>CM076577.1:430958544-431319222 GCA_034641835.2 Pinus albicaulis | reverse complement strand
CTAGGCAAAGGGTGTACCAAATAACCGTGAACTGCAATATACACCTTGGTTTCAAAATGAAAGAGAAATCAACCAAGGACTTAACGTACATGCAGGCAATCTCCCCGAATGCTGTGTCCGGTGTATCACGGGTATAGGGCGGCAGACTCGACTTCCTATGGATAAAGGATAGCAACCTAGTGGGGTCTCCCTTTATATACGCGATGGTACAGGGAGCACAAGTCCGTACTAGCGCTGTCTAAAGCCAAGAGGCGAACGACACCTAATAGGTTTAACGACGCCGGAACACATCTCTAACCTATACCTCTAAATGTTTTGTTAATGTTTCAATGTTGCCTTAGTGTAAATTGAATAAATTTTAATCTTAATCTTCAATTATGTTTCAATTTTCAGGCCCTATGATCCAGATTTATGCAAGAACGCAACAGAATAAACACATAACCATAAATACAGAGATGCAGCGGAAATAACACTTCATTTCATTAATATCAAAGAACTGAAATTTGCTTACAGACAAAATGGAAATAAACTAGCTAGGGCACTGTGGCTATACGAGAAGAGATGTGGTGTGGAGCCTGCGAGCTGAGGTTCTGGTAGAGTTCGAGGGCCCTGTTATTTACCTAAAAAACAATAGAACCCTAATAATCTACAAAAGCTAACCACAGGAGATGAAGCGCCAAAACTATGGACGTTTGGGTAAATTGGTGTTCAACTTCCTAGGGAACGTGTTTTGGCATACTATCGTGTTTGACGCACGTGATACATCATTAGAAAGTTCTATAAGGGACTACAACTTTCGGGACAAATTTGATGATCAAATTCGTACCTCAAAATGATACCCAACGATATATATAAAACGTCGTTTGGGGCCTCCAAAATGTTCCGGGAGGTTGAGACCCCGAAAAACTACAAAAATATTAGTAAGTTGTGTGAGAAACTGAGAAAAAATGAAAGAGGCAAATGGTGCAGAGCCAGTGCCGGAACGGAGGACGCCCCAATATCCACCTGGATCATTCCTCCCCCCTTAGGAAGCGATGGTCCCCATTGCGTTAAGTTCCTCCATGAGATGAGGAAATTTCTGCTGAACTTGGTCCCTGGTGAACCACTTTCCTTGGTGCAGGAGTTGGCCAGCTTTGACAACCCGATACAGTTGGATCCTCTGTTGGTGAGTGTTCTTAATTTGCATGTCCATGATACAATATGTGGTGGCCTGTTCCATGCAGTCTGGGTTTAACTCTGTTGGTGTGAGTTGTTCTGCAATGTCCGAAGTGTCCAGTAGAGGTGGGAAGTAAGGATGAAGGCGATCCACATTGAAGACTGGGTGCAGACCAAGGAATGGTGGAATACTAAGCTCAAAAGCATTGTTCCCTACAGCCTTGGTGATGGTGTATGGCTCGTATCGGAGCGGGTGAAGCTTGCGGTGAGGTCCAGTGAGGCGCTCCTTCTTCAAATGCAGCCATACTTTGTCACCCACCTGGAAGTTGTGTGGCACCCGATGTTGATCATGGCGCTGCTTGTACTTCGCATTGGCTCTGTCCAATATATCATGAACCTGTTGGCGGATGTGTTGAATGCGCTCGATGAAGCTACTTGCTTTGTCAACTTCAGACTGGACGTGCGCTGAATCGGCCTGAGCAGCTGTAAATGGCATGGCTACGTCAATGGGACATAGTGGCTGGAATCCCAAGCCCACCTGAAAGGGGCTATGGCCAATTGAACTGTGGAGAGCCCTGTTATAACTATGTTGTACATAGGGGAGGCTCTCGTCCCATGTGCGTGGATGCTTTGAATTGTACATGCGCAGAATGTGTACAATCATTATGTTGATGACCTCTGTCTGGCCATCTGTTTGGGGATGGAACGCTGTGGACTTGGTGAGCTTGGTGTCCAACATTGACGGTGGACAAAATATGTAGAAGACATACTATCTCCTATATTTATATACGATATGATGGTATGATATCCCAGTGCACTTTGTAGAATTTGCTGAATAATGATTAATTATCCACTGAGACTATCCTGATCACATACAATTCGAATTTATATGCAACACATAATCTCTTCCACTCAGATCATCAAACATGCGGAAATAAAATCAAGCGATAACACATCAAATCATCATACACATTAACACGGTATGTATGGGGAAAGCTTATAGCTGAAAACCCCACAGCTATTGTGTATATTATAATGGAGAAATCATGTAACAAACTCAGTACAATACTCCTCACAAGTACTTAGTACTTTCTCATAAAGTTACACACAAACTAGCTCAGTTTTGAACAGGTTACTGGTTCAAAACTCACCGCCAATTGCCTTGCCTCTATTGCGCAATCATGGCTTGTCTATATAGAGATCCAAGGTTCGAATCTCCTTGGCTTGACAGCGCAATCATCATGGGAAATTCCTCCAAGTGTGGTGCAAATCTCACGCACAACTGATGTCGCCACTGATAGCTAACTCCACCCTTTCATCTACCTCTTTCACTGGTCTCCACTGAACTGTCCATGCACTGTAGTGAACTGATGTGTTCTTGAGTTGAATAATGAGTTACTAATTAATGAATTAAATAATATTTAATTCACTCCACTCATTAGTAGTTAATTAGCTAGTTAAACTAGTCTCAACCAGTTCAACTAAATTAAACCGAACACAACTCCACTAGCTGTCTCATTAACTCCACCAAACTTCTGCCACTGAAGTCCTAACTGAAGTCAACCATGCATGTGCTCACCAAACCCTAGGAATAGCATAATTCCTCTGTCAGATGCATGAGCCACTTCCAAGGCTCGAGCTGAAGTGCTCCAAGAGAGTAAACTGAAGTTTAGAGTCCAAATATTATTAAGGGTAAATAATATTTGACTTCCCTATTTTAAGGAGAGGCAGTCTAAAAATAGACTTCGACCTATAGGTCCAAAAAATAGAGGTCCATCTATTTTTACCAACATGAACAATACTCCAAGAATAACATACTGCAATCCCTGGACCATGCTCCATATGTCTAAAAATAGACATAGTCTAAAAATAGACTTTGCGCCAGAATTTGCCTACGGGCCCACTTAGTGAAGGCGACTTCATTTCACTAAGCTCCATCATCTTGCTACATTTTCAACACTCTCTCTGAGCAAGATATGGATTATCTGCAACCCCTATCCTGCCTCTGTGGAATTCGAACTTGCTCCTGGTGAGCGCCTTCGTCAGGATGTCGGCATCCTGATCCTCCGTGGGAACATATGAAAGCACCATGATTCTCCGCTGAACACAATCTCTGATATGATGGTACCTGATGTCGATATGTTTGGACCTATCATGAAATACTGGATTAGCCGAGAGCTTGATGCAGCTCTGGTTATCACAGTAGATCACTGTAGGCTCCAAATGCAACCTGAACAAATCTGCGAGGATCTTCCTCATCCAAATAGCCTCGCATGCAGCCAAACTTGCTGCCATGTACTCGGCCTCTGCTGAACTGAGTGCCACGGATCTCTTCTTTCTGCTGTACCAGGAAACTGCTGTCGACCCAATGCTGAAAACTCCTCCAGAAGTGCTCTTCCGGTCCGTTGGGCTCCCTGCCCAATCTGCATCAGTGAAGCCAGAAAGCTTCGCTCCATCCTCTTGTCTGTACCATAGACCATATCCCGATGTGCCTCTAATATAACGCAATACATGCTTGCCTGCCTTCCAAAAGAGCTTGGTAGGCTTAACCATAGCTTGCGAAAGCTAGTTAACAGCATAGCATATATCGGGTCGTGTATTGACCAGATACATAAGCGACCCCACCAACTGTCGATAGACAGTGGCATCCACTACCTCCGCTGAAGTAGCATCCTCCTTCCTCCAACCACCGGGAAGAGGAGTGTCAACAGGCTTGCAGCCTTGCATGTTGAACCTCTCCAGAATCTCCTGGGCATACTTTCCCTGAGAAACAAACAGTCCTCCGCTGCGCTGCCAAATCTCCAATCCCAGGAAATAATGAAGGATGCCCAAGTCCTTCATCTCAAACTCTCATGCAAGATCCTCCTTGCATGAAAGTATCAACTTCTCATCACCAGTCAAAATCAGATCATCTACATATAGTGCGATGATCAACAGCTTCCCCTCCACCACAATCTGGTACAGGTTAGGATCCGCCTCACTCTTGGAGAATCCAAGCCCGGTGAAGTAGCTGTCTATCCGAGTGTACCAAGCACGAGGTGCTTGCTTCAGCCCGTACGGTGCTCTCTTGAGTTGGCACACATGCGACTCACTGCTGAAGATCTCGAAACCTTCAGGCTGCTCTATGTACACCTCCTCCTCAATAACTCCATTGAGGAACGCAGTCTTCACATCCATTTGATGAATGTGCCACCCCATCTGCGCTGAGAGAGCAAGGATCGTCCATATGGAAGAGTACCTTGCGACAGGTGCAAAGTTCTCCTCATAATCGATCCCCTCGATCTGTGAGAAGCCATGGGCGACAAATCTCGCCTTGTAATTCTCCACACTCCCGTCAGCCGCCTGCTTCACTTTGTAGATCCATCGCGAACCCACCACTGATTTCCCCACTGTTCTTGAGACAATCTCCCATGCACTGTTCCTGACGATCGAATCATATTCTTCGATCATGGCATCAACCCGTGCAGGTTCCTCCACAGCTTCCTCAAAAGAGGATGGCTCCGTCATAACACATTGACTCACAAGAGCCATGTATCCAGTGTACCGATCCGGTGACTGCCTCTGTCTGCGCTGTGCTGTAGGTGGTACTACCACCTTCTCTGCATCCCGAGCCAGTCGCTCAGCTTTTGTAGTGCGCATGCGCCCTCTGATGGTTGGCGCTGCATGGGTGGTTTCTTCCACCTCCTGAACCTCCTCTTGTGGCTGATCCACATCCGGAAGCTCCTCCTTAGGAACTAACAGCTCCTCATCTGCATGCAAGTGTAGCTCCCTCTCAAGCGAACACTGCATGGCTTTCTCCTCCCGAAATTTTATATCCCGTCGCACAACAGTCTTGCGACTGTCTGACAAATACACCCGATAGTTGTGAGGTGTATCAGTGTACCCCACAAATATTCCAACCTCTGCGGTCGGATCCAGCTTCCTTCTCGCATCCTTCGTCACATGCATGTAGACGGGAGAACCAAAAATCCGCAAATGGGAAATATCAGGCCTCTTGCCAGAATAAGCCTCCTCCGGTGTACTCATGCCAAGAACCTTGTGAGGACAACGGTTCTGCACATACACTGCTGTATTGCATGCCTCGGCCCACAAGTGAAGGGGTAGGCCCTGATCATGCAACATCGCCCGTGCAGCACCCACGATCGTTCTGTTCTTCCGCTCAGCCACCCCGTTCTGCTGTGGGTTATGGGGTGCGATGAGCTCTCTCCAAATCCCTTCTACGCTGCAGAACTCCTTGAATTCAGCCGAGATGAATTCACCACCGTTATCACTCCTTAGAGCAATCACCTTCTTCCCCAACTCCTTCTCGACCAGTGCTTTAAACTCACAAAACTTCGCGAATGTATCGCTCTTCTTCTGCATGAAGAAGATCCATCACTTTCGAGAGAAATCATCAACAAAGATCACATAATACCTGTGCTTTGCTGTCGAAGCAACTGAGAAAGGACCACACACGTCTGTGTGAACTCTCTCAAGGATCGTCGTGGCACGACTATCCTTCTCGTGAAAGGTGGCTTTCACATACTTCCCTAAGGTACACCCCTTGCACTGATCTGACTACGCAAGAGTGCCCTTAGGAAGCCCAGTAGAAATCTGCTGCAGGATCTTCAAAGCTCCATGGTGAAGGTGGCCCAATCTCCTGTGCCACAGTTCGCCCTCATCATCCCGGCTCACCACTTCTCCCACCTTGCATGCCATAGCTGCGCAGCCATCTACCTGCAACTGATAAAGGTTCTTAGTTCGAACCCCTATCTTCCGGGTCTCTCCAGTAGTCTTACTGCGCAGGAAGGCTTTTCCTTCACTGAAGACCACATCATACCCCTTATCCTCCAACATCGCTACTGAAATTAGGTTCTTCTTCAATCCGGGTACATGCATGACATCCTTTAAGACAAAGGGTTTACCAGACTCCCTCTGAAAGGATACGGTACCGATACCAGTCGCACTGTATCTACCATCATCGCCCATCTCGATGTGCACACCCAAATATTTGTCCTCCAGATCTGAGAACAACTCCCGATCTCCCGTCATATGAAATGACGCACTGCTGTCCAAGAACCATACCGATCCCATCACACTTGAAACCAAGCATGCGATCAATGAAAATTCAAGCTCGAACTGTGAAGCCAAAGCTTCTCCATCTGCAGATCTTCCCGCTTGCTTGTTCTTCTTCTTCTTTAGACAATTGGTAGCATAATTTCCGTGATCATGGCAGTGAAAACACTTCAATTTCGCCATATCCTGCTTCTTGCCCTTTGCACCGGAATGAGAAGTTTTCTTACCCTTCCCCTTCTTTGCTTTGGCCACCAAAGCGCAATTTTCTTCATCAGCTCCCTTTGATGAAGATCCATCACGAGTAGTCCTCCTTATCTCCTCCTGCATGAGATCCGCCCAAAGGTGCTCCCATCCCGGCAGCTTCTCCCGACCATTGACACTATCTTGATATGAGTGCCAAGCCTTCGGAAGACCAAGGAGAGCCAGGTCAACCATGTCCTCATCTTCGACAGTCACCCCCGCACTTCCCAACTCATTTCTGCATTGAGTGAACTTCGTGAGGTATTTGGCGATACTGTCGCCCTTCTCCATCTTGATGTTCCTGAGCTTATCTTTGAGCGCCAGCTTCCTTTGGTTTCTCTTACTCTGGAATAGATCCGTCAAAGCTTTCCACATTAAATATGGAGAAGCCTTTCCATGCAGGTTGGATACAATATGATCCTTGATGCCCTCCAACAGGATCCTTCGACATTTCGCCATCTTCTTTTGCCAAGCTTCGACTTCAGCAGGATCAGTGGGCTTTTGGACATCCGTATCTACGAACTCCTTCAGTCCATTATCTTCTAATATTGCCTCCATGCGATCCTTCCATGCAACATAATTCGAACTGCCTTCAAGAGCATATTCGAGTCGCAAACCGTTGAAAGACATTTTCAACACTGGCACCAAGAAAACAAAACTGCTACAAAATTTCGAATTCCACCTCAAAGCTCAACCGCTCTAGATCTGTGAGAAAAAATTATTTCTAGCACAAAGATCGACTGCAAGGGGCGTTTACCAGACCTTTCACTTTCCGAAGAAAGATGAATCCGGAGGCTACCTGGCCCGCATGCAGACTCTGTCTACCGAAATAAGTTTGTAATCACTGTGATGATCAATCTCTGCTTCAATAGCTCCGATACCATGTATAAATTTGCTGAATAATGATTAATTATCCACTGAGACTATCCTGATCACATACAATTCGAATTTATATGCAACACATAATCTCTTCCACTCAGATCATCAAACATGCGGAAATAAAATCAAGCGATAACACATCAAATCATCATACACATTAACACGGTATGTATGGGGAAAGCTTATAGCTGAAAACCCCGCAGCTATTGTGTATATTATAATGGAGAAATCATGTAACAAACTCAGTACAATACTCCTCACAAGTACTCAGTACTTTCTCATAAAGTTACACACAAACTAGCTTAGTTTTGAACAGGTTACTGGTTCAAAACTCACCACTAATTGCCTTGCCTCTATTGCACAATCATGGCCTGTCTATATAGAGATCCAAGGTTCGAATCTCCTTGGCTTGACAGCGCAATCATCATGGGAAATTCCTCCAAGTGTGGTGCAAATCTCATCCACAACTGATGTCGCCACTGATAGCTAACTCCACCCTTTCATCTACCTCTTTCACTGGTCTCCACTGAACTGATCATGCACTGTAGTGAACTGATGTGTTCTTGAGTTGAATAATGAGTTACTAATTAATGAATTAAATAATATTTAATTCACTCCACTCATAACTAATTGATTATCTAGTTAAACTAATCTCAACCGGTTCAACTAAAATAAACAGAACACAACTCCACTAGCTGTCTCATTAACTCCACCAAACTTCTGCCACTGAAGTCCTAACTGAAGTCAACCATGCATGATGCCATAAAACCCTAGGAATAGCGTAATTCCTCTGTCAGATGCATGAGCCACTTCCAAGGCTCGAACTGAAGTGCTCCAAGAGAGTAAACTGAAGTTTATAGTCTAAATATTATTAAGGGTAAATAATATTTGACTTCCCTATTTTTAGGATAGGTAGTCTAAAAATAGATTTCGACCTATCGACCTATAGGTCACAAAAATAGAGTCCCATCTATTTTTACCAACATGACCAATATTCCAAGAATAACATACTGCAACCCCTGGACCATGCTCCATATGTCTAAAAATAGACATAGTCTAAAAATAGACTTTGCGCCAGAATTTGCCTGCGGGCCCACTTAGTGAAGGCGACTTCATTTCACTAAGCTCCATCATCTTGCTGCATTTTCAACACACCCATACTCATTCAAAGAAGATTTTGGCAGTAGCTTCTGCTGTGATATTCTTCTTACAGGCCGCCATAATGGCCATCTTCGAGAATCTGTCAACGACCACGAAAACACAGTCATTGCCATTCTTAGTAGAGGGCAGGCCCGACATGTAATCCATGGAGATGGCTTCCCAAGGTCGACTAGGGGTAGGTAGAGGAGTATATAGGCCTTGCTTCTTGATGGTCGGTTTGGCAATGGCACAAGCAGTGCAGGATCTGATGTGCTTCTCGACATCCTTTCGAAGGTTCGGCCAATAGAAATGCTTCTGCAGGATTGCTACTGTTTTCTCGACCCCGAAATGCCCAGCGACTCGACTGTAGTGTGCTTCCCATATCATCTTGGCACGCTCGCTTGAAGGAACACAAAGGTGTCCCAGGTGACATAAAATTGCATCTTGGAGGTGAAAATTTGGAACTTGCGTGCCCCCCAAGAGTGCCTTGTAAGTGTGGCCGAATTCTGGGTCACTCTCATAGAGAAGCGGCCAATCAGAAGTCTCGTGCCCACAAGAGTTGAGCACAGTGGTGAGCGCCACGATCGGTGGTCGGCTGAGGCAGTCTGCAACATTATTGGTGCTACCCTTCTTGTACTTGATGTTCAAATGAAACTGTTGCAGATATGTGGACCACTTCTGATGGTGATCATTCTGCAACTTCCCTTGTGTCTGTATGAACTGCAGGGCCGGTGGTCTGTGTGGATGATTGTTTCCTTCCCCAAAATGTAATGCTTCCATTGTCGACAGGCTTGCACAATGGAATACATTTCTTTGTCATAGGTGGGATACTTGCGAACTGTCTCGGACAATGTCTCACTGTGATATGCCACTGGATGTCCCTGTTGAGTAAGAACTGCCCCAATAGCATAGTCAGAGGCATCTGTCTCGATCTCAAACGGCTGCTGCAAGTCTGGTAAGGTGAGCACTGGGGCAGAACATAGGCGATTTTTCAATTCTTTGAACGCCTGCTGTTGAGGTTCCGACCAAAAGAATTTTGCTCTTGCTCCTCCTTTGGTGACTTGACTCAAGGGCCAAGTGATATGAGAGAATCCCAACACGAATCTACGGTAGAAATTAGCAAGACCCAGAAAGCTGCGAAGCTCTGTTATAGTGGTCGGGGCTGGCCAATCCCGAATGACTTGGATTTTGGCTAGATCCACATGCACCCCCATTTCATCAATAATGTACCCTAGATATTGAACCTGGGTCATGCCAAACGTGCACTTCTCCAAATTTGCACACAACTTGTGTTGCCGCAGTGTTTGGAGGACTTGTCGGATGTGATGAAGGTGCTCTTCCCAAGTCTTGCTGAAGATCAGAATGTCATCCAAGTACACCACTACGAATGAGTTGGTGAATGGCCGCAAGATATCGTCCATCATCCTCATGAAGGTTGTGGGAGCATTCGTCAACCCGAAAGGCATGACCAGCCATTCAAAAAGGCCTTCCTTAGCTTTGAAGGCAGTCTTCCACACATCAGAGGGTTCAATTGGTACCTGGTGATACCCAGACTTCAGGTCGATCTTACTGAAATATTTTGCACCTTGGAGTTGGTCCAGAAGGTCATCAATCCGTGGGATTGGGTACCTATTCCGGACGGTGATCTTGTTCAGCGCCCGATAGTCAATACAGAGTCTCCACGTCCCATCCTTCTTCTGTACCAACACGATCGGGCTCCCACAGGGCGATGAACTTGGTCTGATGTGACCTTTCTGCAACAGCTCCTGAATCTACCTCTTGATTTCATCATTTTCCAGAACAGAGCGTCGATAGATCGATCCATTGGGTAGCGGCGCACCTGGGGTCAGATCAATCGGGTGCTTGACTTGACAGTGCAGAGGAACCCATGTGGGTGAGCTGAAGATGTCCGCGTACTCCTCCACAACCTTATCCATTTGTTGTTGTCGTGTAGAGGGGCCCTGTCTAGTGGTCGTGGCCACAGTCTTCTTCTTGCCCTGGGGGCGGATCATCAGGAAAACGAATTTCCTGGTTTGGGAAATGAGCTTACTGCATTGTTTTGCAGTAACCAAAGAGATAGCCGTAGGAGGTGGTACCTCTGGTATCCTGTACAACTTATTTCCCAAAGTAACAATAACAGCACGAGGTCGAGACTCATACACAGCATGACGCTTCCACAAGTATGGTTGTCCTAATAATACATCAGAAACATCAATAGGAGCAACGTCATATAATACCTCATCCGTGAAGGGCTTGATGCTATAGGGAAGGCGGCACTGCTGGCTGACGCGGAGATCTCGTCCTTGGTGAAGCCACCCGATGGTGTATGGATGTGGGTGAGCTGTGGTCGGCAAACCCAACCGCTTCATGGCGTCTACTGAAATGAGGTTCTTTTGGCTCCCATTGTCGACAATGAACTGTACAGGGGAGCCCTTTACCCACATCTGGGAGTGGAAGAGGCGTTCCTCCTCCTCTGGATCTTCCGGTTCCTCCTTCTGGACCTTTGTAGTGGCAACAGTGGCGTTGGGCTCCGCATCAATAATATGTTTCCCCTTTTCATTCCCCTTTTCAGGTTCTGATTCGGAGTCGGAGCATGCATCTGACTCAGAAGCCCTCATCTCGGCCACTAGCGACTGCTTGGCCCGACACTCACTTGTGTTGTGAGTGGAGCTCTTATGGAACTCACACCACTTTCACGTGTCCTTCTTTGGCTTTACGGTGTTGTTCTTTTCTTGTGGCTTTGACGGGTTGTCTTTAGCCGCCATGCCTTGGCTCTGTCCTTTGTTCTGCGGTTTGGAAGCACCTTTTCCTTGCTTTTGATTCACAGATCCAAAGTCTCGCTTCTTCTGTTTGAATTTCTGCTCGATCTTGGCAGCATACCGGTATGCCGTACCAAGCGAGGAGATGTCGAGGAACTCCATTTCCTCCTGAATGTATCTGTGCAGACAGCTGCGATACTTTAGCACCAAATGTTTCTCTGAATCTTTGATACCCAACTTTGTGCGCGGGGTATGGAACAGATTCGTCAGCTCATGCACATCTTGATCCCTTTGTTGTCACAGCGTGGTCCATTGTATGTACTTGTCGTCATAGCTCCCCACGGGATAGTACTATTCCTTGACGACGTCTCGGAAAGAATTCCAATTTTTTACGGCCGAGAACAGAGAGGGTTCTGTCTGGTCCTTGTTCTCACAGTAGGTTTCCCACCAGTCCTTAACATGGGGGGTAGCTTTGAGGAGTGCAAAAATAATCTTCTCCTAGTCTGAAAAGTCATGAACAGAGAAATATCCTTCTAATAGATTCAACCATCTATCTACGGCATCTGCATCTATTTGACCCTCAAATATGGGAATGTCAAAATTTACTTGTACCTTAAAAGGAGTCGCAACTCCAGAGTGGCTACTGGATGCAGATGCGCCGCTGGTGGGCAGCCGTTGAAGGATCTGAGCAAAGTTATCCATCATCGCGTTCCTTTGTTTTTCGAGGGCCTCCTCGAGCAATATTTTGATGGGATCTCCTGCTCCCTCATCTTTCTTTTCG
Source organism: Pinus albicaulis (assembly GCA_034641835.2). Classification (NCBI taxonomy): domain Eukaryota; kingdom Viridiplantae; phylum Streptophyta; class Pinopsida; order Pinales; family Pinaceae; genus Pinus; species Pinus albicaulis. The sequence goes on along the minus strand of CM076577.1, from coordinate 431,307,213 downwards.
TCCCCCATGGGCGTCCGTCGAGGTTTGCGAGGCTGATCTTGCAAAGGTTCCACCAGATCAAGCCCTAGCTCCTTATACCCCGACATCGTTGGGGACATGCAAAGAAGGATCGAGAAAAAGCAGACCGCTCTGATACCACTGATCCGGATTTATGCAGGAACGCAACAGAATAAACACATAACCATAAATACAGAGATGCAGCGGAAATAACACTTCATTTCATTAATATCAAGAACTGAAATTTGCTTACAGACAATGGAAATAAAACTAGCTAGGGTACTGGTAGCTATCTCTGAGAAGAGATGTGGTGGCTACAGACCTCTGAACTGCTTTACAATGAGGCGCGAGGGCCTATTTATTATTGAGAAGCAATGGAGAACCCTAAACATCCCAAAAACCTAACCCTAGGAGATGAAGCGCCAAAACTATGGGCCCCGTTTGGGTAAATTGGTGTTTCAACTTCCCAGGGACGTAACTTTGGCATACTATCTCCGTTTGACGCACATGATACATCATTAGAAAGTTCTATCCGAGGACTACAACTTTTGGGACGAATTTGATAATCAAATTCGCTGCTAAAACGATACCCAAAAAACGTCGTTTAGGGCCTCAAAATGGCTCCGGAAGTTCAAGACCCGAAAAACTGCTAAAAATAGTAAGTTATGCCGAAACTGAAAAACTGAAAGAGACAATGGTGGGGGCCCAAGTGGAATAGGTGGGTGGCCACCAATATCCACCTGGATCCTGCCCTAGCGAGTGTTATGTCTCAAAATCTCCTAAATTCACACTACATGCCACAGTATATCATTTCATTCGATGAAAGCTAATTATGAGAGAGTTAAGAGCTTTTCATACAATAACAAAATGACCCAGAAACAATCACTAATGTCTCTAATGCAAGCTAATGAAAACTAAAAGCTTTTCTTTCAGAGTTATAAATCACTAATAACACATAAAAGATTCAATTTGCATTAACTAATCAAGAGCAAAAGATTTTTTTTAATTTTTTATTTATTTTTTTTTTATTTTTTATTTTTTTTATTTTTTTTTATTTTTTTATTTTTTTTATTTTTTTTTTTTTATTTTTTTTTTTTTTTTTTTTTTTTTCCTAGTGTTTAAGAGCAAAGTGCACTAAACAACTGAAAACTAATGAACGAGCAATTTGACAAAAGCCAAACACACAAAAAGAGCCAGCCAAAAGAGCTGATCAAGCAAGCAAAGTCAAGAATCGACCGAAAAGACAAGACAATACTCCAAATCAACGTCTCCCCAACGGAGTCGCCAATTTGTTGTAGAGGTAAATCCCCTCTACGGACAAAGGCGATCTCTAATAGCCCAAATCGAGTCTAGCAACAATCGTATCACGCTAAGGCGCAAGTTCCTAATTGCAATAGACCAAGTTGCGAGAAAGGCCTAACTTAACTCCAACGTTGTTGTTTGCAGAGAAGATAGCGCTCCTGTCTCCTTGCTCCGGCAGATCACAATTCTCCCGCTTGTCGCAATCAAACACCTGCACATACAAGAAACACGACGCACACACAAGTGTAAAACCCAATATATGCAATTATGTATCAGTCATAGAAGATACAACTCATGATCACAAAGTATGGACAATACGAGTGGAACCATAACCAAAGTCGCTTATCATTAATCAATATAAAGAAAGATACAACCTGCGCTCTGACGCTGGATCTTCCTTCGGCGAGTCGAAAGCAAAGTACGTCTCGGTAATGCTCGTCAAGAATGGGACAAGCCTCTCTCTTCAGTTGTCTTAACAATAATCTCCTTGCTACTGATTTGACTCTATGAGGACTATCGAGGCTCTTGCAACATTCTCTAGGTTATTGAAGGCTCTTGAAGGCTAGCTTGAAAAAGGAAAATGGCAAGCTTATATAGATGGTGGAAGGGGATTTGGGATCCCTACAATCATGGGCTAGGCCCTATCCTCAAGGAAGCTTCCATGAGAGGTGGAAAACCACTTCCTCTACATGGAGATCCGGAGCCAAACCTCCCAACTCAATTTAGAGACCAGTTCAGGAATTGGTTGGAGTCAATCTTTTGCCATTTATTTTTTAAAAACACTCCTTAATAAGCCTGGCAAGGGTATAACACTGTGACAGTGCGCCAGCTGGCGCGCCCTCTTTGGAGGATTTCCCCCATTGGCGCGAGGGCTGAACTGGCTAGTCGCGCCAAGGACAAAAAGGCTATTTTTAGGGTTTTTCACAAAGAATTGTCTTCAAGGGAATGATTGTCCTTGTCCAGGGACATGCCATGAAAGTGGTTTCAGGTCATGTCACTGCTCACAGGTCACGGAATAAGCCCTCCAATGTGCGGGACAGGGGATTGTAGGGACGGTGAAAAATTGTTGTTTAACAATCATGGTTTAATGAAGTTATTGATTTTAGATGAAATTCAGAAGATAGGAAGGGATTGGTCATATTTCTTTTTTATAAATGGTTTTGAGGTGGAAACCCTAACCCCTACAAGAAACCCTAAAGCTAAAGGAGTTCCATCACCACCAACAGTAGAACCAAGTCAACCTGTGGCTGTAATACCAAAGGAATTTGTAAAACTGAAGCCAAGGAAACAAATTGAGAAAAGGGCAGAGTATATACAAATGCTTGATACACCAACTTCATCACCTGCAAAACAGAGGTCAAAGGTTGTCAAGATTGCAAAACAAAAACAAGCTGTCAGTAAGCAGGAAATCAAAAGGGTAACTAGAAGCCAAGTAGTGGCATCAAAAGGAAAAAAAGTTGTTACAGAGGGTAGCCCAGTAGTAAAGGGAAAACTAGAAGACATTCTTCATGCTATTGACATAGAGGAGACACCCATTGTTCAAGTTGAGTTCATTGAGGAAGATGAGCATAAACTAAAGAAAGGCAAGTATGCCAAAAAGCTAGAGTTCATTGGGGAAGATGCAGCTTTCATCTTTCAAACAAGAATGCCTATGACTAGGCATGCTAGGAAAATGAAGGAAGGAAACAAGGAAGCTAAAAAACCTATTGAGGCACCTAAAGCTCCTGAATAGGTTGTTGATCTCTCATCACCTACAGTGAAGCATACAGCCAGCAGAACAAAGAGGGGAAAAGAAGAAATGATAGAGAAAACATAGTTTCAACATCTTGAAGAAAAATTGAGGTATGCAAACCAAGAAATTGTTGTGTTGAGAAAGAGGGCTAGAAATCACAGTGTTGAGAAAGCATAGTTTAAAAGAATGAAAGCACTGTGGGAAGGAAAAACTAGTTCTATTTCTGAAACTCCAAGTAGTGCAGAGCAGTTGTTCAAATGGACAGTTCCAGCAATAAAGGAAGCCAAGTTTGTCAGAGTAATAAATACTCACTTGAGAGCTAATAACAGAAGACTTAAAGATCAAATGGAGGACTTGGAGCAGCAGATGAAGTTGATTCAGGATGAGTTAAAGAGCAGAGGTATTAAAATAACATTCATTGAAGAGCCAATAGCTAAATCAAGTGCAAAGGAAGAAGGAACCTCAAGTAAGCTACAATAACTATGTTTTTACAGTTAATATGGTTTTTAAATGTTGCAGATAGGTGTATTTCAAGTTTTTGACATATCTACAGTTTTTGTTTTTGAAAAAATTTGACAAAACTGCTCACTCAGCAGTTTCATAGTGCAAACAGTGTAAAAAAGCAGAAAAGCGCTACGAAACTGCTGTAGCAGCTTTTCTACTCATTTTACTCATTTTTTGAAAGGATTAAAGGCAATTTAAGGACTGGAATTGAAATAGGAGATGTATTAAAGGGTAAATGAAATGAGGACAGTGAAAATAAGTCAAATATTTGCAGAATAAGTGTTAAAATGGAAATGTTATAAAAACACTACGAAACTACTTTGTTTTCATAGCACAGTGTATTGTAGCTCATTTGAACAGTTTGAAGATAGTTTTGGACAGCTGGAGCCTATGGAGGAGTTTTGGGATGTATTAAATCAATTTCAAATAGCTAAGGGCCTCTAAATAAAGAGTACATCATGGTCAGAATATTCAAAGAAAGCACAAGTCTATATACCTATAAAATAGGGGACTGTTTCCTATTTTCATGGAGATCAGCAATATAGTCATAAAGAGCTGAAGCCCATCATCCAAATTCGACTAAGTGAGGATACACTTGGAAATGATGTAAATTTAAATAGATAAGGTTGTTAGAGATAGCATTAAGCAGTTTGAGACCTTTTTGGAATAGGATTGTTTAAGTGGATTAGGTGTCTTTTTGTAATAAATTCCATGTCTTATGGTTAGGCAAGGTGTCAGTAGTTAGGAATTCGATGTATCTAGCCTAGAAGTGGATCATCTCATGTTATAAGAGGTCTATTAAAGGCCAGGAGGGCGAATTAATAGAGGTTGGACATTTTTAGCAAAACACTGTGCTTATTGTAATTAACTGGTTTTCAGCTAATATAGAGAGTTTCTACTTAACCAACTTGGGATTCAGAAGGAGTTTTGGTGTGTTCCTATTCTATTTTCATCTCTTATTATTCTATTACAGTGGTGTTTATCTATATTACTCAGAATTTATCTTTAGATGCTCTGACTTCCTATATAAATGAACTGACTGTGTTTTTACAGTTTCATGTGTGTTTATTTCTTGACTAAAACTCTGATATGCATCAACTTCCATGTTAAGTAAATTCATTGGTTTACTGAAACTATTTTAACTCCATAAGTCCAATGTGTACTTGTTGATGTGATGTGATTCTCAACCTATCTCTATCATTTATCTGTTTATTACCCCACATAGAGTTAGCCATCTATACTTTTATCCAAATCATTAACCCTTGCGAGAGCCCTCTCAGGTTGAGGAGGATAAGCCTCAGTCAAAAGATTAGGTTTTAAATAGTTACATGAAGTTGATTGATCAAGCAGCCTATCAGGTCCAATTTTGTGATAACAACAACAGTCCTTGAACACCCTTGGTCGAAGTATTTCACTCCCCACGCACAAACACCATGACATTCATAGTTGGTTTACACCCCCCCTGGAAGTCCTACCGACTCCAGGGATTTTTCCCTTCAGAAATAACTATGATTTCCACCAAGCTACTTAATTATACTCCGACCTCGGGCCACTGAATCCCCATCATCAGTTTTGAGTCACCCCTCGCCAACATGCCTATGTTAAACCCACCACATCCAGGTCCCTGATCCCTCACATCGGCGACCCCTCGTTCGGTTGAGGCTTCCTTTTTGTCGACTTCGACACCTATATTCCAAAAAGGAAGTGGTACCTTGGATCACCCCTCTCCATGCAAAGGGGCATCCTCAGGTGGCACTGTGGGAGATATCATTGTCCATAGATGTCGTCGATCCTCTTGACATTCGACTTCAACAAAAGCTTTCATATCAAGATGGTATCGTACCTCACAACCATTGCACTTTGATCAAATCCGTCGAATACCCGTGCCTCCATAGGCGTCTCTTTCAACAATGTTTACATCGGAAGGTCCCAGCCAGCACCATTGCGTACATTGCGCAGCTATATGCCATACCAATTTTACGCATATGGGTACCACATTCCATCTATCGTTAAAGAAAAAACTCCCCTGAGGGAATCAGCAGTCTTTGTCAACAACCACCAGCATCACTACCATAGTAGTGACACAGACAGAACATATATCTGTCAATTTTTTTTAACTAGCCATAGCATCACGAGCATGGGACATGCCCGCCTCGTTGAAATTTTGTATATGTATTGTAAATTGTATTTGCTTGCAGGGATCCCTTAGACTTGGTCATTCTCGGAAACGGTGCAAGGTCTGTTCAAACCCAAGGCTTCACACAGATATCTCTCTCTACGCACGATACAGAAAAGAAACTATAATGCATTTCGGCTATATAGTCCTTTCTATACCTCACCCATTAGGGGGAAACTGTTAACACTAGAAAATTGTACAACAAAAGATGGCATTAATTCATGTCAAGCCAAAGGATTTACGAGGCTGGAAGACATTACAGGATCCGGAAAGTATTTAAAAATCTCAAAGGTTTAAGGAAATCAAATTTGAACGTCTTAAATGTTTATTTTGCGCATTATCCTTCGAGAAGAGTGCTTTATGCGTGCCTTTTGGCCCGATAAGCGTGCATTCCTGAGAGTGGCGAAATTTCACTATCCGGGACCACATAAAACAAAGGACAAGCTACTCCTTACTTGAAGCCTCCTAAGGACAGCCACCAATGCCTCCTTAGACACTATGTGAGCACACAATAGAATATTTGGAGCACACAAATGAATCATACCTCTCCCTTGGGTCACCATCCACAATGTACGAAGGGAGGGAAGGAGGATTTGAAATCCCCTATATAAAGCCACCATGAGATGAAGAATGGGTGATCACATTGTTATGCTGGCCAAAATTTCCCAAGCAATACTAGGACTGTGTGACCCGGAGCTACAGACAGAGGGGACTCACTTGTTGTCCATCCAACAAGCTCATTCCACATAGTAGAGAGAGAGGGAGACTACACCGAGGTGAGGCTTGGAATGAACAACATCCTTGCATCGGGACCTAGAACCATTATCTAAGGGCCCTTTGGCAAGAGGGTTAAGTACTCTGCCCCTTTCTACTAGTGCTCAATAAGAGGGGCCTAGAACCACCATTTGCATTATTGTGTCATTTGACTCATTAGAGCTTCTATTTTTTTATGTTTAGTTTTAGTTCAGTTTTTAGATTACATTTGCATGCTTATTGCTATATATAGTATGCTCATTTACTCCACTTCTTTCTGCCTGTTACCAATATTTTAAAGGGGTAAACCACACCCCTTAAACTGGTGTGATTTCGTACATACGTGCACCAAACACACCACAACAGGTTTCATTTATGACTCGCCATGGTTCTGATGGTGGTCCTGTGGTTCGATATACTCCTCAGTTTTTTGTATGGCTTGGGATCCAAATCTTCATGATTGAGGATTTTCCTTATGCAGGGGTTGATTTCAGGGGTGACCTCAACACATCACTCACATTGGGAACACAGTGGGATGCATCAAGTAAAACGTCTCATTTTGAGTTTTTCTGTTATCTAATTTTTATTTGATTTTTTATATTCCAATACTGATAAAAATATTAAAATGAAAATGTTGGCCGAACACAACCATCGGTGCTTCGTCGTTTTGACAAACGAGAAGCACAACCTGTAGCAATAGCTCCACCACTGACTGGTGCAGTAGAGGCCCTTACAAAGTTAGAACCCAACCTGGAGAGGTTTCCCATTGACATCTCAGAGACTGGGATAGATGATTTACCTCTCAGGTACCAAAGGCATGTGACTGGGGTTCCAAGTCCATTCAAGCGATATCTGTGCAGAGTGGCACACGTTATACTCCACTACCATGATCATCATCATGGATAGTTGATGATCGATCTAGATTGTAATTTTGTATTTTGTATCAGTATCTTTAGATCATAAGGTGTTCAAAACCTTTGATCACAGACCATGTAATATTTTTTAACACACAACTATTTTGACCTTATGATATTACTACTTTCGATCTAGGGGTATCTTGTTCAATATGGATCGAATATTGTTTTTTTTTACTTTAAATGCTGAAAAATGTGTATTTAAAACTTGATTAGCCAATGCATCAGCTAATGTGTTTAAATTTCTTGAAATGTGGTTATACTCAATGTAATCAAACTATCTTTCCAAGAGATGAACCCTTAAGAAAATTCTTAACAAAGACGGATTTATGATATCATAAACACCATTCAAATGTAATACAATGAGTTGTGAGTCTAACTTAAAAACCAAACATCGAATGCCAAATTCAATGGCATTAGATAATAGCTCAGTGACTGTGCTATATTTTGCAATATTGTTCGTTGTTTGATCGAGCCAAATCCCATGAATAGAAACTAACTCATCAGTGGGTGAATAGATAACCCAAGTAGCAGAAGATATGTTCCGTGTACTACAACAGGCGTCGTCAGCAAAGCCAATGTAAGTGTTAGGTCCCTATATTAATAGTGTAGTCCCTTATTGTTGTTAGTGTATCCCCCTTATTGTTATTGTTGTACCCCTGTAGCCCCCATTTTTTTATTATTATACCCCATAAAAGCCACTATTGTTAGGATTGTGCCCTTACATTATTATTGCTAGGATTGTGCCACTATTCGAGCAATTTATTTTACCAATTTGGATCTTCGTTCAAGATATCATCAAGTTAGAATGAAGACTGGAGATATTCTGAAAACAACAATTCGAACTCATGAGGGCCATTATGAACTTTAGGTCATGCCTTTTTGCCTTACCAATGCACCTTCTACATTTCAAAGGTTGATAAATTCCATTTTCAAACCCTTCCTTACAAAATTTGTGTTAGTCTTTTTTGATGATATACTAATCTACAATAGGTCTTGGAAGGATCATGTTCAACATGTTAACAGGGTGCTCAAACTATTGGAGGAGAAACAATTATAGGTAAAAACCTCCAAATGTTTCTTTCGAGTACAAGAGGTGGAATATATAGGCCATATTGTATCTCAAGAGGGTGTTTTTTTTTTTCACAAAGAAAAAATTCGTAATTTTATTTATGAGAAAACAAAATTACATGTTGTATGAGCTGGTATATGTCCAAAGACATTCAAATGCTGCAAATAAAAATGCAAAGGAGATACAATTAAGATTTTCTCCCCTTCTTCTTTTCAACCTTACGCCAAGCACCAAGTGTTGGCTCGGTCTCGATAAGGACAAGCTGATTTTCTTCTGTTGGTGCTCCATTATCCTTATCAGAGTCAGATGTGTCTGATGTATGTGTTCTTTTGTATCCCCAACTGTCTATTGTTCCAGGTATCATATCCTGCTGAGTCTTTGTGGTGGTGTCGAGAGGATCTTGCATTTCCTGTTCTTGTGTGCCCAAGGAAGTATATGTTTGTTGATTCTCATGTGGTGTTGGTTCCACCTCTTCTTCCTGTATCTTAAGAGGGTGTTAAGGTAGACCCTAAGAAAATTAAATCCATTAAGGAATGGAAAGTCCCCACAACCATAAAGAAATTGCAAGGATTTTTCAGGTTAACATAGTATTATCTCAAGTTTGTTAATAATTATGGGAGAATAGCAGCACCTCTAACAGCATTATTGAAGAAAGATGCATTTTAATGGACTCTTAAAGAAACTAAGGCCTTTGAACATCTTAAAGAGGCAATGTGCCTAGCACTGGTCTTAACTATGCCAAACTTCATAAAAACCTTTATTGTGGAATGTGGTGCCTTAGGAAATGGAATTGGTGTTGTTTTAATAAAAGAAGGAAGACCCATTGCTTTTGAAATTCATCTAATCAAAGGAAACTATTTACTAAAAACTATTGATGAGAAGGAAATGTTGGCAATACTACATGCACTAAAGAAATGGTGACCTTTCCTAATGGGAAGACACTTCAAGGTAAAAACTAATCATGATAGTGTTAAATACTTTTTGGAACAAAGATTGTATTCAGAAGAGCAGCAAAAATGGGTCACAAAGATGTTGGGTTATGACTTTGAAATCATCTACAAAAAAGGGAAGCTAAATGTTTTTGCAGATGCACTCTCAAGAAAGGATGAAGAGGTGGAAGCATTTCTTTGTGTCATTTCTATTATCCAACCAGATTGGATAACCAAAGCAAGGGGTGAATGGAAGAATGGCGAAGAAGTGCGGACACTCATTCAAAATTTGCAAACCATTTAGTTGGAAAAATGATTCCTTATGGTACAAAGATAGCTTATATCTTTGAAATAATTCCCAACTAAAACAAATGATTCTTTTGTAATTGCACACCTCTCCCATAGGAGGACACTGGGGATTTTTAAAAACTTACCACATGGTGAAGAAAGAATTTTTTTGGGATGGCCTTAAATCTGATATTCAAAATTTTGTGGCGGAATGTTTGGTTTTCCAGTAAAATAAAGTTGAGACAATTAGGACCTCAGGTCTTCTACAACCTTTATCCATTCCAAGTCAACATTGGGAGTAGGTTTCAATGGATTTTATCACAGGTTTTCTAAGTCTGAAGGAAAGAGTGTCATCATGGTGGTAGTTGATAGAATTACCAAGAATGCACACTTTTGTGCATTATCTCATTCATTTAAAGCAAGTGCAGTTGCTACTGCATTTATGGAAACAATTCAAAATCTACATGGAAACCCAAAAATTATTGTAATCGAAAGAGATCCCATTTTTATAGGAAATTTTTGGACGGAATTATTTTCTTGTTTGGGTACTCAAGTAGCTCGTAGCTCGTATTATCATCCTCAATTCGATGGGAAACTGAGATAGTGAACAAATGTTTGGAAGGATATATCCGTTATTTTGTATCTGATAAACAAACACAATGGGTCAAGTGGTTACCTCTAGCTAAATGGTGGTATAACATTTCCTTCCATACTGCAGCAAAAAGTGACCCCATTTATGGAACTTTATGGATATCATCCACCGTCCATCACATCATCTTTAAGAGAAAATTCTAAGGTTCAAGCAGTGGAAGATCACATCGAGCATCAAAAAAAAGTTCTCCAAATCTTAAAGGATAACCTAATTTTGGCACAAAATCGAATGAAACAACAAGAAGATCAACATCACAGCGAGAGAAGTTTTGATGTAGGAGACTAGGTATTTTTACGGCTACAAACATACAAACAAATGTCCCTCAAGCAAGCTAAGAAGGACAATAAATTATCGCCAAAGCACTATGTTCCTTACAAGGTGTTGCAAAATATTGGTACTATGGCATACAAATTGGAGCTTCCTGCTTCTTCTCCAGTGCACCCAGTTTTCCATGTTTCATGCTTAAACAAGGTTATAGGTGACAAACTTACAATTCAAACAATATTTCCAAACTTGATGAGGAAGGAAAAATCATATTGGAACCTGAAGAAGTCACGGAAACAAGAACTCGACAGCTACGAAATCAATCAATTTCAAAGTATCTCATCAAGTGGAAGAACTTACCCACTGAAGATTCCACATGGGAGGATGAGAATTTTATACAAAAGCATCCAGAGCTACTCAAGCAATGAGGACAACACTATTTTGAAGGAGAGGGGCATGTTAGGTTCCTATATTACTAGTGTAGTCCCTTACTGTTGTTAGTGTAGCCCTCTTATTTTTATTGTTGTAACCCTGTAGCCCCCATATTGTTATTATTGTGCACTTACATTATTATTGTTAGGTCGTCTAAGATTATATTGTGACCCATTGGAATCCTATATATAGAAAGGAGCTTTTTTCATTTGTATCATCCAAGAATTGTTCATTTATGTAATGTAAAGGAGGTTGCCCCCTCGAAGTGGTTGATTTCTAAGGCGTTGATCTCTTTTTTATTTTAATTTTTGGAGCTGGTTTAATAACAGTAAGTCTGAAGGAATATCGACATCTGCAGTATCAAGAGTAATCAAGATAAGCAGCAAAAGTAGCAAAAACTCGTCAAGTAAAATAACTAATCTAAGGCACATTGTTCTAAAAAGTAACTAATGTACAAAGAAGATCTTCACACGAAAAATTATGTGTAATATCTCTTGAGATAAAGACCATTTAGGGGCTTATCTAAAGAAACGTCGTCATAATCAACTAATTAATAGGCCCCTTTTGCAAGCACACGCTTAACAATATAAGGACCATGCCACATTGGTTCAAATTTACCAATGCCTAGTTTATCATAAGCTTGATCATATATTAAAACTAGGTCACATTCTGAATAGATACGAGGATTAACGTTTTGATCATATTGAGCCTTAACACATTTTTATGAGCTTTGGCAGCTAATGAAGGGGTGCGGTCAGTCTCATCTAACTGTGCTAGGCATAAGAAACATTTTTCCTCTTCAGAGCTAGCTAGTAATAACTCATTGGCTAGTTTGATTGACGTGATTTCCCATTCAATGGGTAAAACAACTTCTAAACCATAAACGAGTTGAAAAGGATTAAACCTTGTGGACGTTTTTGCAGAGGTACAGTATGCCCACAGTGCACAAAAAAGCATGGTATTCCAATTCATTTTATGAATTCCTACAATCAGTTTAATCATGTTGGTTAAAACCTTGTTAACGGCCTCAACTTGGCCATTAGCCTATGGGTAATATGGTGTAGAATTATCATGGCGTAGGCCAAGATGAGCGGAAAGTTCGATCATCATAATGTTTCGAAAGTGGCTACCATGGTCCGTAACGATATCTTGAGGGACACCAAACCTAGCAATCATGTGATTGAATATGAAAATAGTTTTAGTTTTGTCGTTAGCCATGAATTTAGGCATAACCTTGACCCATTTGGTAAAGTAATCAACAACGATAATAATACACCACTGCCCCCCGGTCTAGTGAGGGTTACATGTAACGAAATCGTTGCCCCATTTTCTTAATGGACCGACAGTTATGATTGGGTGAAGATGAGTTGGTGGTGCACACATATTTCGATCAAAAATTTGGCAATTGTGGCATTTTATAACTGCAAGGATACAGTCTTTGAATAGTGACGGCCAAAAATAGCCAACACGCAATATATTCTGCGTTGTGGCAAACCTGGACATATGAACACCACACGCTCCAGAATGGCAATATTTTAAGACCCTTGCAGCTTCTTCGTGAGTTATACAACATCAAAAAACAGAATCAGCACCACAACGATAAAGAGTATCGCCAATAATATTGTATTGTTGAGATTGGTATCAAATTCTACGTCAATCAAATCGTGAAAGGTTTTGCCGAAAGGTTTGGGTTTGAAGATATATAATGATATCTCCAGACCAAGGATCTACTGTACTGATTAGAAACAGAGAGTCATCGGGAAGATGGTCCTCTACCACTGTTTCCAATTTAGCCTAAGGAAAGTCACACATAATTTCAGCAAACATGAGTAATTTATTAGACTTGGATTTCTCAAACTCCAAATCATACTCTTGTAGGATAACTATCCATTTAGAGTATTTTCCCCCGAGCAATTGTTTCATCCAAATGTACATCATAGGGTTGCAATTAGATATCACTATGTTTTTACGTAATAGTATGCAATGACAGAATCGTTGGATAGCTTGAATGGCTACCGAGGCCAATTTCTCCACATGCAAATACTTGATCTTTTTTGGGGTGAGATTTTGACTTAGGTAGTAAATCACATGTTCATTTTTGGAGTCATCCTCTTGAACTAAAACCATTCCAATAGTGGAATCAAACGCAGCTAAATACAAAAAGTAATCTCAGTGATAATCATGTGGATACTGTTACTGCCCAAATCCACCTCAGGCTGAAAGAAGGCGGGATTCAGGGTAACACCAAACCACACTCAGTCTGGTAGCTAGCCCTACCAGAACAGGAGAGGGCTCTCTCCGGGTCAATCTCAGGAAAAATGTATCAATAGGGCTTGAGATGACTGAAATGAGTGCTAATTTTAGGCTAGGTATATTAATCAAGGAGTTTGGAATGATTTTTAGGGGTTTTTGTTGGAAAAAGGGAAAGGCAATTTTGGGCTTGGGGATGAGGCCAATTTTTTGCAGAGTTCAAGTTGGGGCAGGGAAGGCAATGGCTTTGATGTCTTAGATTTAATGAATGGATAGAAAATACTGTTGAGGAAGCTGAAGAGGGCAGGAAGGTGCAATGATCCTCTTCAAACGGAGGAAAGCATATAAAACCAAACAAAAGTTTAAGGCAGAGCACCAGCAAACTAATGAATTCTACCTTAGTTACTCATTTGTTTAGTTTCGGAAGCAAAGAGAAGGGAAATGGCATACATAAAAATTAATGAAACTTACCGATACATGGATAAAAACATCATCAAAACTCAGAGCCACGAGGATCCCAACAAGTGCTGCAAAACTCTGGTCTTTCCTTTGCCAAAAATTTGAAATGAATATACAAAGAGGTGCCAAACTATTCCCAAGAGTCCAACCCTGAAGATGTCTCAGAAAATACAATATATAGACAATTCTAACTCCTTCCCATGCCTATAGGGGTCGAGCTCATCCTTCTAGGAGCTATTTCAACCAATTCTAAACTAGGAACTGAAATCTAGGCAATCAAACAACTTGCCTCTATATGGTAGGAAACTGATTCATTCATTTAATTTTCACATTTTAGTGAATGAATCCTCTAGAACAGGTAAAAATGAGCCAAATTTACATCATGGTCAAGAAATTAGATCAAGATAGATCAAGAGTTACATCAGAAAGTAAAACTAGTCAAAACTGGGCGAAATTCTGAGCTGAAGAGTGAAAATGAGACCAAAATTCTCTATGCGCCGCGCCCAAAAACTCAATGCGTCGCACCACTTTGGAGCTGATTTTGAGGCACTTCCCGAAGTCCAAATTGAGCTCACGATAGCTCGTTGGAAATCCCTACCTATCTACTTTCCAACCCAAGTAAAATTTCTGGATTTGGATGTCATTTTCCCCTCCAAAAATTCAATCTCCCAAGACTGGTTCCTGTGTGTGAAAAAGGTGGCAGAAAGTCCATTTTGAAGGTGTTTTCGACCCTTTAAACCACCCAGAACTTGATGAAATCCTTAGGCCATTCCCGAGCATGCATAAATTTTTATAAAAAATCCAAAAATGTAAATTTTTCCTCCTAAAGATCTCTCAAACGTAAGCGCGCGTCGAGTGGCGCGACGCGTCAGGCAGAAAAACCTGTTTTGCAACCAAAATTTCAAAAATGACAAAATTTACTCCAAATTTGGAGTGAATGTCTCCCATCATGTCCCATGCTTAGCCAAGGAAGCTTCGGCCAAGATTCAGAGTCTATCCTCCCTTTTTCGCCGTTTCAGTGCCCTCCTAGTGCATGCAGTTCCGTGGCGAAATCAATGTCTTGTTCATAGGATGAATCTGTGTCCGTCATGGTGTTTGCAATGTGTATGACAAATTTATGTTTGAATGGTTGAAAATGAGAAATTAGGACTTGGTGTCTTCGTCTCCAAGTGCCAAATGTGCCAAAGGGAAATGAGGGACTGTGAGGAATATGGGACAGTAGGTATAAGTGAACTGTGGAGTTTGTCAAGTGAGATTTGAAATGTGTTAATAGTCACTCCACTGGGATTTGGGTATTCGTTGCAAATGATATGGGAGAGGGGAAAAATGATAGGGAATGGTAGGTTTTAGGATGGGGAAAATATGATTTAGGCACAATTGATATGAGAGATAAATGGAATTATGAGGGAATAGGGGAGGGATTATAATGATTGTATTTCAGTGATGGGAAATAAATGAACAATGTGGGGAAGATGGAATATGTGGCACAAAACTTATTTTAAAACGCCATTTCAAACCTTAAGGATTAGATTTTGGTATGAATCTAGGGTTTATATTTTGACATTCAAACTTTCATATTTTTCCCTCCCAATCAACACCAAATGCTGCTCAATGGCGATTACAAGACAACTAGAACCTACTTGGAGAAGAGAAGATCGTTTCGTTTGATTCTTGAGTGAGATAGTAAGAGATTTAGTGTTCTGGCTCTGTGCGCCGCGCACAAGCCCAGTGCGCCGCGCAGGTTGTATGCACCGCGCCAGAGCAAATTTGCATTATGGAATGCGGCTCTATGCACCGCGCGGCCTATGTGCGCCGCGCCTTCTCCCAATGCGCTGCGCAGTGGATTTCACCCACAGTTTCGGCTTCAACAAATGATTTCGCCTCTCCACAATTGTGCTCGGCTTTGTTGATGTCCTCAGCATAAAAATGGATTGTTTAAACCATGAAAATAACTCATACAGTGAAGAACTTGATTTCTGCTTCTTACAAACCCATTTTGTAATGTTTTGGCTTTGGCACTTTAACATTTTAATACAAACTCTGATTTTCAAGTTTCCTCTAATTTTTGACTGGATTGATGGCTTTCTTGGTTGATTTTTTGCAGGGATGGTGGCATTGGATTTCGGCAAAGGATGACCAGGGCTGCATGTGAAATACTTCATGGCGAAAAACTTTAAAAATACATATGTATTACAAACAATTAATTTGACGATTTCTTCCTCAAAACAGAGTTTTGAAGAAGAAACATCCTTGAGCATTATTGATGATGAAAATCTTGAAATGAAAACTTATTAAGAGCCTCCCCATGGTCTGCCGGTATTATTTGACATTCTGAAAACCAAACCCTAGACCTAAACTGAAAAACCCTAAAAAGACTCTTTGCTGACCAAAAGACCATCCATGACTGTGAATGACTGTAAAATTGACCTTGATGAATTTTGATGAACTTTAATGATCATACACAAACCATCAGATACATGACATGAGGGAAAATGAGAGACAAGACCCTTCTGTCAGACAATCTATGCTTCTAATGGAATGCAACTGATTGGATGAACGAGACACCTAAAATGAAATGCAACAAAAGAGTTTTTGATCTCTAACGGAGGTATAACCAGACCGACTCTAACATTGGCTCCAATGGGGATGGTAGCTCCAACTACTTGGAGGTGCCAAGAACAGCAGATCTTTGGGAGAGTAGGCAGTGCCTTCGTCCATCAGGCAATGGAGTCAAAACACGAACACTGACATTATGCAGACTGACTCTGACTCAGGACTAAACTGAAAACCACAATAAAACCAAACATGACTAAAACAAAACTAACAAACTGGAAATATGCTCAAAATTGAGCTTATTCAGCAAACCTACTCTAATTGTTTTTTTTACCACCCGATCAAGTGAAATGGAACAGCCAATGCAACCATGTAAGCATCTTGGCTGCTATTTGATTTCTTCCCAAATGCTTTCTGATGCGCAGGAAAAGGGAAGAATCGAAAGGTAACTCCCATGGAAACTTGGAATCAAGAGGACTGCTGATAAACTCGCAAAGCATGAATTCACTGGATGATTGCAAGAATACTGCAAAAGGATCTTCATAAACATAGCTATTGATTCCCATCAATACATTACTACTCTGGTCCAAGCAATCTTCATAGCTGGATATTAAGATTTTCCTCACATCTGTGTTGGCTTTCTTTGGTGACTGCAGCAAGTTGTCAAAAGGATCCTGAATTTCGTGAATAACCAAACTCTGGAGCTGATTCCAAACAGAACAAAAGTCTCCTTTATCAATCTCCTCATATGACTGCAAATCTTGATATACGCTTTGTAATGAAAAATCTGTTAAACAAGACAATGAAGGCGAATTTTGAATAAGATTATTATCAACATTATTTCCTGGCACATGGTTAGCTAATGGAGAAGAACTTTTACAGCAAACATCATCCAACACACGAGCAATAGGATCATCAAAAATTTGAGAAGACTGCTGCAATGTATCCATTGAAACTGTATGACATCCTACTGGCTGTTCATCTTTTTCTTTAGAGATATTACGAAGATTCTGCTTTATAAACTGAAATGCTTCGAAACAAAAGGGTACAGAATCCTCTTGCATCATTAAATCATGTATTTCAGCTTCCACGCCTTCATCTGCAATCTAACCTTCAATTTCATTTGGTGGCTGCAAATCTGGTGCTAGGGAGGGCTTTATATCGCAAATGATTTCATCAGTCGTTTCAGGAGAATATTTCTCATAAACCACTTGCTCAAGAATTTCGCTATATGTCTCATCATCAACATTAAAACTGAGAGATTGTTGATTTCCTATGGGCTGCTCATTTGAAGATTTACCATGTAATTTACCCTTCAAAAACTGAAATGATTCAAAACAGAAAGGTACGGAATCATCTTGTATCATTTGATCATATGTGCCAGCTTCCATGGCTTCATCTACAACTTGACAATCAATGGTGCTCGAGGTTTGAAAATCTGGATATGGGAAGTCTTGAACAAGGTTTTCATTGCCCTCAAGATGGTCCAAATCAAGACTTTTTGACAGTTTATTTCTGATTGCATGGAAGTTATCTCTCATGAACTGAAACGAATCAAAACAAAAAGGCAAAGATCCTTCACTTACTTCAAGATTCGCTGCACTTTCCTCGTCATTGTCATAGCTGATATGCATCGGTTGATCACTGTACTCAAGCTGCTGAGAGTGAACTTCCTCCTCGCACAAACTAGCTGTTGATTTTTCTGCAAGATTAGCTTCTGTTTGGAGAACATAATCATCATCATACTGATCAAACTGAGGCAAATCATCAATATACAACACATCATCAAGCATACATGTCATATCAACAGCTCTCTCTTCTTCAAAATGATCTATAAAACAATCACTATGACAACTGGGATAAGAAACAAAATGTTTTGGATCCGCCACTGGTTCTTCTTCAATCAGCAAGTCATGGGCTTGAACGCTATACTCATTCCTTGTGGTGTTCTTTTGCATCATCTCTTCTACTGCACCTACAAACATGTCAAGCTTTACCTCTAGAGATGTCGATTTCTCCGGATCTATGTTTTTCATCTCTTCTTCCTTCAACCTTGCCCTTCGGATCAGCAAATGAGCCTCTACATTTACTGCATTGTTCTGCATCTCTTGAAGTGTTGCAATACTCCTTTCTCTCAGCTGAAACTCCATTTCTGGATCAAAGGCACCCGGGTAGTGCAAGAGAGCAGATCTAGGAGAAGGTCTTATATCAGCTGGCATCGAAAAATATACTTGGTTAAATCTGGCAGAAAATTGTTGTACTGTCTCCCCTGGCAGTCTTTTCAGCTGGTTATACTCTTCTATAATCATGAAAAGGTTTTGTCTGATCACCCACCTATCAAGGAAAACTTCGACGAACTGCTGGAAATCTGAGATGCTCGCATCAGGCAGGGCTTTGAACCAACTCTTCACTTTGGCTTGCTAAGAAAGAGAAAAAAGCCTAATACTAACATCTTCGTCATCAACTTCAAAAAGGTCTAGAAAAGTCTCAACATTCTACACATGTTGCTCAGCGTTGAAGTTGTTACATTCACCATCAAATCTTGGTAGATATAGGTCATAATTTTTAGGGAAAGCATGAAGAACAGAAGGTAAAACCAGAGGTTTATACCTATCTGGGACTATAAAAGGTGTAGGAGTATATACAAGAGCTACAGAATCAGTTTTGTTTTCTTTAGGCTCATCACTCTGAAGAGAGTCATCATAAGATGTGGGAAAAGTAATGAGGCCAGGATCAAAGGGAAACTCAGTATTTACACTTTTTGAATGGGTCAAGTGAAGATTTTGATCACCTTTCTCATACAACAAATTCTGAAAAACTTTCAGGACAGCTTCAAGAACAGCAAAGAAGTAATTTACAAGAAAGCAGACTAGATCCTGAATACCATTCCACTTTGGATACTTGAACTTAGTGTAAGATCCTTCCATTTTCTCAGAGAAAGAGTCAGTCTTCCAGTGGAGTCTCTACATTGAGTTGGAGTCACCAGGTGAATGATTTCAGCCTTCTTATGTCTGATCGTTGTCCACCAACAACCATCAGATCTGAACTTGATACATGTACTGGGGAAATTTACAAGCTAGATGTTGCGTTTACAAGCTAGACCGGAGATTGACTTAAGCAGCATTTATCTACTTCCGCTAATGCAAAACAAAAGCATTTCAAAGGCTACCTGGCATAACTTCAGGCTCCGTCTGTAGCTTATGAAAAAAATAACACCAACAAGCAAACCATTTTTTCCCCAGTATGGTCGCCACTATGTTATTGCCCAAATCCACCTCAGGCTGAAAGAAGGCGGGATTCAGGGTAACACCAAACCACGCTCAGTCTGGTAGCTAGCCCTACCAGAACGGGAGAGGGCTCTCTCCGGGTCAATCTCAGGAAAAATGTATCAATAGGGCTTGAGATGACTGAAATGAGTGCTAATTTTAGGCTAGGTATATTAATCAAGGAGTTTAGAATGATTTTTAGGGGGTTTTGTTGGAAAAAGGGAAAGGCAATTTTGGGCTTGGGGATGAGGCCAATTTCTTGCAGAGTTCAAGTTGGGGCAGGGAAGGCAATGGATTTGATGTCTTAGATTCAATGAATGGATAGAAAATACTGCTGAGGAATATGAAGAGGGCAGGAAGGTGCAAGGATCCTCTTCAAATGGAGGAAAACATATAAACTAAACAAAAGTTTAAGGCAGAGCACCAACAAACTAATGAATTCTACCTTAGTTACTCATTTGTTTAATTTCGGAAGCAAAGAGAAGGGAAATGGCATACATAAACACTAATGAAACTTACAGATACATGGAGAAAAACATCATCAAAACTCAGAGCCACAAGGATCCCAACAAGTGCTGCAAAACTCTGGTCTTTCCTTTGCCAAAAATCTGAAATGAATATACAATGAGGTGCCAAACTATTCCCAAGAGTCCAACCCTGAAGATATCTCATAAAATACAATATATAGACAAGTCTAACCCCTTCCCATGCCTCTAGGGGTCGAGCTCATCCTTCTAGCAGCTGTTTCAACCAATTCTAAACTAGGAACTGAAATCTAGGAATTCAAACAACTTGCCTCTATATGGTAGGAAACTGATTCATTCATTTAATTTTCACCTTTTAGTGAATGAATCCTCTAGAACAAGTAAAAATGAGCCAAATTTACATCATGGTCAAGAAATTACATCAAGATAGATCAAGAGTTACATCAGAAAGTAAAACTAGTCAAAATTGGGCGAAATTCTGAGCTGAAGAGTGAAAATGAGACCAAAATTCTCTATGCGCCGCACCCAAAAACTCAATGCGTCGTGCCACTTTGGAGCTGATTTTGAGGCACTTCCCGAAGTCCAAATTCAGCTCATGATAGCTCGTTGGAAATCCCTGCCTGTCTACTTTCCAAGACAAGTGGCATTTCTGGATTTGGATGTCATTTGCCCCTCCAAAACTTCAATCTCCCAAGACTGGTTCCTGTGTGTGAAAAAGGTGGCAGAAAGGCCATTTTGAAGGTGTTTTTGACCCTTTAAACCACCCAGAACTTGATGAAATCCTTAGGCCATTCTTGAGCATGCATAAATTTTCATAAAAAATCCAAAAATGTAAAGTTTTCCTCCAGAAGATCTCTCAAACGTAAGCGCGCGTCGAGTGGCGCGACGCGTCAGGCAGAAAAACCTGTTTTGCAACCAAAATTTCAAAAATGAAAAAATTTACTCCAAATTTGGAGTGAATGTCTCCCATCATGTCCCATGCTCAGCCAAGGAAGCTTCAGCCAAGATTTAGAGTCTATCCTCCCTTTTTCGTCGTTTCAGTGCCCTCCTGGTGCATGCAGTTCCGTGGCGGAATCACTGTCTTGTTCATAGGATGAATCTGTGTCCGTCATGGTGTTTGCAATGTGTATGACAAATTTATGTTTGAATGGTTGAAAATAAGAAATTAGGACTTGGTGTCTTCGTCTCCAAGTGCCAAATGTGCCAAAGGGAAATGAGGGACTGTGAGGAATATGGGACAGTAGGTATAAGTGAACTGTGGAGTTTGTCAAGTGAGATTTAAAATGTGTTAACAGTCACTCGACTGTATTTAGGAATCTGGGATTTGGGTATTCGTTGCAAATGATATGGGAGAGGGGAAAAATGATAGGGAATGGTAGGTTTTAGGATGGGGAAAATATGATTTAGGCACAATTTATATGAGAGATAAATGGAATTATGAGGGAATAGGGGAGGGATTATAATGATTACATATCAGTGATGGGAAATAAATGAACAATGTGGGGAAGATGGAATATGTGGCACAAAACTTATTTTAAAACACCATTTCAAACCTTAAGGATCAGATTTTGGTATGAATCTAGGGTTTATATTTTGACATTCAAACTTTCATATTTTTCCCTCCCAATCAACACCAAATGCTGCTCAATGGCGATTACAAGACAACTAGAACCTACTTGGAGAAGAGAAGATCGTTTCGTTTGATTCTTGAGTGAGATAGCAAAAGATTTAGTGTTCTGGCTCTGTGCACCGTGCACAAGCCCAGTGCGCCGCACAGGTTGTATGCGCCGCGCCAGAGCAAATTTGCACTGTGGAATGCGACTCTATGCACCGCGCATCCTATGTGTGCCACGCCTTCTCCCAATGCGCCGCGCAGTGGATTTCACCCACAATTTCGGCTTCAACAAATGATTTCGCCTCTCCACAATTGTGCTCGGCTTTGTTGATGTCCTCAACATAAAAATGGATTGTTTAAACCATGAAAATACCTCATACAGTGAAGAACTTGATTTCTGCTTCTTACAAACCCATTTTGTAATGTTTTGGCTTTGGCACTTTGACATTTTAATACAAACTCTGATTTTCAAGTTTCCTCTGATTTTTTACTGGATTGATGGCTTTCTTGGTTGATTTTTTGTAGGGATGGTGGCATTGGATTTCGGCAAAGGATGACTAGGGTTGCATGTGAAATACTTCATGGCAAAAAACTTTAAAAATACATATGTATTACAAACAATTAATTTGACGATTTCTTCCTCAAAACATAGTTTTGAAGAAGAAACATCCTTGAGCATTATTGATGATGAAAATCTTGAAATGAAAACTTATTAAGAGCCTCCCCATGGTCTGCCGGTATTATTTGACATTCTGAAGACCAAACCCTAGACCTAAACTGAAAAACCCTAAAAAGACTCTTTGCTGACCAAAAGACCATCCATGACTATGAATGACTGTAAAATTGACCTTGATGAATTTTGATGAACTTTAATGATCAGACACAAACCAGCAGATACATGACATGAGGGAAAACGAGAGACAAGACCCTTCCGTCAGACAATCTATGCTTCTAATGGAATGCAACTGATTGGATGAACGAGACACCTAAAATGAAATGCAACAAAGGAGTTTTTGATCTCTGACGGAGGTATAACCAGACCGACTCTAACAGATACAACAACTGTGCATAGGTCAGTGCATGTTTGAGTGCATTAAAATATTTATTGCCAAGCTCATCCTAAATGAATGGAAAAATATTGTTTTAATAACCGAGTGAAACCTTTAGTTAACTCCCATAGTTCGGGATAAAACGACGTACAAATTGTGCTTTCCCTTCCAAACTCTGGAGTTGGCGAAGAGTGGGAGGACGAGGTAGATTTACAATGGCCTTGACCTTCAACAAGTCAACACGAATGACTTCTTTTGAAACAATGAAACCAAGTAACCGTCATGATTGTACACAAAATACACATTTGTGTGGATTCAAATGAATGTTGTAATGCGTACATCACATAAAGATGGCACGTAAATTTGTAGGATGATATTGTTTGCATAAAGAATGAGCAGGTAAGTCATCCAAGTAGGGTTGCACAATGTGTTTGATATCATGTAATGTGTAAGACATAGAAAAGTTGCACCAGCATTTTTCAGTCCAAAAGGTAGTTTACAATATGAAAATTTTCCCCATGGACATATAAATTTTGTCGTGGGCTGATCGACAGGGAGTATGTTTATTTAATTGTAACCAAAAAATCCATCCATAAATGAAAATGTTTCATTTCTGGCACAATCATCAACAATTTGGTTGATGTAAGGGGTAGGATAATTGTCTTTGGGACAAGCCTTATTAATATCCCTATAATCTACACATACTATGATAGTCCCTTGTTTCTTGGTGACTGGAACTATATTAGATACCCAATCTGTTAAAGGAATAGGATAAATAAATCTTACTCGAAGTAGTTTTTAACCTTCAGCTTTAATAGCAGAAGCTTTTCGCAGATGTATCAGACATAATCTTTGTCTAATAGTTTTAGCATCCAGGTATGTCTTAATTTTGTGAATCACAATATTAGGATCAATACCTAGCATTTCCTCATAAGACCAAGCAAAAATGTCTCGGAATTCCTGAAATAGGGCTTTGTATGTATTGATCTCTTCAATTGAGAAAAAAGCACCTATATGAATGTTTTTAGTTATTCCTATTTTTATTGATATGTCGATGGGAATTATCGTGGAAATATTTCCTAAATTTGTCTCAGAGTCTGAATGAAGAATAAACATAGGATTTTGAGGTTCCTCGACTTAATCAATCGAAAGGATGGATGAAAAGTCATTTTTGACTCTATCAAGGTCAGGTAAAAAAGAGGATCGATCATGAAGATTGTCCCATGGTAATTCATCCAATGACAAGATTTCTCGAATAATTTCATCAGTTGAAAATTTTTATTGAAAGGATCAGAAAAAGATGTCATGGTTGAGGTTGATAAAGAATAAAACTCTTCACTGGCCACATTCATTTGATCAGTATTAGTTGATGAAATGTCATAAAGCGATTGTACCGCTACATATGCCAATTCATATGGACTTAAATTCATCTCGTGGCCATAATAGCCCAATTCAAATTCTAAAGGCACATTCCATGTGTCATCAAATGGCATTGTGCTTGATGTAATCATATTGATATTCGAAATATTTCGAGGTACGTTAGGAGGAGGTATAGCAAAAGTTCCCATAAGAGCGGAATCTTTAACTAGTCCTACCCCAACATCTTCATAAGGGATAATTGTCTTTCCAACATGTTGGATACTATCCGTAGAGGTAGGGTCAAAAGTGAAGTAAGCCAACTGATCGATTTTAACAATATTTCCTTTATGAGGAAACATGATCATTCGAAAGACTGATGAAACCACAACGGTCATATCATAAGACCAACTTTGACCTAATAGAAGGTTGTAGTCAAGATAGGTAGATCCTAGAGTCTTCCAAATGGACGAAAACCTCTTCCATCGAAGGCTTTAAGAATCGTGGGTGACTGATTGATTGGTGGAGAACCAAGATTTTTCCAATAGGCTAAGGACATAATGCACGTATATGCTCCCTCGTCAATTACTATGCGAAAAACCCACCTATATTTGACTAAAACAGGAATTTGAAAAGCCATTTGGTGCGGGAGTCTAGGTACAAATTTCTCGAGATAAAAGGCAATGAAATTAGAATATTGAGGATCAATCGCTCCAATAGCTGATAATAGTAACTTCCTCTGAGCTGGAAAATATTGTAGCACCTCAAGGGCCGACATTGCTGAAGGGGATATTGCCAGATCTTCAAAAATATTGCAATTTTGAGCATCTCTGGCATGTGGATTAAAAGTCAACTTTTGAAGTACACCTTTCGCAGGCAGTTTAATTACCAAATCAGGATTAGGTTTCTTAATGTGTAATGGTTTCGAAACAGGAGAAGTTGATAATGGAAGTTGACTGGATTATTCAGTTTCCTTTTTGGATAAAGGACTCTTAGATCCATAGTCTTGAGATCTTGTTGCAACCATGACCTCGAACATCATCAGGATATCGGTCGATGAATTGGAAGAAGATCTAATGATTTTGTTGTCTTATGATGGAAAAGGATCTTTAAGGACAATGGGTGTGGGTGAACCTTTGAAAAATTTGGATACCTCGACCCGATGTGGGCACTCTTTGGTGTAGTGATCAAGGTCACAGATAATACAAGGATAATGAGGTTTCTGTTTTTCGTCTAATGGTTTGGTTTTTTCTACTTTCTCTTTTGGAGAATTCTTTTGTTTATTTTTACCCTTCCCTTTCTTCTTATTTCCGAATGATTTAGCTTTAGCGATAGATGAGTCTACGACATAAATTTCGGCAGAAGTTTCTAGGGAAGAGTCTCCTTTAGGTGAACCAAGTAGAGTAATGATTGGAGTAGTAGATTTAGATGATATATTATTACTCTTTGATCTATTAACTATACTGATTACACCGTCTACGGCATGAGAACCAGAAGGAGTTGTAGTATGTTGACCTAGGCGAGGTAAATCAAGATTTTTTTCATAAAAGGTACCAGACTGTGTGTAAACAAGGTCCATATACTGGGCTTGAGCGATGACTTGCTCCTCTGTTACAATGCCTCCTTTAGCTACATCTTTAGTAATCTTAGGGAGTAATGATTTGGTGAACCATTTAGCCAGAATTTGATCCGGAATGAAAACTTTGACTAAGCGGTGTCTACACCACCATCCATGGATGTGATTTGAAATGTACGTAAACATACTTTGTTTAAGTGAAGCCAAAAGTTCTATGCCATTATCATAAAGGACTGGCAACTGAAAATGAGTAAGGAAAGTTGTTGTTAAAGCATTGAAAATGTTGAAAGAACCTCGTGGTAACTCAATGTACCACTTTGTGGCTAAGCTGATCAAAGTTTTTTGAAAACTTCTTAAACGAATCGAATCATCGATCGAAGAATTGGATGCACACCGCAAATGATAAGTCATCACATGATTCAAGGGGCCTTCTCCTGATTTTCCTTCAAACTTTGGAATGTCACTAGGAAACTTAGTAGGCATTTCTAGCCAAAACGGATGATAGTAAATTGGATCATTCGTTAGCCGAGACAAGTTCGGTAAATCTAAAGTTGCAATGAAAGGTAACCGCATGTTAGGGTCTTCCTAAGCAAATTGATAACCTTGAGGTACAATACCAGTACCAAGAGGAGGATATCCAGGAAAATATGGGATAGCTTAAGTAGTTGGAATCAGTATACCTCCAGGGTATCCAAGAGTAGCCATACCAAGTTGAGGTTGAGCTGGTATTTTATATGTATAACCAGGGTATGGTTGACTCTAAAAATTTTTAATTTTGTCCCACTTTCCCATATTGTAATTTCCCTTGAAATGGCTGAATTTGAACAAATTTACCTTGAAAATTTTGACCTTCCGAGGGTTGTCCCTTAATAGTTGGCCTTGTAAAAGGTTGCCCTTGAATAGCTTAACCTACAAAGGGTTGTCCTTGAAAATTTTGACCTATAAAAGGTTGACTTTTTTGTATATTTGTTGCATTAGGTTGTCCCATAGAGGTTTGAGGAATTGACTAGACTGTAGGTCCAGTTTTATGGGTAGTAGTATGAGGAATATCCTACGTAACAGTTGGTGTTGACATTTGAAGGGTCGTAATAATAGGGATTTGAGAAACTCATGGGATAGGTGTACTTGGTTGTTGAATATAAGTTTGCACAGTAGATTGGATAGGAGTACTAGGAGTACTCGGACCAACTTTTTGACTACTTGGCACAGATACCTTTGGGGTAATTTGAAGTGCACCTTGAACAGGTTGTTGGACTTGGGTATAACCAAATTGTCCAACTGGCTAAGCAAGTTAATTATAACGTACTTGCAATGTAGGTTGCAAATAATATTGAGTAAACAAAGGGTTCCACATAGTATTTATCCATGGGTAAGGAGTTCCCATTGAAGTTTGTGACGCATAGGGTTGACCATAACTAGTTTGAGGCATTGGAACATAATTTTGATAATTACCAAGAATATTTTTCCCTACAACTGTGGGATATGTTCCAGTAAAATGTTGTCCTCCCTCAAAATATTGTTGCCCTTGAAAAGGTTTCTACCCTTAAAGCGGTTGTTGTCCTTGAAGAGGTTGCTGCCCTTGGAGAGGTTGATGCCCTTGGAGAGGCTGTTGCCCCCCAGGCGCTATATAGGCACCTTGTGAGCTAGCTTGAGGGACATTTCCGCAAAACATATATACATGTTTCATTGTCAAAGGTTGGGTGGTAGACTTAAATAGACCAGTTGACACAGTAGAGGTTTCGAAGAATGGAGATGCTCCTGAGAAAGTGCCAGAAATTCACTGGTACCCAGCAGGAATAGAAGGACCACCATACAAAAAAGTTTCTAGCGAAGAAGAAAACATACATGACTCAGTAGACATGCTTTTAGAAGCCATGTTACTATTTTTGGGTAAAGAGTAGAATGGGATTCCGTGTGGTGACTGAGTGTAACCAGAGTTATGTATAAAATCAGTAAATTGGTGATACCAAGGATCTAGTTGAAAAGGAATGAAAGGGTATATCAGTTCACTAAACTTCAAATCTAAATATTCTTGAGGATAGGGAAGTGTAATCTCTTCTTTTATGTCAAATATCTCTTCCATGCTAATAAGGCCAGGAGGAATATTTTGAGTGATGAGAAGCTTTACTCGACGTGAATGAGGATGACCAGGAGTTGGGGCTATAAGTTTCGAAGGTGACTTAGATGAAGTGGAATCAGACTCGGGCTCAAATTATTTAGGTTCAATGAGTTGGGTATCTAACAACTCACCAGTATTAGATTCAACTATAATTACTTCGGAATTTCTGGTTGATCTTGTTCTTTTTCAGATATCTGAGGTTGATTAACTTTGGAATCAGGATGTATTACAATGGATGTTTCTCCTTGTTCAGTAGACCCGGTTCCTAATGATTGAACCCTTTCAGTTTTGATTTTTTCCAATTGACTGGGTGTATATTCAGGGGGTTTCCCCTGCATTCTATGTGAATGTCTTGATAGTTCAGCCATGGTTAATTTCTTTAACACAAGAAGAAAAAATAAAAAATCATAACACCTGAGTCCTCTAAAAATCAAATAAATGAACGCGTGTCTACAAAATATAAGAAACAATCCACACACAAACATTATGTTTCCACAATAAAATCACTAGTTGGTGATGAAATCCAATGTCGCAGACATTAATGTGGAAAATTGGTGGTTGAATCAGTTACCTTGACAATCTGATTAATGAAATATTCTGGTGCAAGTAACTTCACTAAGCCATATCGAAGTGAAGAGTACCCTCCGTAAAGTCCAAGTGAGTCTAGTCAACATCTCCCCCAGGTATAGTGGGACCTTCCCTCCACTATCACCTTGGGAAAAATCCTAAATATTATGGCCACTAAGGTCACCAACTAAGACAATTGAACCTGGGGGAATAGTATGTGGTCCGATATACACCCATGGGTAGAGTATCAAAGCTCAATCCCCTTGAAAGATCCTCAACAGGGTAAATATGAGGTTTACTAATAAGTGATCCCAGGCTCCTCAACAATGGCTAATCTGAGGTTTACATTTTTTATTACATGTACATATTTTATCTTCACCAATTAAGTAGGTATGATTACTTCACTGGGCCTGACATGACCTCATGCTTGACTCTTTTAAGAAGAGCTTCCCATAGCACAATTGCAACAATTGGGTTTTTCCCTACCACAAGATGCTACTTTTTTGTTTTATCTGCTTTGGAAAGTTAATTACAACCTATTCCAAAGCACTAGTCCTGAGTTAAATTGGTGAAATGAGCCCTAGAAAGTGTAAAAAATATCTAGATCAATTTTATTAAGCGTTGTATCAATTTAGATGTTGTTTACGTAGAGGGGTATGGAGATAAAACTTAATGATATTGTGACCGACTTAAAAAATACTCTTAATGAATTTCTATTTAAGAGAGAGTAGAAGGACTTTTGGACTCAAACAAGTACAAATTTCCTAAAACATTCCATGAGAGTTATTTTTTCTTCAAGAAAACAATTTCATTTCCAAGCATGGCCAATATCTCTTTATGATGAAAATATCTGTTGATTACAAAGCCAAAATATACAATTTTATGAACAAACAAATTTCAAAAGAAAAATCAACTATAAAAACCCTAAAAATCATAAAAACTTCGAAAAATTAAAGCTCTTAACTAACAATCCTAAATGAGATACTATGAATGTATTTTCGTGATTTATTTTAGTTGAAAGCAAACTAAATTGTTTTTTTCGCTTTAACTGGTAGACACAAAAGCATAAAAGACTACTTTGAGATGAATCACACTTAGGTAATCTAGAAGTTTTCCTTTTGCAAATGAGCAAGAAACAAGCACTCAAACAAGAAAGGCTGACAAGAATCCTGGTGGCTCTAGAAGGAAATGACAGAAAACAAGTAATCTAGGGAGTGAATCTATTTTCCCCAAAACAACAATTCATCAAACTAGGGCAAACCCTACCTGAATATGCAAAAAGAATGATTTATCAAAAAAGACTCTAAGGTGATTAGGAATAGTTCACATACAGACTCTAAGAGTTGGTATAGATCAGGTGAAACCTTAAGAAATTAGTTATCTAACTCTGAGAGAGCAAATATTATTTTTTTCGAAATTTCCCAGGGGGTGTGTAGGTTTTCAGTACAAACCAGTGCGCATGCGCATTGAACTAAACTACAAACTTGCACGGGTTTGCACTCTGTTTACCACATAAAATAATGCAGGGTAGAGAAATTTTTTTAAAAACAAACTCAAGGCTTTCTAATTCAGAGAATCTAAAATGTTATATACCCAACCATGCTCAGAATAGTTAAACTAGAAAAGTTGGAATGTCAAACCAAACAAAATCAAGGGTAAACTAAGCTTGTTCTCCCCAGTGGAGTCGCCAATTTGTTTTATGGATAAATCCCTCTTGCATACAAGATCTATCTCCCTAGTATCCCAACAGATAACTAGAAACAAACAATCATTTGAATAACTCTTTCTCTAAACTATTAGCATTTATACTATTATAACTTAGAAATGAGGAGGTTATGCTCTTACCTTTCAACGAGATGTTTGATGTAGACCTTGCCTTTCGCTCCAAATAAATCCTTCAATGTTGAGAAGAACCTGCAATCACAAACATGCAAAGAATAAAAGCACCTACGATATATAATAATCAAAAACATTAGTTCAACTTAATGACCAAGGAGATTAATAATTGGTGTTGTTGCAATGAATCTAAAAAAAACACATTGAGAAAAATAGATCCATATGTATTATCAATAATCAAAAAGAGAAATCTTACAACCTGAGCCTTGATGTTGTACAGATTTCTCCCGTATGCCTTCACAATCGTGCTCCTTGGTTTGACAAGCCTTCCTCTCTAGAATGTGCTATCACTCAGATTTTCCTTGAAGTTGTTAGAAAAGAAAAGGGGTCTGAGGTAACCACAAACCAATTTTTAGGTACAGAATCTAGCCAATCTTTACCCAGAGAGGGCTCTCTCTGTAAGATTTAGCTTGGTTTTGAAAGATATTAGGCTAGTTATGAAAGTCCAGGGATTTTGATTGAAATTGGGTGATGAAATTCTATAGCAGAGGGTAAGACTGAGTAATTTAGTCCATTGGGCTAATGGAATCAAAGAAAATGGCTTAACTGGATTTAGTTTCTTAACAAGGGATGGTTTCACAAGGCAAGGTAATCAAATAGGGAACAATCATAGACCTAAAATGAATGGAATGGACTCGAAATGGGTGAAGGGAAATTAAGAATCCTTCAATATTTTTGAAAGAGGGAAACTGAATGATTATTAACAAAGAGCAATTAAGAGTTCTTTATCAAATAATCAGAATGGAAAAACTAGAAAACAGGAGCAATTAAGAATTCACTGTTTAAACTAGTTTAGAAGAAAACATTAAGAACAACAACGATTGAAAACAGATTGAACTTAAGCACTTTCTGAATTATTCCTTTTCGTTAATCATTAAGATATGAAACATAAATGGTATAGTAAATAAGTATAAAACTTTAAAACATAAGAGATAGATGACTTATTGATCCGTTTTTTGATTCAAGAATCCTGTGAAAAGTCCTTTGCATCAATTCCTGATCCAGCTAGCCATGCAAAAATTGTTCAACAACACTTTATTCCAAAGTAATCAATATTACAGCAAAATCTATGAATTCCACCCCCTCAATACTCCAATTGAGGGAGTATTTATACAAAGAATTATAAAAAATTTCTCCTAACAAAATGAGATATAATCTAGGATGACTCATGGATATATTACAGGAAAATAGAGACAGATGGTCTCGTAGATAAGAGAAAGGATAACCGATGTTGTGATGTTTCCTTCTTTTGAGAATGTGCTGGAGGCAGGCCCTATGATTGGGCTTGTTGCTGTCCTCTTTAGTAATTATGTGTTGGCTGCTCTGTTTTACTGATACTCTTTACTTGTATTGATACACTTTGACTTCTGTTTGATCTTTGTTTATCCTTTTTTATCATGTCTTACTGTAGTAAATAATCAAATTTCATGCAAGGATAATATTTACAAAAGTTCTAACATCTCTTCCCACCATTTAGCTTCTGGTATTCTGGTTCTTTGCAGCTTCCTCAGAATTTCATTTGTCTCTGTATATCTGAAGAAAGTGGGATGAATTGGGAATAAATGCTTTACCTCATGCTCGAGATAAAACAAATTTTCCAATCTGTTATGAAGAATTTTGCCTATAGGCAATGATGCTACTGTTGGTGAACTAGTTGAGGAGCTGGCCTGATTGTCAGCATGCTTGTTCAATTTCTCAACATAGTTTTCCAGGCTCATAATTTTATCCTTTGTAATTAAAGGACTTGGCAATCCTTTACTTTGCAAAATATTGAATCTCTATGTAAAGGCATTGACTTCTTCCTGCATATCAGAGCATCTTCTTTCTAGATTCTGCATCAGAGTTCTTTTAGTAAAAACTCTTTTAATCTCCAAAATTGTTCCTGTTCTGTCTTGGATGCCTAGTTCTTCAAGTGGATATCTGTTCTTGGTATTCAAAAATTCTATAAGTTTATTGGTTTCTTCGGGCATGTTTCCTAATTCTTCTCTTGCCTTTAAAATTTCTTCCAGAGCCAATTTAATTAAATCATTCTGCTCATACATTATTTGGATTGATGGCCAGACATCTTCTATTGACTGAATGATGTTGTCCCAAAGAATTTCTTTTATTTCCTTTAAAGGCTTCTCCAATGTGAGATCCTTCTCCAATGCTTTGACCAATTTTTCTAATCTGTTGACCTCTCTTGTTTTTTCTGCAACACTTATCTTTGAGAGATCATATTTTTGTTCTAAAGTGGTGAATTGTACCTTTTTTCTCTGGATCTCTGTCACTTGGAGTTTCACTTCTTCCATTGATTTTATTAATTCTTTAGTGCTTAAATTGGAAGTGTTGACCTGTGATAATTTTGTTGG
This sequence comes from Pinus albicaulis, assembly GCA_034641835.2. Taxonomy (NCBI): domain Eukaryota; kingdom Viridiplantae; phylum Streptophyta; class Pinopsida; order Pinales; family Pinaceae; genus Pinus; species Pinus albicaulis. Next base: position 431,274,656 of record CM076577.1, on the reverse strand, counting down.
TTGACCTGTTGTTGTTGTACCTGTAATTACTTCTGCTGTAGATGCTGGAATGTTTGCCTGCTTGTCTTTCAATGCCTTTTCTAGCTCTTTTTCAGTTTCATTAAGATTCTCATTCAGTTTCAAGAGCAAATCCATCAATTCTTCTTCAGATTTTTGCTTTTTAATTTCTGCAGTATGTGGATGCCTTGAGGATGGTAACTTCAGTTGTTTTCCCAAGGCTGCAATATCATCATCTTTCTTCTTGATCAAGGCTTCTATACCCTTGACATCTTTGGGATTATGACCCAATCCAATAATTATTTCTTCCAAAGTCTTTATTTTGTTGTCCTTAGCCTGAGAGGAGGCTTTTTCAAGATGCAATTGAGCATTAGTATTCTCCAAAGAATCCTGTAATTTTTGGGTCATCATTGATTTATCAGTCAGAGTAGAATAAATCATTTCACTTGTTTGTTTATGCAGCTCAATCTGATCCAAAGGATGAATATCCTTTGCTATGACTTCAAAATTGGTTCTAATATAATCTGCAGCTATTTGAGGCTACTGCACTTTGGGTTTAAAGTGACTCATTACCATTTTACCTTGCTGGATGTCATAGGCTGACATCAATCTTTGTTGATTTTTAGGAGCCATCTTCAAATATTGACTGTAGACTTGAAGTCTTAGTGGATCATTTCTGGCCTTTATACTTATAAATGTCCTTTTAATATCCCAGGCATCCTTAACTGGTGGCTTGAAAGAAGATACTTCTATACTTTGCTGCCTTTGTAGTTCTTTTCTCTAAGAATTAGTGGATGTCCCACTGATTGTACATGTTTGCTGACTCCCTAATTCTTCTCTCCTCTGACTATCAGGGATTTCTTGAATAGATTCTACTTCTGGAAGAGGATTTAATTTTCATCTTTTAACATCAGGTTGTTCTGAAGATCCACTGATAGGGGTAGCTGCTTCTGCATCTCTCTTTTTACCTTTTTCTACATTGAGAGGAGTTTGTAAAACTGAAATTTCTGCCACATTAATCTGAGTAGGAGAAGTCTGTATTTGGCCCTGTTCCTTAGAAGTTTCAGGCTGTTCTGTCATGGTGAATTTTTCTGTAACTTGTATACCAGCCTCCTTCTCCTTCCCTTTAGATGCTACTGTAGCTGATGCACTGATTTCCTGTAAATTTTGCTGAGAAGTTCCAGCAAAAGAAGGACCAATTCCTGGTCTTTGCACCTGTCCAAAAGAGTCTAGGTCAAGTATTTTTTCAAGGTATTTCATAACATTTTCAACACTGACCTGTTCACTATCTTGTTCTATCAATGTTCCTTCCATCCATTCATCCATATTGGCATATTGTTCAATTTCTGGAATCCTATGATGAAGGTATGGTGACAATTTGTTTTTCATCCTCCTATCACAAATAAAGCTGTTTGGATCATAAGGTACCCAGTAGAAACTTTTTTGAAATTTAAGATAGTCTTCTAGGATCCTTTTAGATTCTTTTCTTGCATCTCTAGAATTGCAGACAAAAGGGCCTAATTGACTCTTAATTCTGAGTTGAGCTTTTTTCTTTGCATTGCAAAAATGGACTATGTCTGAATTTATCATCTGTCTAAAATACTCTAAGGCAAAGAGCCTCATTGGGACATATTTTGGTAACTTGAAAGGACATAGCTCACACTCATATATTCTAATTTCTATATGATTTTGGTATAGGTACCAATCACCTATCTTGTATTGCTTTGAGAGTTGGAGAATTTTCTTCATGTCATTATTGACCCTAGGAGGGGAGACTCCTGTTAATAAAGTGGTTGCAGGGTGCACAAATAGGTCAATGAACTTATTGTAAGAATAAGGAGAATCAGAGGAATTATGAGTGATTGCAGACCAAAAGATTACAGACCTAGGATTTCCTTTGGCATCAAGTTTCTTGACATGGAAAGGGAAACTCTCTGATTGATAGTAAAGCATGAGATGGTATATAACAGAGGAATACTTGAACACTCTTTCATTTTCTAATCTCATGAACTGATCATGGATTTTATCAGCTATGTAGGAAGCAAAATCATACTTGACAACAGGGGGCTATCCAGGGGTAAAAATTGACAACAATACTAGGGTTAATTGATAAACATATTCACTAGTATTGAAACCCATTATAGAGGATATCATATTCAGAATGAGTCTGCCCACATTAGTGAAAAAGGTATATCCATAAGGGGGAGAGCCTCTGGGATGATGTTCTGGAAACATGAAAGTTTGGCAAAGGCGATTTAACTCTTCTTGGGATAAATTGGCCGATTTCTCAAGTAAATTTCCCATGGAAAGGGGAGTCAGGGCTTGACCAGGCTGAAACTGTAACATTTCGTTAATAGACTGAGCAGTTATTGGGAAAAGGACGGTTTGACTCGGGGACAAGACTGCTCGTTGATTGGGATCATAATTTGCATGGCAATAATGGATTATTTCAGGAAAAATGTGGACTGAGGGAAGAAGATACATGGGAAGATTGGATTCCCATAGTCCAAAAATGTCAGAACCATTCAGGTAGTTATCTCTACAGTGGCAAAAAATTCGAAGAGGATTTTCACTGAGGACGAGGTCTTTAATTTGGAAATCCCTATCTGCAAGAGGTAGATAGTCTAAATCTCTGTGAGGGGTATTCAGGGGTGCGACATTCAAAGCCACGAGAATTTCCATTTCTAGTTCTTGTGGATTCAGAAATGAATTCGGGTTTTGATGAAAAAATAGGTAAAATCACAGGTTTAGGAATACAATTGCAATTTTAGGGATTGAGGAATAAAATGAAGACCAATCTTGAACCTTTTTTCCGTTTTCTTGTGTGGAATTAAAACAAAAACCAGGATTTTGCAGAGTTCAATCTGGAATTTGGGTAAATACCTGTTTTCCGGGAAATAAACATTGACGAAAACATGTATTGGCTATGGCGAACGAATTTTGGTTTGCTCGACTGCAAATTTCCTCAACAAGGTGGCGATTGACAATCTTCACAGTTGGTTTTTGAAGTTTTGCATGGGACATTGGTCGTTGTACAAAATAGTGAAAATGACGCGCATTGGTGTTTTATTTGCAAAGTCAAAGGTTGGTGGGTTTTTTATTAATTTTTTTTTTAATGGATGATGTCAGCAAGTATGGTGGCTTCGTCACAGGAGGCAAGCGGTAAGTGGTATTCATCACACAACTTTTGGGGACGGGCGGTTTTAAACGAAGGGAGAGCGATTCCATACGATACACGACACGTGGTGCGGCACTATTCAGAAAACCCCTCAGCCATCGCGCGTTATCGTTTGGACGTGGAGGCACAACGATATGGACGTCAACTATAGATCTCAAATTGGTCGATCGAACGGTCTTCAGAAAGGGAAGATGACGGGAAATTAATAGTGCGGGCCCAATGTAATTTATTATGAAATAATCGCAACGGAGGGAATTCTATTGGTGGATTAGGTTATTAATTAACCATGAGGGTTAATTAATCCCTTTATACGGCGGAGTGTCAGGTTTATTTATTAATTGGAAATTTTCAACCAATTAATCACAATTAATACTTATATGGTTATTTTTCAACCAAAGGGGCGGTATCATATATTAATTTGGGAATTAAAATAATACGGGAGAAAGGGGAAATTTGTAGGGATTTAAATAATAAGTTAGAAATTAATATGGAAAATGAATAAAAGCGCTAAGTGTAAAACATTAGGTTAATGTATTTAACTTATGCTTGAATGAATAGGGTTTTTATGAAATATTGCATAATTTTCCTAAGTAAAGTGGGATTTTACTTAGGAAAAGATTTTTTAGAAGTGAATGAATGTCATGATGAATGGTTTTAAGTACTTAGGCTTTTCCAATTATTGGGCCGAGGGTCCGGTCCCTCCAAAAGTCAAGGAAATGCCTTGAGCCCCTCTAATTTTCAAATGCTTTAGTACTTAGGGGAAATTAGTGAAATTTTTAGGGAAAAATGAGAAGGGAAGTTAATAATTTTGACTTTGCTTTACTTGAAATTCTTCCAATGTAGTGTCTGCCTTTGCACTTGTGATGAAAGTAAAGATTTAACACATCTAGAATCATTATCCATCACAAGTAATTCTGCAACATCATCTACCTACCCTACCTACTTTACCCTACCATTTTTTCTTCTTTATTAGAGTGCACTTAGACTGGCAAACCCTTAACACACTTTTTCTTTTTACATGTAGAAATCTATCTAATTCTAACCTTATTACATCCAAGGGCTCAGATTAAAATATTGAGCTCCTTTTATTTACTCTACCTATCTACTTATCTTCCAAGATGAAACAGTTTGGTCAGATTTTATTCTCTATCTCTAAAACATAAAATTGAAAGATGAACTAGCCAAGCTTAAACTGTTTGACTGTTCATAAATTGTGGCATAAAATACAAGTTGGGCACAATTTTTTTATTTACATAAGAGTAAAAAGTAGTGGCATTTAGACTTGCTCACTTTCCTTGGCCTTTCTTTTGGTGGGGTTTATTTTCTTTTTACTTTTTTGGCCATTTTTATTTTTTCACCCTTTGATTTTTCTTTTAGGGTATACCCTCTTTACATTTTTTTAAAAAAATTTGATTTTTTGATAATATGGAAAACCTTTGCAACAAGAAAAGGTATGAACATATTACATAGCTCATCAATTCAATCATGATATATGACACCTATTGGTATAGGAGTCTAACAGAATGACCAACATAGATTTGTATTCAATGAACTATTGTGTACAAGATGTAATATTCAATGTACACTATACAATCTCGTATCTACCAACTACCCTCAAACCTAAAACTTCAGCTCAATTTATAAGAGAGATTGAGGAAGTTTCAGATCCATCAAGAGAGAGGGATGAGATTCTCTAATTAAGGGATTAGGGTTCCTTTATCCAAGGGGATAAGCTCCATGAGTGGAGGGATATAGCTCGAACTGGCACAACTCAAGAGGCTTTTAGTTCGAAGAATATTCACCCAACTAGGCTTCTAGAAGTTGATTTTTCGTGTTTACTTCCTTTTACAGGGGTGTGCAGTTTTTATTAGCAAATAGAGCAGTGATCGTCATAGCTAATAGAAGAAGTATCAACGCATGCATAGGAAAGGACCACAAAAAGTGCACAGGTAACCCTTTAATGGTTTTAAAGAGATTTTTTCCATTTTCCAAGACTTGGTTTAGGAACATGAATGTTTTTTACTTCTAAGGAAGCATGAGTATGGATGGTGATAGATCCATATTGACAGTCAAATGCCATGGTGACAAAATGACATGTAACACTAAGGTGTCATTTTGATCATTGATAGGACATACAATTGCACAAGTGGAAACATATCATATTAAGCGCACTTGGCCACAAATATTTATGCATTTTTTCCCATTTAGGGTATCTTTCACATTTCCCAAGGCACAAATCACATATTTGAAGGAATTTTGGATAACTTGTCACATTCCACTAGCTTCATGCATGATGAGGATCTCCCATCCTTTAAGATAATTTTGAAGGATTTCATGGTGTAGTCAAGGGTCACATGTATAAAAGAAGAACGCCACAGTCAAGAATATGAAAATTGGCATTCGTATCATGTGGTGTAAAGGAGAAGGGCATAGGTGAAGAGTACTTCATTTAGAAACATCTAAAAAGCTATTGTATGTTAGTGCATGCAACCAAGGTGTCCCAGGGAATGCTAGGTACTACAGGCATGCCAACACATGCTAGAAGAGTGTTGTGTTGTGCTAGGGCATGCCAACATGTACTTGGGCATCTGAGTCATGGAAAGATATTATAGGTACAAAGATTTTCCAAGACATGTGAGGTTCTAAGAAATGTTAGTGTGTGCCAAATCATTGATTTAAGGTATGCCCAGATTGTTGAGTGTTAGGTCTCTCTCATTAATAGAATTGACAGAGCTTGATTATGTATTAGATAATATATTTCCTACACACACTAGTGGAAATTTATCTAAAGGGAATTTTCTAGATAATAAACCTAATAGACATGAATCAGGTGTTGACTCATAGGAAAACTCTATTCTTATTACTCGAGAGAAATGATACACGCTAATTAATTCTTAACAAATTGACTCACTCTAACCAATATGGCCTTAGACACATAATGAAAAAGACTCCACAATAATGGTCTTAAATCGTTATATTTTGACAAAAAATATAGTAACAGGCACATAGTGTCATCAAAAACTCATTATAATGATCAATGATGACGAAAATGTTTTTACTGTCACTAAAAGTAACCAAAAAGAGGATTGGTGAAAGTCAGTAAAATATCATCCCTGGAAATGTCACCAAAGAGAGAATTAGTGATAGAGATTTAACGACCCTCACCAAAAGTGTCATTGAAAATAGATTTGGTGACAAACCTTAAAGGACGATCACTATATACACTTACAACAACGCCTTTTTAAGGACCGTCACCATATGCGACATTGGTGATTTACCTTAAAGGTTCGTCACAGGCATGACCCTCGCCAATGACCTTTTTTCTTGTATTGAGTAATAAATCCATGGACCTCTGTATTATAATAATATTCCAATTGATCGTCAATTTCCACAAGAATCCCCTCATCCTTCTTCCTCTTCTCCCCAAACCACTTGATGGATAATTGTTTTTCTCTTTTAAGGTTGTGTTGAAATTGGATAGGGAAATATTCCAGGAAGGAATCATCAAGGGTTTCTAAATCTCTTTGAAATTTTTAAGAAGTTATCTCTAAGCAACACAAGCTAGCTTGAAGTGGTTAGGAGGCTTCCCTTTGATGGTAGCCAATTCTAAAAAATGGACTATGATTCAAATATTTTCTAGTTTAGACCCATAGTTAGAATTAAAGAGCTTCTTTAAGGAAGGCTTTTGAAATTAGGGAACAATCAATTCTCTTTATAACATGGGCCCTATTTATTCTTAGGTTTATCTATGTCAAAGAGATTTCTGCAAGTATGATGTCCAACAGGCATGTAATCTCTAACATAGAAATAAAGAAATTAGCTAAAGCATCCACCCAGTTTACAGGTTCCTAAATTATTGAGATTCATGACGAGAAATTTAGGTCACTGCCTAAAACCACTAAAGCACTTTGATCCATTTTTTTGAAGAGCTTCCCAATATACTTGCTTATATGAGTATGTAACATACATGTTTATGTAGGTGAATTATTTTTCCCATTCTAGAAAGTATAGAGAGGTTCCAAGTCCAAAAGTAAATGTTGAAGAATTATAAAGAGAGAAGTAATATTTTTTTAAACTAGTAATGAGCCCCCTAGATCTCCCTAGAATTTCATGAAAGACGAATCCCATCCTTTCAAAAGAATGGATAGGTCCTTAACCTCTTTCTCTCCTTTGGTCATAGTTTCTTATAGGAATATGATAGAGTGTTTATGGGAGTCAATTATTTTTTAATGGCCAATTTTTGGGGGGGAATTGGCCAGTCCTCAACAATTTGAAGAGAGAAAAATCATTTGGAAACATCTCTACAAGGCATTTTCTATAAGAGCCCTAATTAGGGACCATGGTCTACCAATTTGAACCTTAAAGTTTCCTTTTATCTATACCATGGATAGGAAATATTTCCTCCCTCTCTTAGATGGCCTTGGTTCCTTTTATTCTAAATATCCTTAACCTTTTGTTATCCCTCCTATAAAGAGGGATACTCTTCTAGATTTGGGCCTAAGGTTACACTTCACCACTTCAAAGTACTAGGGGTCATGAAGAGCTCCTACATCCAATAAGAGGGCAGTAGAATTTACAAAGGAATTTTGAGAAGGAATTTTTTTTGGAGTTTTACATAAACCATCACGAAGGATAAATATTTGGGGGCTTGGGTGAGTTTGTCCTAGAGAGGCTAGGAATAAGTCACATGCAGGAGTTTTTGTAGGATTTGAGATTTCCAACTCCCAAGATCCAAAACAAATTTTCTTATACTTTTGCAAAGGAACAAAAAAAGGAGTACAATTGAACTTACCCAGACTTTTTTTACCACAAATGGGTATCATAGGGCGCTCTTTGTGTTTTCATGCTTGGTCCTCCACCAAATAAATTACGTACGTGTTGTTCTTTGGTGGACCTTAAAAATCTCATCCTGCCCAAGTGGATGTGAACAATCCTTCACAATATGCCCATAAAAGTGACATTGCTTGCACTTAAATGGGATTCCTTCACAATCAATGGATTAACTAAAGACAGTATGCCCCTTTCCAATTACAATCAAGTTTTCCAAACCCTTTAAGACCACCAAATTAACAAGAATTTTGGCCATTTTCATGTGGCCAATAGTCATTGTTGCAGTTGTCCACATCATAAAATAATCATAGGGCATTCCCAATTTCCTTAAAGACTTCATTCAACCATGAAATTGGGGATAGGCAAGCTTGATCCATATCAGTATAAAATCCATGTGGGATGACTTTGCATCAAATTAAAAGTGTCGGTTCTTTAGGAAGAGAGCTTTGGAACTCCAAGTCCATTGAGTTGTGATTTTTTGTCTTATCTTGAGTGAAGAATCCAAACCAACCAACCTTTGACCAAAATAGTATTGTGCAACAAATAACTTAGTATACCTACAAAGTTTTCTATTATCCAATATTGTAGGGTTTCCACATTCATCCTCTTGCTTAGGAATCATCCCATAATGGTTGAGTCCTATAGGTCCATGATCTCATGGAGCTTGATACCTTCTCCTAGTGTCAAATTTATTCCTTTTTCTTTCCTCTTAACCTTTAAAACGATGAAATTCCAATGAATACAATCCACTTCGAGGGGGAACCTACTTTTACAATGCATACATATATATAACAGACAAAGGGTACAATAAAAGGTTCTGGCCAACCTACTAATATAACACTAGAAATGTAATGACCAAATATCTTGGGCTTAATAAATGGTTTTATGCTTAACATGGCCCTCTCCTTCAAACAAATATTGTCACCAATATTTTGACTAACTACATGTGTTTTGCATGAATAAATCATCTTCCCATGTCATCTCTTCCAGTCATAGGTTCTTCCATCTAATGAGATACTCAATAATTGCTCTATTTTTTAGCTGCTCAATCTGTGTTTCAAGGATTATTTTTGGTTCTAGTATGATTTTCCATTCTTCATTAGTCTTTGGTAAAATAGTTTGGACTCGGATCCTTTCATTGATTTCCTTCTTTAAGAAAGAAACATGGAAGAATGGATATAATGTGAATATGGAGGCAACCCAATTTATAAGCCATGCTTTCAATTCTCTGCAACACCTTATAGGGGCCATAATACATGAGTGCCAATTATTTTCTCTCTTTCATTGCTTCAAGAACATATATTTATATGGATGTAACCTCAAAACTACCAAGTCTGTTAGGTCCCTATATCACTAGTATAGTCCCTTATTATTGTTAGTGTAAACCCCTTACTGTTATTATTGTACCCGTGTAACCCCCATTTTGTTATTATTGTGCCCTTAAATTATTATTGTTAGGTCGGCTAGGATTACATTGTGGCCCACTAGGATTACATTATGGCCCCATGGACTCCTATATATAGAAAGGAGGTTTTGTAAATTGTATCATCCAATAATTGTTCATTCATGTAATGTATTGGAGGTTGCCCCCTAGAAGTCGCTTATTTCTAAGGCATTGATATCTCTTTTCTTCTCTTTTTGGAGCTGGTTTCCCAACATTTGGTATCGGAGCTTTGGATTCTAGGGTTTCGCTGCTCCAAACAGGTCATCGTGGCATTTTCGCTATAACTTTTTTTCTATGAAGTTTCAGAAGCTGAAATTTTTAGGGTGTGAAGCTGAAATCCTGAGGAAGATTTTCTAAAAATTTTAGAGCTTGGTTCGCAAAATTTTCGGAGATATGATCTGTGGAAGTTAGGTCTTTTTTCAGGCTCCTAAACAGGTCATCGTGGAATTTGCGCTATAAATTTTTTTCTACTGAGGTTCAGAATCTGAAATTTTTATGGTGAAAAAATGAAATCCTAAGGAAACTCGTAAAAAAATTTCAGAGCTTGGTTCGCAATATTTTTGGAGATATGATCTGTGGAAGGTAGTGCTTTTTTAGGCTCCCGAATTTCATCTCAAAAAGGTGATCGTGGGAAAATTTCAATAACTCTCTCTCTGAGCATCGGATTGGAGTGCCGTAAAAAGTGGTCACAAGTACACAGACTGTAGTTTCTTGGCTATCAATTTCAGAGGCAAAGGATGAAACAGTGACACGTGGAAAGTCGTACAAGTTCGCTATACTGAACCAGTCCATAATTAGGTCATTGTGGGAGATTGGACATAACTTTGTCTTGGAGAATCCAAATCAAGTAAGACCTATGACATTCAAAAGAGAATTTAGAGGGCTACTTCAGTGATAAATTTCAAATATTGAAGAGCTGCAATCACAGAGATAATACAATTTCAATATCGAGCTCCTCAAAAGCAAGTAAAAGGTGTGTATTTTTTTTCTGAATTGCATAATTCTTGTTTGAAGAATCAAGTTGAATTGATTGCAAGGGCATATTGTAGAATAGATATCAGTATTGGATTATAAAATGGCACCTAAAAAGAATTAAACACCCATTAAGCCTTTGGAAAGCTCTACTATGACTCATGAAGACGAAGAATGGCAACATGACATATCAAAATTACAAGAGCAAGTGCAACAAATTTCGCTCTCGCAAATAGCAACAAAAAATGACATGGAAGTTTTGAAGAAAGGAGAGGAATATAAGATAGATGGCATGGAATCTAAGATTGATGGCATGGAGACTGGCATGGAATCTAAGATGGATGACATGGAAGCAAAGATCGATGAGAAAATGGAAAACATGAAGAATGTTCTAAAAGCAGACATGGAAGGTTTGACAAAGTTGATACAAGAAAGGTTTCCTAATGGTGAAAAGATAGTAGAAGAACCTCATGATGAGAACAAAATAAATGTTAGTCGTGATTTCATAAACTCTAATGTTGGCGGGAAGAACCACCATATTCCAAAGATGGATATGAGGAACTTTGATGGAAAGGATCATGTAACATGGATACTACAGATGGAGCAATATTTTGATCTCCATAACGTGCAAAACACACAAAAGGTACGCATTGCAACTTTACATTTAGAACAAAATACATTTGTATGGTATCGGTGGCTTTGCTCCCATAAAAAAATTGTCACTTGGTCAATTTTTATGGAGGAAATGATAGCACATTATGAGGATACAAAGAGCAACACCTTCTTTAGCCAATTGATAAATATCAAACAAAAGGGTTTAGTGGGGCAACACATTGAGGACTTCCAAAAATTGAATATAAGGGTAACTGCTATTCCAGAGGAACACGGGATTGATCTCTTCATAGCCACTCTAAAGGATAACATCCAACATGAAGTTCGTGTTTTGGAACCTGATTCATTGGAGAAGGCATTCAGGTTGGAAAGAAAAGTTGAATGTAAAATTATGGCGACAAGGAAGCCTACCACTCAATTCTATAAAGAAGGAAGTGTTGCTAAGCCTAGATTTCCACAACCTACAAGGTTGACACCACAACAATTGGAAGAAAAAAGAGCAAAAGGGCTTTGCTATAGTTGTGATAGCAAATACACTAAAGGTCATAAGTGTGCTAAAAAGAAATTATTTTACATAGATTGTGAAGAAGAAGAAGAAAATGAACAAGAAGAGGATATACACCAAGAACCGGCCCTAGAAGAGGAAGAAATGAATCCGACCATATCATGTAATGCACTGGCAGGAATTACCACTCCTCAAACTCTCAAGATAGAAGGACGGATCAAGAAGAAAAAGGTAATAGTGTTGATTGATTCAGGTAGCACCCATAATTTTATTCATTGTAAGGTAGCCAAGGAATTAAATTGTTTCCTATACCCAGCACCAGAATGCCAAGTGATGGTTTCAAATGGAGGAACTATAAATTGCTTTGGGAAATGCCATAATATCAAGCTAACCATGGGGGAATATGTATTGACTAGTCCAATGCTTTCCATTCCTATGGGAGGTGTTGATGTTGTACTAGGAGTACAATGGTTACAATCTTTGGGGATGATAGATTTTAATTTTCAAGAAATTTTCTTAAAAAAAAATTCAGAAGGAAAGGAAGTCGAATTAAGGGGTATTGCAGGGAAGCCGGGAAGGATAATAAGCTCTAATGTCATGAAAAATCTTCTAAATACAGAACAACAAGGCATAATTGCACAATTATTCTCACTAGAAGTTCCAACATCAAAATCATCTATTTCTGCAGATCTCCAACAAGTCTTAGACAATCATTCCAAGGTGTTTGAAACTCCCAAAGGACTCCCACCTATTCATGATCATGATCATGCTATTCATTTGATTCCAGGAAGTGTTCCTCCAAACATCGGGCCTTATAGATATCCTTACGTCCAAAAGAGTGAAATTGAACGTATGATTGCAGAAATGTTAGAGGCGGGTATAATTCAACCTAGTCAAAGTTCTTTCTCTGCTCCTGTAGTATTGGTACACAAGAAGGATGGATCATGGCGCATGTGTCCGGATTATAGGGAGCTCAATAAGCTCACCATTAAAGATAAATTTCCCATTCTGTGATTGATGAATTATTGGATGAATTACATGGAGCAATTTATTTTACCAAGTTGGATCTTCGTTCAGGATATCATCAAATTAGAATGAAGACTGAAGATATTCCAAAAACGACATTTCGAACTCATGAGGGTCATTATGAATTTTTGGTCATGCCTTTTGGCCTTACCAATGCACCTTCTACATTTCAAGGGTTGATGAATTCCATTTTCAAACACTTCCTTAGAAAATTTGTGCTAGTATTTTTTGATGATATACTAATCTACAACAGGTCTTGGAAGGATCATGTTCAACATGTTGACAGGGTGCTCAAACTATTGCACGAGAAACAATTATATGCAAAAACATCCAAATGTTTCTTTGGAGTACAAGAGGTGGAATATCTGGGTCATATTGTATCTCACGAGGGTGTTAAGGTAGACCCTAAAAAATTAAAGCCATTAAGGAATGGAAAGTCCCCACAACCATAAAGAAATTGCGAGGATTTCTCGGGTTAACAGGGTATTATCGCAAGTTTGTTAAGAATTATGGGAGAATAGCAGCACCTCTAACAACATTATTGAAGAAAGATGCACTTTCATGGACTCCTGAAGCAACTAAGGCCTTTGAACATCTTAAAGAGGCAATGTGCCTAGCACCGGTCTTAGCTACGCCAGACTTCACAAAAGCCTTTATTGTGGAATGTGATGCCTCAGGAAATGGAATTGGTGCAGTTTTAATGCAGGAAGGAAGACCCATTGCTTTTGAAAGTCGTCCAATCAAAGGAAAGTATTTACAGAAACCTATTTATGAGAAGGAAATGTTAGCAATACTGCATGCACTAAAGAAATGGCGAACTTACCTAATGGGAAGACACTTCAAGGAAAAAACTGATCATGATAGTCTTAAACACTTTTTGGAACAAAGACTATCTTCAGAAGAGCAGCAAAAATGGGTCACAAAGATGTTGGGTTATGACTTTGAAATAATCTACAAAAAAGGAAAGCTTAATGTTGTTGCGGATGCACTCTCAAGAAAGAATGAAGAGGTGGAAGCATTGCTTTGTGCCATTTCTATTATCCAACCGGATTGGATAACCGAAGCAAGAGATGAATGGAAGAAGGACAAAGATGTATGGACACTCATTCAAAAGTTGCAGCAAGATCCTAGTACATCTGATACATTTAGTTGTAAAAATGATTCCTTATGGTACAAAGATCGCTTATATCTTTGTAAGAATTCCCAACTAAAACAAAAGATTCTTCTGGAATTGCACACTTCTCCTTTAGGATGACACTCGGGATTTTTAAAAACTTACCACAGGGTGAAGAAAGAATTTTTTTGGGATGGCCTTAAATCTAATATTCAAAATTTTGTGACGGAATGTTTGGTTTGCCAGCAGAATAAAGTTGAGACAATTAAGACCCCGGGACTTCTACAACCTTTATCCATTCCAAGTCAACGTTGGGAGGAGATTTCAATGGATTTTATCACAGGTTTACCTAAGTCCGAAGGAAAGAGTGTCATCATGGTGGTAGTTGATAGAATTACCAAGTATGCACACTTTTGTGCATTATCTCATCCATTTAAAGCAAGTACAGTTGCTACTACATTTATGGACACAATTCAAAAGCTACATGGGAACCCAAGGGTTATTGTGAGCGACAGAGATCCCATTTTTATTGGAAATTTTTGGACGGAGTTATTTTCTTGTTTGGGTACTCAATTAGCTCATAGCTCATCTTATCATCCTCAATCTGATGGTCAAGCTGAGATAGTAAATAAATGTTTGGAAGGATATCTTCGTTGTTTTGTATCTGATAAACAAACACAATGGGTCAAGTGGTTACCTCTTGCTGAATGGTGGTATAACACTTCCTTCCATGCTGCAGCAAAAATGACCCCATTTATGGCACTTTATGGATATCATCCACCATCCATCACATCATCTTTAAGGGAAAATTCGAAGGTTCAAGCGGTGGAAGATCACATCGAGCATCAGCAAGAAGTTCTCCAACTCTTAAAGGATAACCTGAATTTGGCACAAAATCGAATGAAACAACGGGCAGATCAACATCGTAGCGAGAGAAGTTTTGATGTAGGAGATTGGGTATTTTTACGGCTACAACCATACAAAAAAATGTCCCTCAAGCAAGCAAAGAAGGATAATAAATTATCGCCAAAGTACTATGGTCCTTACGAGGTGTTGCAAAATATTGGTACTATGGCATACAAATTGGAGCTTCCTGCTTCTTCGCGAGTACATCCAGTTTTCCATGTTTCATGCTTAAAGAAGGTTATAGGTGAAAATCTTCCAGTTCAAACAATATTGCCGGAACTTGATGAGGAAGGAAAAATGATATTGGAACCTGAAGCGATCACGGAAACAAGAACTCGAAAATTACGGAATCGATCAATTTCAGAGTATCTCATCAAGTGGAAGAACTTACCCACTGAAGATTCTACATGGGAGGATGAGAATTTTATACGGAAGCACCCGAAGCTACTCAAGTGTTGAGGACAACACTTTTTTGAAGGAGAGGGGCATGTTAGGTCCCTATATCACTAGTATAGCCCCTTATTATTGTTAGTGTAAACCCCTTATTGTTATTATTGTACCCTTGTAACCCCCATTTTGTTATTATTGTGCCCTTAAATTATTATTGTTAGGTCGGCTAGGATCACATTGTGGCCCACTAGGATTACATTATGGCCCCATGGACTCCTATATATAGAAATGAGGTTTTGTAAATTGTATCATCCAAGAATTGTTCATTCATGTAATGTATTGGAGGTTGCCCCCTCGAAGTGGCTTATTTCTAAGGTGTTGATATCTCTTTTCTTCTCTTTTTGGAGTTGGTTTCCCAACAAAGTCTCCCACATCAAATTTATATTTTGTGTTATAACCAAGTTGTGCTTCAATAGTTTGAGAACCTCTTGCTTGTTGTGTGTAGTCCTCCACTACTTGAAATTTTTTTGCCCCTTTTAAAGGTGATTTGGCGGATGGAGGATGATATCCACAAAGTGCCATAAACGAGGAAATTTTCAATGAAGCGTGGAACGATGTTTTGTACCACAATTATACCAAGGGAAATCACTTGGCCTATTGTGCTCGTTTATTGGATGTAAATAAATGAATATATTCTTCCAAACATTTATTCAAAATATTAGTTTTTCCATTTGATCGAGGATGGTAAGATGAGTTATGATCCAATTGAGTACCCAAATAAGAAAATAATTCAATTCAATTTTTTTGTAATTAAAATTATATCTCTGTCACTTACAATAATATTTGGGATTCCGTGCAGATTTTGGACCATTTCCATGAATGTTGATGCTACTATAATTTCCTTAAAAGTATGATAAATAGAACAAAAATGGGCATACTTTGTCAATCAAATTGCTACTACTACAATAAAATTCATTCATTCATATTTGATTATACCTATAATAATCCATTGAAACTTCTTCTCAATATTGACTTGATAGAGCTAATGGTTGTAGAAGACCGTGATCTTGATTGTCTCTCCCTTATTTTGTTACTTGACCACATATTCAACCATAAAAATTTGAGCATAATTTTTAAGACCTTCCAAAAAAAAAAAAAAATCCTCCGTGATCCTCTAATAAGACAACTGTGCAATTCCAAAAGGACCTTTTGATTGAGTTGGAAATTCGTTCATAAATATAGAAGATCTTGATACCACAATATATCATTCTTCCACATAAATTTATCTAATGCACTTGAGTCCTCTTGTAGTTGTTAAATGATCTTTCATACCTTTTGATTTTGCTTCTTCATGCAATAAACCCTCTTTATCACAAATTTTAATCACCCAAAAATGAATCTTCTAATCAAAAGCTATGCTAATTGTAGGTTGCATACCTTTATAACCTTAATTTGGAGATTGTCTGGATGGCTTAACTTTTTCTTGGTATATCTTTGAAATTTGAGCCTTTTGGAGTCTAAAATTTTGGCATATAACACCTTGATATGATTGCTCAAACCCCTAAAAATTTCATAGTCTAAAACTTCATAGAAAATGATATAGTAACAATTCCAAAATGAATTTCTTAGGAATAAGTTTAGTATGCTTCGAAAACTGTATCTTCCACAAGATATATCACATAAAATCTAATGAGTCAAAATGTGAAATTTTTTCACATTTGACTTGCATTTCATCTTAGAATTCTAAAAATTTAAAACTCTAAATCTTCACTGGAAAAGTAATAGTGAGCGTTTATATTGTAATTCACAATGAAATATAATACAAAACCCAAGAACATGAGAAATAAAAGAGGTAAACCCAATAAATATCTATTTGATAGTAGAAAAAAAAGAGCTATACGCACTTGCCTCTTCAAGAGGGAAATCTCCAAGAGAAATGCTCTAAATACCATCACAATTATTGACAAAACATTACATAACCTTCTACTCAATATATATCTATCCATAGAGAATATTGACTACCTATGGGCCAACTTCTAAAGAGATCCTACCAACTAATTTAGGTTTTAATAATAAAGAAGACACTTTTTACAATGAGTGACTATTAACTAACTATTTAATGGGCCACATATATTAATAATCTATCTAAGTGAGGTGGCTTGGGTAGGACCCTAATATGCCCTCCCTTTTCCAAAAAATAATTTTCCTCAAGGATAAAGATGAGGAAATTGTTGGAGAATCAATGTTGGTTCCCATGTGTCGTGTTTTGGTTGCATATCTTTTCCCCTAGATCGATACTTCCTTGATAATTCATTAGCATAATTGATGCTCTCTTGTATCTAATAATGCTATTGGATAGAGCCAAATGGAACCTTCTACATCAATTTATGGTAGGTTGGTCAGAAATTTACAATTTGATCGCAAAAATTTCTTCAAATAAGACACATGAAATAATGGATGAATATGGGAGTGGGCAACCTGACCAGTGCATTGTATGATCTGATAGGGCCCATATAACTTAGTAGTTATCTTCAGGGGAACTTTATACTTGAGAGATGCTTGTTTATAAGGATGTAGGCCAAGGAACACTTGATCCCCTCCAGCAAAAGAATGTTTAGATCTATGTTTATAAACTTGTTGTTTCATTCGTTTTGGGCCATATTTAAGTTGTGTTCAAGGATACATATAATAACTCCTATAATGTGAAGTGTTTTATCTAATACATTGACCTTGGATGTATCTGGTACATGAGATGTCATTTTGGAAGCTCCATGGTAAGTTGCATTGTACCACCATTCAACAATGGGAAGCCATTGTGGCCACTAGTGTAGCTTTTTAGAAGCACAACATCTCAAATATGTTTCTAAGAACTTATTAACCACTTCTGTTTGGACATCCTTTTGAGGATGATATGTAATTCTATATTTAGTTGTGTACCTTGAAGTTTAAACAACTTCTACCAAAAATTGCTAGAGAATGTGGAGTCTTAATACGAAACAATGGAAGTGGGCATACCATGTAGCTTGAAGATCTAATCCATGAAGGGTTTCCTAGTCGAGGAAGGAGTGAAATGATAAGATAGGGAATATAAATGAGCATATTTTTAAACATGATCTTCCATTACTATAACCATTGTTGCCCATGATAAAAGCCATTGAAATGTTTGTCCAAATCTACGTTGGGATCGGTAAAAGTTGCAAAGCCCCTGATAAATTTTCAGTCTCTCCCTTTTTTCTTTGGAAAGCATTACAAGATGCTACAGAATCCTAGATATATATGTTCATGTCTTCCTAGAAGAATGAATGCTTAGTTCTTTCATGAGTTTTATGAAATTCAGAATTACATGTTATTCATGATTATTGTAACTCATCTAAAATTCGTTGTTTTAGGGTTAAACCTTATGCTAAAACAATGTTCCCTTATATCGTAATGTATCTCATTGCCATGCAAAGTATTTAGGAGGTTTTGGATTTGTCTAAAGCATTTGGACGAGTTGACTTAAAGTATTGTTTGCTAGCCATTCCTTGCGTGTTTCCTCAAACCATCCTCTACTTGGTAATTATAAGGCAAGAAGTGACACATCTTTTCAAATTGTCTAGATAAAGCACCGACCACAATCTTATCTTCACCCTTATTATATATGATCTCATAGTCATATCCAACCATCTTGGTTACCCATTTATGTTTCTTTGGTGAAGACAATCATTGTTTGAGGAAGTACTCTAGACTATGATGGTAAATATTGATCTAAAAATGCCTCACTATGAGACATGGTCGTCTCGTAGGCTCGGAATAATCTCCCTCAACATCGGGGAAAACCACCCGGTCGAGGACTTGAAACAACTCCTCTTTCGTTTGGAGTGGTGGCTCCGACTAGGGATAATGGGACCAATTTTCCTTGAAAAATATATAAATGGATAGGATATAGAAGTATAAAGATGATAATTTAATTAAAACTAATGAAAGAAGAATAAATAGACTTGAACTATGTATATCTGAGGACAATTCTCTCTTTACATGTGACTTTTAAAAGATCTCATATAAAATAAGACAATGTAGATCATCAAATCGTTTATGAGGTGAAAATAGATAAAGATAACTAATATAATTAAATAGTTAATTAAATTAGTTTATAAAACATATCACATAAAAGATCTCGTTGTTCATACATATTTTTAAAAGATTGCAACCATACACTTAAATATTGATAATTCTTGATTGCTTTCAAAAACATATATGAATACACACAATTAAAATAACCATTCAACTCATAAACGGATCAAATATACACATATAATAGTACTCGATATATGATGACTCTACTCGTGAGATAAAAAAATCTTCAACTTTCTATTAAGATTACTCATAGTTACAATAGTGCAAACTAAAAGCTCTCTTATAAAACTTGAGAACTCCTTCCTCATTACAATGAAGGGGATTTATAGTTTCTAATCAAAATACAACTATAGCAAAGTAACATAAAATAATTGAGTGGTTTAAACAAACCATCCTTAAAATAAACTAAAATCTCTCTTACAAAAATTCAGAACCCCTTCCTCATTACAATGAAGGGGATTTATAGTTTCCAATCAAAATACAATTATAGAAAAGTAACATAAAATACTCGAGTGGTTTAAACAAACCATCCTTAAAATAAACTAAAGGACAATAATAGATATTTTGTTGCAACATAACGACTATGGTTGAGATGAGAATTGTTCTCCCATTTGTTGTCGAAGCTCACATATATCTGCCATTGGTTTCAATTCGGGAGGATGACTAGGTTGCATGCACATCTGTCCCATGAATACTGCATCACTAAGTGTTGGAAGGAGATGAGTAGTTGTATTCGAGAGACACCTCATCATAAGCCATTGACTATGAGGTTTGACCAACAAATGCCAATGAATTTCTTGTTTAACCTTTGACAGCTTCTTTATACTTTTTGCTTTCTTTTTAAATAAGTCCTACCATGTTTTGGTCAATAATTTAATGTCTGGTAAAGTGCCTTCAAGGCATTCCTAAATGAGGTTGGCCTGTAGTAGATTGTCAGTGCCAGTTTCAGTGATATTGCTGGAAATTTCTTTGGCACTGAAAATGACCATTTCGATGTACTTTCATTTTTCTTCCCATTCTCTGAAAATGATCTCTTTTTGTGATTCATCGATCCTAGGGAGATCAGATGATCTCCCTTCAGTAGTATCCTGCCAAGATATTTAACCAAAATTATTCTCTTCGATCTCCTCATAATAAGTCCTCAAATCGAACAATTGATTCACTAATTAATCACTTGATTTGCACAAGTCGTTGATTGTTGCCTATTTATGGCAGGAGATAACATTTTTTTGAGCAAGGAGAGTGTTTAGATCTCCTTCTTCTTTCTTGAATTCATCTATCTCGGGATTTTATTTCAACTAATCCATATTTTGTTGTAGCTCCTCAATTTGTGTGTCCATGCTTTTCAGATCAACTTCAAGTTGAAGCTTCAAATCATTGAAATTCATTTGAAGCTCTACAAGCTGAGCTTTCCATCATTGTTCAAGGATTTGTTTTTCGTTCTCTAGAATTTGTTCTAGCTGCAAAATTATTTCATCTTTCTCCCTTGGGAGTTGTTTTACTTCAAAGGCTTTATCAATGGTGGCAGTGGCATATGCTCCTGCAAACTGGGAGAGCCTACCAAGATATTTTGTAGGGGTGGATTTTTCAGCTTTCCATACTACTTGAAAAGAAGCATCTGCAGGAACTAAGGTTTGTGATTGATCAATTCTCCTCCTTTTTCTTTGTATATTAACCACAAATTTGTGTTTAGGACTATAAAATACATCGAGAGGAGGGATTTCTTCTATTTTCAAGATGACCTATGAGGTTGGAAAAGATGGGGTGATTTCCAAATAATCCATGTTCATGGCCTTAACAGAAGCCCCAGTAGTGAGCAAGGACTTCCCAGTAACTTCAGGGGTATATGTAATTTCCTCTTGCACTGGAGTCTTTAGTTCTTGAGTCCATGTTATATGTATGGCCTGGTTAAATTGTTCCCAATTCTCATCCAACTTGTTGTCAGTTTGAGGTTCTTTGGACTAATCAATAGATGAAGAGGTTGTTTCCTTGGTTTGAGATGCATCAATATCCTTTGCTGAAACAGTCAGGGATTTATCTTGTTGTGTTTTTTGTTGAGGAATTCCTAACAAATCCAAAGGAAAATTGGCTATTCTTTTGTTCCAGTATTGGTTAAACTCGACCAATTCTTCAAGAATAAGTTGATTTGTTGGTAATATTTCAACAAGTGCATTGGTATAAGTTGATTCAAACAAATCATCAAAATTGTTTGGTTCATGCATAAACTGTCTGATCTTTTCTTGTGTTGTGACATTCTTAGCAGTATCATTAGGATTACATTGTCTGTTGGGGATAGTTGGGAATTTTAAACATTGAATTTGATCAATTTCAAGAACAATGTGCTTGAAATTTTCCAAGGCATAAACTCCATAGGAAATATGAAAGGAAGGCCACATAGTCTTTTTAGCATGATTCAATACTTTAGAAAGGTCATTTCCAATAGTTTGATAAGCTATTTATCTAGTTAAGAGCTTATCAGGCACATAGAGAGGCAGGACATGAGGGTTGGCTAGACTACCGAAAACCCAGATATAAGTAAAGGATTCCTCCCCAAACCATCTCCCTCTAGATAACAAGTCATTATTGGATTCTTTGGAAAGTATGGAGGCTTTCTCTTCAAAGACATCTTGGTAGATCGATAACATAAATCCATGGCAGATTTTGTATAAATGTGGTGGGAATTTAGATTCCCACAATACATCATGGTAGAATTTTATGGTAGTATGGTCTTCAATGGTCCATTTCCATCCCAAAGATGTAAAATCATAGGTAAAATAGATAACATCCATTATATAAGCACCCATGTAGAATGGGGGCACACTATTCTAAGAAAAACTGTGATTGTTTCTATAATCAAAAATTTGGGAAGTTATACTATTAGATAATATAGTTCCCCAATCCATTATGTATCCATCTGAGGTAGAATCTATCAAAGGTATCCACTGGTATGAGAACTTCTGAGTATTAGGGTATCCATACATCCTACACATCATGGTAGCTATATAAAAGTATGACCCAACAAGAGAGGCAATAAAATACATACCCTTATCATCACGCTTGTGTTTGTTGGGATCTCTTCTCCACTACCTAATGGGCTCTACTTGATCTTCATTTTCCTTCATGAACTTTTGCACAAATTGTGTGTTGTATTTCTTTTGGGGCAGCGAAAGGTGATACATTTTCTTTAAATCCTCACCGGTAAACGACCCAATTACTGTCTTCTTAGAAGTTAGAAAATTTCTCTCTGAAATATTCAAATTATCAATGACCCATTTGATAATGTATGTGTATGGAAAGATATTTGGTCGAGCCGAATTTTTTTGTAGAAAAGAATTGGCGACATCGCTTTGGGTTGACATAGAAGTGGATGTAGAGTCATCTGTTGTGGCTTTTCTCTCTACTACCCTTGGGTTTTCATCCTTAAATAGCTTATACATGCCTCCCATGAAGAAGTTCCAGCATCTGGAGTGCATGTGGTGTTTGTAAATAGCGAGATCATTTTAGTGGTTTTCAGAGGAGGAGGAGGCAGTTGTTGTTGTCCCGTAGGCTTCTTCTTTGACTTAGTAGCTTTAGACATTTCCGTTGTATTCTATTTTTCAGGGCTAGCCTACGATAAAACATAAAAATGAGCATAAAATTCTTAATTGAAGATTCACCAAGGCAAATGACAATATTTGATATGAATCTGTGCTTTTACGAGCAAAATCTATCGACATTAAGTCACAACAAATCAAATCATTTAAGACTTCGAAAACATAAATTCAATACCCTCAGCCATTAGTTGATGAAATGTGGGTTCACATGGGCTTTTGTATAGGCCAGCATATCAGAAGTTTGATTTCGGAGAAATATTTAGGTTGCAAATTTAAAACATGTAGTTTTTTTTTCCTGGTAAGCTTTTTATTATGTAACGATTATGTGGAGAGATGGGAAACATTATCGGAGGTTTGATGAGAGTGACATATAATCAAAGGTTGCGATATGGTTGTTCTGAGATCGAGGGGAAAGGCTTATCGAAGATTGGAGGATGAGCAATGGAAAATATCTGAGATTGGGGAATAGGAATATCGGAATATCAGAAGGATGAGGGTATCAGGGGAGTGGGAATATCAGAGATCGGGGATTTCAGAGGATAATCTTATGGAAACCCCTGATATGAGAACTTTGAAATGCCACGTAGTATTTTTGTGGGATCCAACCTTTAATTATCATTTTCGTGAAAAGTGCTTTATTACTTTAAGTCTTTTAAAACTATTTGGAACTCTTAATCAGAGGATTGATATCGAATATTTATTTGAGAGACATGGTGTACGTAAAAGTTATGATCCCAAGAAGAGTAAAATCCTATGAGTTTGCTTTGTTCGTGATTAATTTATTTTAAAACCTAAACTCTAATATATAGTTCTGATAGGGGAATTTTCTCGTTTAAAGTCATTTTTTGTAACCAAAAGCTAGAATTGTCCTATTTTATTCAAATAAAGGGATTTTATCTAAAGACTCAAAAGGATCCCCATTATTTATTAGTCCTACTATTAACTATAATGGGGATTTGTTGAGTACTGCAACAATTGGTGACACATTGGGTGAAGCAGTTATCTCTTTAATAATAATGAAAATTATACTTCTCAAAGAAAATAAAAATATTTTGAAATTTAGATTGATAAGGATAACTCTGAATACCAAAGAACTCATTACTCTGTAAAATTCTCTAAACTTCTTATAGATAAAAATATTTATTATCTGTGTCAGTCTTTAATCTATTGTAAATATAAAGTAGAAGACTATTGAAACTTAGTGAATAAAAACAGACTAATTTGTCATTAGTAGAGCCACTTCTTCCAACAGGCATCCATAGCCTCGACAGGGTTACCATTTAACTTAAAATGAACCAGTATCCCATCCACTTATAGTAATATTATTAGAGGAATTAATTTTTCTTTTAAGTTTTCTTTTAGAGTTACTTAGAAGTCATTTTCCTGGATTGGTGACCAAATGATGCCAATGCCATTCAGAAGTTATAATGAGATTGAACAAGTCGGCACGTGATGAGCCTCTTGTCTTATAGTTATAGAAATACAAGCCATTATCCTGGTTTCGGGGCTAGTTATGATAATGTCAACATCATTAGTTTGCCATGATCATGGTAAGTCGACTCCTAATGAGACCTCTTATCTTCTAAGTTTTGCATATTTTTGAATTACACTCTAAAAGTGTATAATTAGTGGATGGGGAGGTAAATTTACTCCTTAAGGGTTGTGAATGACAATTGTAGTCAAAAGATACTAAAGTTTATAAATAGCCTTCACTTTTTAAAGAAAACCTTTCATGACTAATCATAGGGCAAGTAGATCTTTTTAAAGTTTCAAGTTACAAGGTTTTACAATTTAATGGATATTTAATATTTCAAAGATTTATGACAAGTGCAATACTAAATTTCAATCTTATAATGATCTTTTCCATACTCCTTCCTTAATTGGTGAAGCTTCAATAATGATGAGACATTGCAACATAACCAAGGTGAAGTCAAAATTATATTACCTAAGAACTAAGGCTAAAAGGCACTGGCATGTACATATGGTTATTTACACATTTACAACAGAAAAAATGTTCTTTAAGAAAAGTATTTTTTGAGAATTAGTCCATTAATGGTAAGAGCATCCTTCTTTCCTTGCAGATCTTGCAAAAGTTGATGAACCTGGTTTCTCAATGGTCTGAAATGTGCTAAGCCACAACTTTTGGAACTTAGTGTGTTTTTCCTTTTCTTCATGGGATTTATCCCATTTCAAAACTAAATCTCCAGTTTCAAAATTTCTGTTATTAACTGAACTTGCATCAAATGAATATTTGACCAATTGTTGATGATGAGCATGGACCTGTTTGGCTTTATTTCTCTCTTCTTCTAACCTAAGGATTTGGGACATTCTTAATTGTAAAGCAGAAGAAGGTTTTTCCTCAATAAATTGCACTAGGGCTAGTGAGAGAAGGGCTAAATTAGGAGGTAGGATAGCTTCTTTCCCATACACTAAATGAAAGGGATAAGTACCTATATAGGTCTTCTAAGTCATTTTATCATCCCATAATGCGAACATTAAAGCTTTGTGCCAATTTCTTTTATTTTGGTCAATTATTCGTTTGATGATTCTTATGAGATTTTTATTGGTAGATTATGCGATACCATTACCCCATGGGTAGTAGTTTGAAAAATATTTTAATTTGAATCCTCTTTTGAGAGAAATTCAGTTATGGTATTTCCAGAAAAATAAGAGACGTTGCAAAAAATAAGGGCATGCGGAAGGCCAAACATGGTGATAATGAATTGATCAATAAATTCAATAACACTTTTAGAACTTTCCACCTTTAATGGTATTTATTTCACCCATTTTGTAAATTAATCCGTAGCAGTCAAGATGAATTTATGTTGTTTGGACGAGTGAGGGACGATCTCACCTATGATGTTCAAGCCCCATTGCTCAAAGGGTTGTTCGATGTTGATTGATTGCAAAGGCAGGGTTGGTTTCTTTTGTCTCCCTGTAGCAGTTTGGAAAAAATTACATTTTCTAACATAAGCATGAGTGTCCTTAAATAAAGTTGGCCAATAATAACCAACATGTAGGATCTCATGAGCAATGGTGTCTCCATTGTAGTGTCCACTAGCTGGTCCATCATGTAGCTCCTACAAAACCTTTTATGCTTCAGGTTTTTCCAAACATCTGAATAGAACAAAATCATAATTATTTCTAAATAGAACATCATAAATGAGCTGGTATTAATTAGCTTCCAGTCTTAGGGCTATTTTTCTCTTATAATTGAGTTCATACGGAGCATAACCATTTTTTAAATAAAAGGTTAAATCAACATACTGAGATTAGGTATTGATGGGACATACCTCTGTGAATTGGAAATTAGTACCAGAATCTTCATCAGCTGATGTATCATTGGATCCAGTAATCAATCTGCAAAAACCTTGACGTCTTACTATTTTAGCAGGTTTTATCTCTAAGTCATATTCTTTCAATGCAGTGACCCAATTAGCTCTTTTCTCCCTTAATTCCATTTGGATAAGCAGACGTCTGACTGCTGGAAATGGGACAATTACTTCTATATGAGTTTTTAATAGGAAAGGTCTGAAATTATTAATTGACTTGAAAACTGCAAATGCTTGTTGTTCCACCTATGAGTAATTTAACTCGGCTCCCTGTAAGTTAGAACTAAAGAAAGAAATATGAGCTTCAAATTTTTGTTCATTGGGTTGTGTCAACACTATTGCATAGGATCGTTCAGAAGCAAAAGTGTATAAAACAAATTCTTTAGAAAAATTAGGGGTTGACAAAGAAGGAGCTTTTATGATTGCTTGTTTTATGGATTCAAATGCTTCTTTTTCAACTTGTCTCCATTTGAAAATTGAATTCTTCTTGATCATGGTCTCTAAGGTTAAGATAATTTGTGAAAAGTTTGGGACAAACCTTTTGACAAAATTGATTTTCCCAAGGAAGGACTACATGGATTTCTTATTGCGTGGTAAAGGGATTTTCGAAATAGCCTTAATTCTCTATGGATATATGCAGATTCCCTCTTTGGAAACAATAAATCTTAGCAGTATTCCTTCGCTAAGAGAAAAAAATGACTTTTTATGATTTAAGGAGATTCCATATCTTTTACACCTTTCAAATATTTATTTCAAATCACGAAAATTATTATTTCTCTTTTTGGAACAAATTGTAATATCGTTTAAGCATACTACAACCGTTTTGTTAATCAAACCACTGAAAGCGATGTCCATAGCTCTCTGGAAAGTAGCTCCTGCATTTATCAGTCTGAAAGGCATTTTTTGATATGCATATGTTCCCCATTTAGTTCTGAATGCAGTCTTAAGCATGTCTTATGGATGTTCAAGGATTTGATTGTGACCTGAAAATCCATCTAGAAAACACATTAGCTATGAGACAACAATGGATTGTAGAATTTGTTCCATTGGAGGCAAAGGAAGTTTATCCTTATCGCATGCCTTATTTATGTTTCTAAAATTTATACAAATACGAATATCTCCATTCTTCTTTCAAACAGGTACAAGATTTGAAACCCACTGAGAATGTCTAACTGGAAAAATGATTTTGGCTTTAAGAAGTTTGTCTAACTCATTCTTGATCTGATTTTCCAAGTTAATATGAATCTTCCTAAGATTTTGTTGAATGGGTTTTGCATATGGTAGCATGGGAATGGTATGTTGAATGATGGATGTGTCATAGGTTTTGAGTTCATCATAATTCCAAGAAAATACATCCTTATATCTTCTTAGTAGATTAATGAAAGCAAACCTTTCATCAGATGTGAGTCCAAGATCTAAATTGATATTTTGAGGTTTAAGATCGAACTATAAGTTAACCAATTCAAATCTCAAAGTTGAACTTTGAAGTTTGCAATTGGTAACCCTTTTAAACCTGTCTTTAAAATCATACAAATCTTCGAGTTTAACCACATGCTTAGGTAAAGAATTTTCCTCAGTAGGTCTATTCAGTTGTTTATCATGTTCATCCTCATCGATGATTTGGTCAGAGTAAGATCCTTTGGATGTTAGAAAACTTAGGATATCATCATCATCATTGAACACACACCAATTAGTTATGTTTTCAAGAATGGAGGGGCCAAAATTAATTCAATTGAAAATATGTCAAGGCTGAAATCTTCAGGTGGGATAAGCTTAGAAGCAACATTGGCCAAAATATCAGCATTGGCATTTTGTAACCTTGGGATGGGAGCTATGTCAAATGCAATAAAATGAGACGTAAGATTTTGAATCAAGGATTGGTAATGCTTGAGATGATTGGAAATACAATTAATAGTGTTTCTTACCTGTTTTATGACAATTTCAGAGTCACCAAAGACTTTGAGGTATGTCACATCAAGGCTAATGGCTTTCTCCAATACATGTACTAATGCTTCATATTCAACAATGTTGTTAATACATTCAAATTATAATCTACATGTAAGCATAGTCTTTTCCCCATCAGGGTTTATTAAGATGCAACTAACTCCTGCACCATTATTAGATTTTGACCCATCAAAATAAAGAGTCCAAAACAAATTATCATGCTTAATTAGAGATGTATCTACAATATTAATACATTTAGATGAAACAGTTTGAGAAAAAATCTCAACTTGGGAGGAAACATAATCGACTAAAAAGGGAGATTTTTGTGTTGTAAAATTGCTAAAGAAAGATTCTGAGAAATAATTCCCAAGAATATTATTTGTAAAAACTATTAATTCGTTTTCTTCATCTAGATCGATCACTGAATATTTCAGGTGCTTCTCTCTGTCTACTCATATTTGATTGGGTTTACCATTGTAGGGAAGCCACATGTGAAACCAATCAGTTGCAAAATAACCATGTAATTTTGTGGACTAATATTTGCTCAGAATAGGACCATAGAATTATGGAATGTATGCAACCAATATGTCTATTATTTGACAGACCTTTCAGTTAGAAGATAATGTTATCAAAACATAGTTCATTTCTCCTAATACTTTGACCTTTCTTCGATCTAATTGGACAATTTGAACAACATATTTTTAAGGCGAGATATTTTGTTTAAGATGAACTGCATAGGTCATAATATTAGATGATGCACCAAAATCTACTAGAAAATTGTGAACATTCTTATTCAAAATTTCAAAGGTCAAAATAAAATGAGGTGTTCGAGAATTTGATCTATATCCAATCAGAATAGCATTAGAAAATCGATCTTATCTGAAAGATCATTTGGAGGCTCACCTTTCCCTTTTGAGGCTTTTGCAGTAACAATAGTGGGTAAAGGGGATGCAGGAACTGCATTCAATTATTTGAGTAATATTTTTTGTTATTGCTTTAACTTACTTACCTCATACAAGGAAATGTTAGCTTTAACCTTTTTCGTGTATTCAACGATGTTATATTCTATGGTATCAGAGACTACCAAAGTTTTAGATGAAGAGGGAGTTTTGGAAGAAGTTGGAACAAGATCAGAAGATATAGAAGTTGACTTTTTCAATTTGGGTTTTTCTTTAGTTAGAGGAGTAGAGGAATTATGTTTTTTACTTGATGAAGGAGCATCGGGAGGTCCCTTATTTCTAGTGCTTACTAGCAGGGCTTCTTCTTCATCTTCATTCTCTGAAGTGGTTAGAATGAAATCCCATAATCCATGAGCTTCAGTCAATTCTTCCTCTTGTGATTTTTCAGCGGATAAGGTTGGTTCTTCTTCTTTTCATCTTGATCAGATTCTTCATTTGATATAATGTTAGGGGGTTGAGATTGTGATGATTGAGTCTTTTTAAAAGAACGAAAGGGCCTTTTTTAAGATGTAACGACTTGTTTTTTAATCTCTACCATTTCGTTAGACATTGTTTTGAGGACCTTTTGTAATCCTTCCAAATCGAAAGGATATTTGGGAGCTTTCTTTTTGGATTCATATTTTAAAGTGACCTTCTTGGTTTTCCTTTATCCAAGAGCATTCTTCTTTTCCAAAGCAACAATTCTCTTCTCCACAAATATAGCTTCTTTTGTATTCTCAATCAAATTTGTCTTATTATCTCTATCTACGAATATTGCAATATTAGAAGGAAGAGCATATGTATACCATTCAATTTGCACATCATCACCAAGTTTAGAAGTCTCGAGAATTTTATTTAATAATTTATTGAATCTAGAGTTAAAATATTCGATATTTTCATTTGGATTAGCTTTAAGATTAGATAGATCATTTATTAAAGTAGTTGTTATGTGATCATCTCCAAATTTCGTCAAAAATTGTTCTTCAAATGTATCCCAATCATTAATTGAACATGGTTTTAATGAAAAATACCATGACCCTGTGGATACTTCAAAAGTATAAGGGAAAATTCTGATTACACAATCCTCTTTTACAACCCCATTAAGGTTCATGGCTAACATGAAATTATGAAGGTGTTCCTCAGGAGGCAGTCCATCATTATGATTATACTTTGGTAACCATCTCTCTATATGTTTAGGTAGAGGATGGAGTGGCGATGGCATTTGGATTGCCCCTGGATTAGTCCAAGGTTTGTTTTCCATTACGGGGCTTGTAGGAATAGAGGAAGATGTAGATGATCCAGAGGTTGAAGATGATTGTGTGGATGAAGAAGTTTCTCATGTAGTGCTACTAATTATGATAACATTAGCTGATTATGTCAGAGGAATTTAGATTGAAGGATTTATTAGGTGGTACGAAGAAGGTAGAGAATGATTTGAAGGATCGAATAAAGGAGTGTGAGGTGGGGAATATGGTGTAATCTCACTAGTAGAGGATTCAGTTTATGAGGTAAGGAATTTTCTTCGATGAGTGGATAGTGGAAACTCAAAAGGAGTAATTCCAAGTTTCTCACTATGATATTAGGTCAATACACAAGAAACTTGTAAGGATGATGATACACTTCCTTCAGAGACTTCGGACTGAACATGTATTTCTTCTAAAATAGAAATACCTTCCAATGCTTGGATCAAGGTCCAAACTTCAGGTGACTCTTGAGGTAATGATGTGGAAGTTTGACTGATTGACTTGAGAAGTGTGCTAGGAGATTTTGTGGTTGTTTCAACAACTTTAGATCTAGGAGTGGGATATTTTGAATGTGATCTTGAAGTTGGAGGGGCTTTTGAGGGGGATTGAATCTTTTGATGGCATTTTGCTTTGGGATTAAACCTTGATTCCATTCATAGTCTCCAGGCCCTCCTTCTAGCACACAAAATTTTGTAGGCTCAGATTTCTTTGCCTCAACATTGGGGAAAACCACCTGGTCGGGAACATAAAGCAGCTCCTTTTCCGTTTGGAGTGGTGGCTCCGACTAGGGATAATGGGACTGGTTTCCCTTGAAAAATATATAAATGAATATGATATAGAAGTATAAAGATGATAATGTAATTAAAACTAATGAAAGAAGAATAAATAGACTTAAACTATGTATATCCCAAGACAATTCTCTCTTTACATGTGACTTTTAAAATATCTCATATAAAATAAGACAATATAGATCATCAAATCGTTTATGAGGTGAAAACAGATAAAGATAACTAATTTAATTAAATAGTTAATTAAATTAGTTTATAAAACATATCACATAAAATATCTCATTGTTTCTACATGTATTTAAAATATTACAACCATACACTTCAATATTGATAATTCCTGATTGCTTGCAAAAACATATATGATTAAGCACAATTAAAATAACCATTCAACTCATAAACGGATCAAAGATGCATAGATAGTAGTACCTGATATATGATGACTCTACTCATGAGAGAAAACAATGTTGGTCCAACTTTCTATTAAGATTACTCACACTTACAATAGCGCAAACTAAAATTTCTCTTAACAAAAATTCAGAACCCCTTCCTCATTACAATGAAGGGTATTTATAGTTTCTAATCAAAATATAATTATAGCAAAGTAAGATTAAATACTGGAGTGGTTTAAACAAACCATCCTTAAAATAAAGTAAAGGACAATAATATATTTTCTATTGCAACATAATGACTATGGTTGAGATGAGGATCGTTCTCCCATTTGTTGTCGAAGCTCGCATATATATGTCATTAGTTTCAATTCGGGAGGACGACTAGGTTGCATGCACATTTGTCCTGTGAATATTGCATCACGGAGAGCTGGAAGGAGATGAGTAGTTGTATTCGAGAGACACCTCATCATAAGCCATTGACTGTGAGGTTTGACCAACAAATGCCAATGGCTTTCTAGTTTAACCTTTGACAACTTCTTTATACTTTTTGCTTTCTTTTTAGGTAAGTCCTGTCATGTTTTGGTTAATAATTTAACGTCTGGTAAAGTTCCTTCAGGGAATTCCTGAATGAGGTTGGCCTGTACCAGATTGTTAGTGACAGTTTAAGTGAGATTTTTGGAAATGTCTATGGCACTAAAAATGGCCATTTAAGCATACTTTAATTTTACTTCCCATTCTTTGAAAATTATATCTTTTTGTGATTCATCGATCCTAGGAAGATAGACTAATATCCCTTCAGTAGTATCCTACCAAGATATGTAACCAGAAATATTATCTTCGATATCCTCATAATATCTCCTCAGATCATACAATTGATTCACTAATGAATCACTTTATTTGCACAAGTCATTGATCGTTGCAAATTTCTGGGAGAAGATAACTTGTTGTTGAGCAAGGAGAGTGTTTAGCTCTCTTGCTTCTTTATTGAATTCATCTATCTCATGATTTTCTTTCAGTTACTCTATCTTTTGTTGTAGCTCCTGAATTTGTGTGCCCCTTCTTTTCAGATCAACTTCATATTGAAGCTTCAAATCATTGAAATTATTCTAAATCTCTACAAGTTGAGCTTGCCATTGTTGTTCAATGATTTGTTTTTCATTCTCCAGTCTCTGTTATAGCCGCACAATTCTTTCATATTTCTCCCTTAGGAGCTATTGTACTTCAAAGGCTTTATCAATGGTGGTAGTGGCATATGCTCCTGCAAACAGCGAGAGCCTACCAAGATCTTCTGCAGGGGTGGATTTTTCACCTTTCCATACTACTTGAAAAGAAGTATCTGCAGGAACTAAGGCCTGTGATTGATCAATTATCCTCCTTTTTCTCTATCTGTTGACCACAAATTTATGTTTAGGACTATAAAATAGATCAAGAGGATGGATTCATTCTATTTTTAGGAGGACCCGTGAGGTCAGAAAATCTCAGATGATTTCCAAATCATTAGTGTCCATGGCCTTATCGGAAGCCCCAGTAGTGAGAAAGGCCTTCCTAGTAACTTCAAGGGTCTATGTAATTTCCTTTTGCACTGGAGTATTTAATTCTTGAGTCCCTATTGTATGTGTATCCTGGTTAAATTGTTCCCAAATCTCATCTAGCTTGCTGTCAATTTGAAGTTCTTTGGATTGATCAATAGATGAAGAGGTTGTTTCCTTGACTTGAGATGCATCAATATCCTTTTTCTGAAACATTCAGGGCTTTATCTTGTTGTGTGTTTTGTTGAGGAATTCTCAACAAATCCAAAGGAAGATTGGATATTCTTTTGTTCTGATATTGGTTAAACTTAGCCAATTCTTCAGGAACAAGTTGTGCTGCTGCTAGTCTTTTGACCTGTGCATAGGTAGAATTTGATTCAAACAAATCATCAAACTTGTTTGGTTCATGCATAAATTGTTTGATCTTTTCCTATGCTGTGACATTATTAGCGGTGCCATTAGGATCAAACTGCCTACTAGGGATAGTTGGGAATTTTAAACATATAATTTGATCAATTTCAAGAACAACATGCTTCAAATTGTCTAGGGCATAAATTCAATTGGAAATAGGAAAGGAAGGCCACATAGTCTTTTTAGCGTGATTCAGTACTTTAGAGAGGCCATTTCCAACGGTTTGATAAGTTATTTCTCGAATTAAGAGATTATCAAGCACATAGAGAGGCAACACATGAGGGTTGGCTAGACTGCTAAAAACCTGGATATAAGTAAAGGATTCCTCCCCAATTCATCTTCCTATAGATAACAAGTCATTATTGGCTTCTTTCGAAAGTGTGGGGGCTTTATCTTCAAATACATCTTGGTAGATCGGTAGCATAACTCCATGGAAAATTTTGTAGAAATGTGGCTGGAATTTAGACTCCCGCAATATATCATGGTAATCTTGTATGGGCGTAGGGTCTTAAATGTTCCATTTCCATCTCATAGATGTAAAATCATAGGTAAAAAAACAACATCCATTATATAAGCACTCATGTAGGATGGGGGCACAATATTCTGAGAAAAACTGTGATTGTTTCTACAATCAAGGATTTGGGAAACTATACTATCAGATAATATAGTTCCCTAATCCATTATGTATCCATCTGAGGCAACATCTATCAAAGGTACCCACTAGTCTGAGAACTTCTGAGTATTAGGGTATCCATACATCCTACACATCATGGCAGCTATATAACAGTATGGCCCAACAAGAGAGGCAATAAAATACATACCCTTATCATCACACTTGTATTTGTTGGTATCCCTTCTCCATTGCGTGACAGACTCTGCTTGATCTTCATTTTCCTTCATGAACTTCTGCACAAATTGTGTGTTGTAATTCTTTTGGGGCGGCGACATGTGATATATTTTCCTTAATTCCCCATTGGTAAACGACCAAATTTCTGTCTGCATAGAAGTTACAAAACTTCTCTCTAAAATATTCAAATTATCGATGACCCATTTACTGATGTCTGTGTATGGCAAGATCTTTGGACTACCCGCAATTCTGTGTAGAAAATAATTTGGTGACATCACTCTAGGTTGACTCAGAAGTGGATGTAGAGTCATCTGATGTGGCTTTTCTCTCTACAACCCTGGGGTTTTCATCCTTAAAGAGCTTATACATAGCCTCCCATGAAGAAGTTCTAGTGTCTGGAGTGCATATGGTGTTTGTAAGCAATGAGAGCATTTCAGTGGTTTTCAGAGGAGGAGGAGGTGGTTGTTGTTGTCTCATAGGCTTCTTCTTTGCCTTAGTAGGTTTAGTCATTTCCATTGTTTTCTGTTTTTCGGGGCTAGCCTGCGAGAAAACACAAGAATGAGTAGCAACTTATTAATTGAAGAATTCACTAAGGAAAATTACAATATTTGATATGAATCTGTGCTTTTATGAGCAAAATGTATCGACATTAAGTCACAACAAATAAAATCCTTTAAGACTTCGAAAACATAAATTCATTACCCTTGGCCATTAATTGATGAAATATGGGTTCTCATGGGATTTTGTACAGGTCAGCATATCGGAGGTTTGATATCGAAGAAATCTTTAGGTTTCAACATTAAAACATGCGAAATATTTTTTCCCGATAAGATTTTTATTATGTAACGATTATGTGGATATGAAGAAAATGTTATAAGAGGTTTCATATTAGAGGTTTGATATTGGAGTTTTGATGAGAGTGACACATGCTCAAAGGTTGTGATATGGGTATTGCGATATGGTTGTTCTGATATCGCGGGGAAAGGCTTATCGAAGATCAAAGGATGAGCGATAGAAAAAATAAGAGACTGGGGAATAGGAATATCGGAGTATCGAAGGGATGAGGGTATCAGAGGAGTGAGAATATCAAAGATCGTGGATTTTGGAGGATGCTCATATGGAAACCGTCGATATGAGAACTCTGAAATTCCATGTATTATTTTTGTGGGATCCAACGTTTAATTATTATTTTCGTGAAAAGTGCTTTATTTTATTTATTTATTTTTCATAATGTCGAATATTTGTATTACTCTTCGAAAAGGAAGCAAGCTCCCGCTGACAATATTGATGAAAGAGGAAAAATGGAGGAGGGGAACAAGCAACTGGGATCATAGTCCAATGCTCTTACATCAGGGCAAGGAATTCCTCCAACAACATTGGATTTGTAGATCCTAAAAATTGCTTCAAAACACAAATAAATTACATTTCAAATACTTATCCTATGAATTTCTTTCTTCTAAACTACTGCTGATACATAATTAAGGGGGTCCTTCAACTAATTAAGGTGGTCCTTCATGTGTTCAATCCTGAATTTGTTTCCCATGCATTGTGGGCACATTGAAGAAGGTGGAACCATTACAACACAGGTAGAGGAAGCAATAAATGATCGCAAAGGAAACAAACACGGATATGCAAGCTTAAGCAGAGCAAAGGTAACAACAATAAGAGCAGATGGAACATCACTCAGAGTGGAGGGAACAAAAATCAGAGCAAAGGGAACACCATTCAGAGTAGAGCGGATGCACATAGTGATTTAGTGCGCCGAAAATGGGAGTAATGGAGACAAGGAGCGTTGTAGAGAGGTTAATACGGAAGAAGGTATAAGAAGAGCGGGCAGGGGAGGGATGATGAGAAGAGGAAAAACACGTGGGAGACTCAAGAGGGCATTAGGACGAGGCATGATAATATATGAAATGGAAACGAGAATCTTAGAGGGAAACAAAGAGGGGATAAAATAAGGAGATGTTGAATAAAATAATTGGATATAATCCATGACCAGATTTTGAGTGATGCATTTCCAAATTTTCAAATATTTGATGCTGATATGTGGAGTACAATTATGGGATGATTTGAAATGTGACATTGTTACCTATTCCGACTTCACCTTGATCACTTATGACTGCTTTATTTGCCAAGGAATCTGCATCTTTGTTGTTGTCTCTCAAAATATGATAATAAGAGACTTTTCCTAGATTAACCAGATTTTCTCTAATCCGAAGAATGATTTGTACCAACTATGAATTCTTCGGAATGGTATTATTCACCATTTGTTGGATGATTATGGAGGAGTCTCCAAAAATGATCAGGTTCATTATATTTTCCCTCCTCAAAATGTGAGATTCTAGTAAAATTCCATAGGCTTCTGCTTTGTTATTTGTTTCAGTGCCAAGACCCCATTTGAATTCCAAACTTGAATTTTGTTCATTGTTTAGAATATATCCTCCTGCACCAACTCTACCTGGTTTGGATTTATATGCCCTGTTAAAAAACATATAGGAATGCTTAAGAGTGCTGGTCCACTTGAGAAATTCTTCTTCCTTCAGTATCACTTTACAAGACTTGTTGTTGTGGTTTGTTTTTTGATTTGTTCTGGGGGGTATATCTATCTTTCAACAACTAAAGATATCCAGGTTATTTCATAATTTTGGAGGAGAGAATTGTCTAAATTTTTAACACTTTTTGAAAAAAAAATTCAGCTACTAGTGCCCAAGAAATGGCAGTGACTTTCCTTATATTTGATTTTATATCTTGAAAGATATGCTTATTTCTAGCGAGCCATATTTTCCAGGTGAGAAAAGAAGGTAAGCTTAGCCAAAATATCTTAATAGTATTCTTATTTTTAAAAGAGCAAGGAAATAAATTCCTCCAATTTGAATAGAATTCCTTTGTGTTTTGGGTGAAATTTAAGTCAATTTCCATAGCTCCAATGAGGAGATTCCGACAAGCCTTTGCAAAATTACAACTGATAAACATGTGATTTATGGTTTCTTCCTCACTATTGCACATGGGGCATCTCAAAGGTCCAACTATGCCTCTCTTCTTTAAATTATCAGTTGTTAATATCTTACCTTTTAGGACAGTCCATATGGATATCCTTATTTTTGGAAGAAACTATGTTTTCCACACTACTTTCCAGAGGGGCCAAGACAGATTGTTCCCTTGATCTTGGAGCTTGATGTAGCATGATTTAACATTGAATGCTCTTTCTATTAGATTCCATCTAAAGGTGTCTTTTTGACCTTGTTTGATTGGGACAACACATTTTAAAAGGAAAGTTAAGGTTTCCCATTGGAGAAATAAGGCCAAAGGAATAGGAGGATATTTCCAACTTGTCCAAATTCCATTTTCTTGACTCCAATTAGAGATCTGATCCAACTACCTTTTAACATTTTTATTCAACCAATCCATCAAAGGTTTAATTTCTTTGTGCTGTGAGATTGGTGGATGTCCCATTATACTGTCCTTCCATATGTGTATATCTTTACCTCATTTTGGAATTCTTGAAGTGCTCTGTGAGATTATTGGAATTACTCTTTTAACAAGTTTCCACAATTGTGAACATGGTCTTAAAGGAACCCTTTTTCTTAGAATAAAGAAGCGGGGGAAATTTAAATATTTAGCCTCTGGGATTTGCTTCCACCAACTCAGGTTACCAGTGATCATTCTCCAGATTATTCTTGCTCCGAGAGCAAGATTCATCAAACTAGGGAGACTTATAGAAATTCCTCCTTGCTCATAAGGTGCAATAACTTGCTTCCAATTAACTAAACTAAATTTGTTACCTTCTGTTTTGCCTCCATGCCAAAGGAAGCCTCTGATGACAAGCTCAATATTTGATCTTGTCATTTGGATTAGCTTTAAGATTAGATAGATCATTGATTAAAGTAGTTGTTATGTGATCATCTCCAAATTTCGTCAAAGATTGTTCTTCAAATGTCTCCCAATCGTTAATTGAACATGGTGTTAATGAAAAATACCATGACCCTGTGGATCCTTCAAAAGTATAAGGGAAAATTCTGACTCACAATCCTCTTTTACAACCCCATTAAGGTTCATGGCTAACATGAAATTATGAAGGTGTTCCTCAACAAGCAGTCCATCATTAGGATTATACTTTGGTAACTATCTCTCTAGATGTTTAGGTAGAGGATAAAGTGGCGATGGCATTTGGACTGCCCTTGGATTAGTCCAAGGTTTGTTTTTAATTATGGGGTTTGTAGGAATAGAGGAAGATGTATATGATCCAGAGGTTGAAGATGATTGTGTGGACGAAGAAGTTTCCCATGTAATGCTACTAATTATGATAACACTAGTTGATTGTGTCAGAGGAATTTGGATGGAAGGATTTATTGGATGGTAAGAAGAAGGTAGAGAAGGATTTGAAGGATCGCATAAAGGAGTGTGACGTGGGGAAGATGGTGTAATCTCACTAGTAGAGGATTTAGTTTCTGAGGTAAGGAATTTTCTTCGATGAGTGGATAGTGGAAACTCAAAAGGAGTAATTCCAAGTGTCTCACTTTGATATCGGGTCAATACACGAGAAGCTTGTAAGGATGATGATACACTTCCTTCAGAGACAGGAGGAGACGAGAAGGAGTCTAAGGGTAGAAGGGGATGTAAGATAGAGTCTAAAGATGGGGGGGGGGAGGGGATAGGAAAATAAAAGGATTTGAATCCGAAGGATGGGAAGGAAGATAGGAAGAGGAAGGCTTCTTATGCACTCTTGGGGGAGAGGAGGGAGGGGGAGGAGGACGAACAACAATAGAAGAAAGTGATTGAGATGACAGTTTGGTGATTTTGTTTCCATATTTTTTCCTTTTAACTTATTCCCATTGCGGTTATTTTGGAGCTTTAGTTTCCTCTATTTCATTCTTGTACTCAGTTTTGGATGATTATTTTATTTTATTTATTTAATTTAATTGGACAACTTTTTGAGAAAATACCAGTCCTAGGATTTGATTTTTCAAATTCCACACTAAAAGTTTTAGAAATTGACCTAAATTATGCTAGCCAAGTTCGTATTTGCAAAAAACCTAAAAAAGTCAAATTTTCAATTGTTGATAACTTTACTTCCTAGACTCTATTTTATACATTTTTTTTGGTTTGAAATTGGGTATTTTTTATAGATGAATTTAGTCCTTAGATTGGATTCTTCAATTTTTTCACAAAAGGTTTTAGAAATCGATCTCAATTATGTCATCATATTTTTCTTGTAAAAAAAATCAACAAAAATAAAATATTTCTCCCACTTTGTGCCAAAGAAAGAGCCTTGATACAACTTTCTTTTGACATGAAGAAATCGCGCCTAGAGCAACTCTTCGACGTACATAGTCTTGCCTGGGATTGGACCATGAGACCTGTGGGGACCAAACCTCCCCTCCTAACGGTTGGACCACATCCACGGGGCTTATAGCCTTGATACCACTTGTAATGTAATTTACATGAAATATAGTATGAAACCAAACACATAAGAAAAAAGAAGAGATAAACCCAATATAAAAACTCCGTGATAGTAGAAAATAGATCGATATGTTTACTTTCCTCTTCACGGGGCAACCTCGAGGATCATTGATCTAAAAACAATCACTATTCTTAACAAAACAGTTCATAACTTTCTACTTAATATATATCAATCCATGGAGAATATTAACAACCTGCCGACCCACTTCTAATGAGAGCCTACTGACTAATTTGGGTTTTATTAATAAATATGACTATTTTAAAACATGTTTTGGGAGTAGTCATAGACCCTATAATCCATAGACTATATCTTTGTAAGTATAGTGAATTGGAACCTAAAATTTTAACCATGTGTACTATAATATTTATCCTCTATCTTCATTAATTTCCAATGTCTGGAAATTTCTAGAAAATTAATTATAATTTTTTTCCTGGATGGCTTATTTAAAATTGAATTCAAGATTAGTCACAAACCCTATCTTCCATATGCTATATCTTTGAAAGTATAATGAAATATAATTTGAAAATTTTACCAATTGTATCTTGAAATTTCACCTTAGTATCCTCAAAATTTTATGATGTAAAACATCACAAAACAAGGTTATATTGAAATTTCCAAGTTGACTTGATTGAAGGAGAAAAACCATGTGATCATGGCTCTAATAATAATGTTATGAAGAAAATTCCTTGAAAATGAAAAAAATTCAAAACCTCCTTTTACAATGAATATAATGTACAAGACAAGGCAAGATGATGGTAAGACTAGGTCTTCTTGGCGTATATATATGACAAAGGGTACAATTATAATGGAAGGGCACAATAAAAATTTATGGATAACCTAATAATATAGCATTATAAATGTAATAACTAAATATCAAAGGCATAATAAGGGGTTTTATGCTTAACATTATTTGTTTTCTTCAAACCTTCGAGACCTAGCTCTTTCTTATTAGTGGTCAGGGGTTTATAGGAAAGCATTCCACTCATTAGATTTATGAACAACAAACCACCAATAAAACCCTTATCTTCAATACCTCCCACTGATTCAAAGACACATAGAGTTGGGGAGCATAATAAGCTTGGTAACATGTCTAAAGGCATTTTACTGTGATTTCTTTTGACATGTATGTGGCCATTGATTCTTGTATGAGATTAGGAAGTAAAAATCCTAATCCACCAGATCCTCCCACTCATGTAACCTTTGTTGCACTCTCCCAATGAGGTGATGATTTTACAAAGTAGATGTTACATGGTTAGAGGATTTAAGAAATGATGGATCCACCTCAATGTTTCGAGTGCCTGCAAGGTCTCAAATCATACCTCCTATGACAGCTAATTTGTCATCTTTCGGTGAGTGGCTTCCAAATATGGATTACTAATGTGGAGGAGGGTCATTTTCATGGCATGACTCCCTTGGTATAGAGTAAATTTATTGTTCTTCCAATGGGTTGTTGATGTAATAAACAACCCATTTTCCATTTCACTGAGTCTGCATGTGTGACCTATTGTGAAAATCAAAATCTATGACAAAACCCTAGGCCCACACCACCTCTCACTTCATTCCACCATCAAAGGGATAGATTTATCCTTAGTGGAGGTGGGATAATGGTGATATGCAACATGGAGAAGAGGAGAGCTTGTAGGAATCCTCTCCCCATCATCATCAATGACCATAATTCAGGTGTAATGCCGTTTTAATTTGTTATACCTATCAGGGTGGCAAATTTGCAATCACACTTATTACATTTGTGGTTTTTAAATTTGAAATTTTTAGGTTATGTGTTTCTGGTATGTCATGCTATATAGTTTGAAGATTCATTGAGATTAGATGGTTTTTCTTGTGCGATCTTTGTAACCCTAGTGCAGTGAATTTGTGGTTGGATTTGGAGTTTCTCAAGCAATGTGTTTTTTCTATATCATGCTCTTTAGTTCGAAATTAATTTTGGCTAGGGTGAATTTTCCTTATGGGATCATAAGACTCTTGTGCGAATTATACACCCCTACCACTATGAATATCTGGGTTAGTAAGCATTTTTCCTGGACTAGTAATTATGTAAGTTGCAGTTGCATAACAGAGGACACTATGTTTTTCATTGTGTATTTAGTTGTCCCTTTTACCTCTAAGGCAACTTGATAATATTGCAATAGACATGGACTACAAAGATTAGCAAGAAATTGGATGGTTCTTAAGAACTCATAAGAAAGTGATTCAAGGAAATGGGTCCTCAATCTTCACTACCAACGAGTAGCAGATAGTCTCTCAAATAACCTCCATCATGGGAACTATGATCCAATTGGAATGACAAATTGTAAACCTTGAGACAAAATGTGCCATGCTTAAAATAATGTTTGTCCAATTGAGCAAAGATGTATACTCGAGGGCATCTAACCAACGAGTGTCAGTCAAACTTGAACAAGATGAAGTAAAAGAGGAAGACACGATGCATCAACTTTTTAAGGCCATGAAGATAGGTGAACAAGAATCTATGCCAGCTAACTTCAGCTTGGAAGAGGCCACAAACTACCATATTTTTTGAATAGTTTTTAAAATCATTTTCATATTAGTTAGACATTATAGGATCTATCCCAGTAGTAAATACTAGGATATTTTGCTATAGATATATGTAAACTTAATATTTTGGTTTGGAATTACTTCTCTTACTTAAATTTAAAAGATTTTCAATGGAATACACTAGCATTATTTAATTCAACTACAACTCTTTTTCATTAATATAATTTTCGCAATTTCACTTGAAAAACAATTAAACCTAGCCCATGGGGAGTAGTTCAATGGGCAACAACCATGTTATGAAGTATTATGTAAACCAAGAGATTCAAGGTTCAAATTCCTTATGGTCAAGTCAACAAAAAACGTAATTAAATGAAGTATTATGTAAACCAATAGATTAAGGTTCAAATTCCCTATTGATCCAGCAAAAAAAAACAATTAGATCTATTATTACCATACATACATATATTAACTTATATACTTTCCCTCATTAAAAACCTCACCCAAAAGAATGAAAAAAAGAATCAAACTTATAATAAACAACAATTAACAACAAAATCAAAGAGCTTCAAATCTGGCTCTAAACCCTTTAACCTAACCTTTGAAACACACACACATATATATATTATATTATATTTCAAAGAGTACAATAAAATAAAAAATATAACATTCTTTATATATAAAATATAATAAGAAAACAATACATCTAAAATTTATAATAAATAATAAATAATATATGAGGATGTGGGAGAATAATAATTACCTAAATATATTAGTTTAAAGTTTTGAATAATTTATATAAATGTAAACTCCTCTTTAGAGATACATACATTATAAACCCACAAAAAGGATAAAACATAAAATGGTCAAAACTAGTTTTCGTTTTTTCAGAAAATCAATAGAAAACGCGAGTGTGCCAGACGCATATATGGGAGGGATGGAACACTATTTGTAAATTATATGACGGGGCGAGTGGTGAAAGCTGTAGGATTGCAATAGCAATTTTGGGTATTAAGTTCTTCTGTATTAACCCAAGGCGATTCTCTCCCGTCCCTGCATGTATGTCGATTATAAGCTGACACGGACGCATATTGTCTTTTTGAGTCTCAGCTAGATCTGCCCTGCACTGGCCACTCAGCGTCTTTGGCAATTGCCATGTCATTTTGAGAATATCTGTAGCGGAGAATGGGCTGCGTCGGATCTTCAGAGAAGGCCGTTGATGGTTAGTACCTTCATCCCTTTATTTTTACTGATAATTACCCAGAACAGAACAGAATGAATCTATGTTCCTGTTGTTAATTACTGCGATTTGTGAAAATTCATTTAAAAATTGGCTACTGTTTTCCCATTTTAAGTTTTACCTTTTGCATGGGATGGATGGATTCCAAATGGTTACGTTGGCCAAAGGGTTCCGGGCCTCTTCTGATTTTGGCGAAATGGGTTGCCCTGAGATTATGCATATGTCTTGTTATATCCAGATTCCATCGCATGGCAGGCAGGGTGTTTTTACTCACCTCGTTTTTTTGTCTGTTGGTCACACGGTCAATTCCCATTCACTCTCAATATAAGGACTCCAGTTGACCTTTAGACTGTAGTCCTGTTAGTATTGGCCTCTCTGTTCGTAATCGTTTTCTTTTCCTTTATTTTCAATTAATTCGGTTTTTGTGTACTAAGCAAGGAAAACCAGAAAGCAACAGAAAAATAAGCTAGCCAAGGAACATTGCAGATCGAATAGTATAATAAAATATTATACAATATATAATTTACGGGGAATCCTCGCAGCTATGTACTGAGACAGACTTAAATCCCGACTTTGTACAGCATCCCCGGGTTATATTCCATTCTATCCCCCCAAAGGTATGCATCTCAGTTCAGCTTCTTCTCCAACTCCCTAAATATAGCTCCCTTAAAAATACAGAAGATAAGCAAATACAAATTCTGCTTTTATTTGTTGCATGTCAAAGGCGGGCTAGTTAATAATACAAAATCTATTTTGCAATCAAACCCTTGTATTTCAAAAGTTTTGAACTTCCTGGCTTAATATTTAACACAAAATATAAAGTACTCTTCGTTAGCAAGGCTCCTCTCTCTAGTTCTAATTAAGCCTACATTATCCATGTAGCATGAACTATTGATAGATTCTTCCATTTGACTGATTAGGTTCCATTCCTTTGATCCTAGCCATTGTGGTACTATTGTCAGTCACCTTCATATCTAGGATTCTCTCAACAGTCTAGAATGGCTTTTTTGGCGAACCCTTAACCTAACTTGGTTGTTGCCATGCTGCTGATCCATGCTTTCTTCCTCTGTATAATCACAAAGATCAGCAATGAAATATGAGCGATATCCGATTCCTTTGGCAGATCCAAATGATAGTATAGTTTCTATTTCTCTTAAAATTTGGCAGGGGCCGAATTTCTTCATCTTTACTTTATTGGCCTTTGTGAAACTGATATTTTCCCAGTTACACCATGATTATATCACTAATTTGACGTTGCTTTCCTCTTCTTCTTTGTATCAGCTTTATCCTTGTTTTCTTATCTTGCTCAAAGAAGTCCGTCATCTCTTATGTGAATTGTTTGGCATCAAAGAAGACAAGAGTATCTGATGGCACAGGTCTCAATTCTGTCAACCTTCAGTAGAGTGCCCATACACTATCTTTCATTGTGAATTACAGATGTACAATTGATGGAATTGTTACGAGCAGCTTCACTCAAGGTGGCATCAAAT
This sequence comes from Pinus albicaulis, assembly GCA_034641835.2. Lineage (NCBI taxonomy): Eukaryota > Viridiplantae > Streptophyta > Pinopsida > Pinales > Pinaceae > Pinus > Pinus albicaulis. The sequence continues at coordinate 431,229,852 of CM076577.1, read as the reverse complement.
CCCATTGCCTTGGTCGGTCTCGTACTAAGCAACACAATAATTTTAAGAGAGTCCAGTCATCTACTTTAGTTTGCCTGTTAGATTGGGGTTGATAGGCACAACTAAATTAAACTCTTGTTCCAACAACTTCAATAGTGTCTGGCAAAGATGGCTCGAGAATTTGATATTCCTATTAGAAGTGCTGGAGAGGGGTAACTGATGTAATCAAACCATTTCTTTGAAGAAATGCCTAGCAATATGTGACACCTCTCCATGTTTATTACAAGCCACAGAATGTACCATCATAAACAACAATAAATTTACATCATTGCGCCTTTGACTTTGCAGCAATTGCGACACAAAATCCATACTTATATATTACTGAGGTTTATTTGGTACTGGCAAGAATTTGTTTTTGCCAAAATTTTGTCGTTTACATCTGGCAACTTGACGAATGTGACACCCATCGACAGATTTCATCACCTCTATAGCCATGCTTGGCCAATAGTTTTGTTGGATCAAATGCTAGAGGGTTTTATGATTTATCCCTCGCTAGATGTCCAGCAACAATCCATCATGGACTTCATGTATACAAGTTTTCCTGATGGTATTTTTAGGAATGTGAATGCTTCTTACAAAATAAAAATCAAAATAATAATCAAACTTGCACCATATAGCACAAGCAGATACTCCTGCTCCCTTTTGTTGGTTCTTTGCAAGACCTGTAAGCCACTTTAAAATTCATCCTCGCAGGCATCCTTAAGGTGTTCAAAAACCCACCACTTCATTTGTCATAGTTATCAACATCAGCCTTATGTGAACTCAGTACATAAATAACCACTCTCTTTTACTTGCATTGTGCCTGATAACAAAAGTGAAGTGCTGCAAATGATTTGGCCATTTGAGATGATTAACATTTGACCTGTCTGGATTTTCCAGATACTTCAAAGCTTGATGATCTATATACTGTTTTTAAATCGCACATGGTTCCTGATCATAAGTGCACTATTTCTGCTTTGGCTCGTTAAACTTTTCAATATGGTATTCCATAGGATGGCCTTCTGAAGTATTGCTCCAAGAACTAGCCTGATGCATCATGCAAATCCAGAAACTTTGTTGAAATCTGGAAAGGTTAAAACTAGAGCTTATGCAACATATCTTTTGAGAGTTTGAAAGATTTGTTTTGCCACCCTGTCCACAAAAAAGTTCTTATTGCAATCTTACTAAAATTTTGGATGAGTTTTTGATAAAAACTTGCCAGTCCATAAAAAAGATTAGACCTTAGTTGCACTATTTGGAGTTGGCACTCTGTAGTTGCCTTTCACTTTGCTTGGATACATTTTCAGTCATTTTACATATGCAGGATATACTTGCTTGCATTGGGAAAACATGCTCCTTTTTAAATTCACTTATAATTGTTGTTCTTGGATGTTGTCAAACAAGGCTCATACATGGATCAAATATTCCTCTCGAGTTTTCCTAGAAACTAGAATATTATTTAAATAAACTTAACAATAAATGGTTGCAATACAGCATTCATAAATTGCATGTAGGGACTCATATAAGTTGTTTTAAGTACAAAAGCTTGTCTTTCATTCACCTGCTTCCTTGATTTGAATTTGTTGGTAGCCACATCTCAAATCAATTTTGGAGAATTTGATCCGGGAAGTACGTCCATGATATCATCCATGTGAGGTTTAGGGAAATGAATCTTCATAGTTATTTGATCAAGTGCTCCTGAATTATAATATGGTTCATGCCTCATTTTTATCAGGAGCCACGAGCATACTATTGACTTAGAAGAGGATGGTTCATGCCTCATTTTTCTCAGGAGCCAAGAACACTTGTTTGGCAAAGGAGTAACCCTCTCTCTAATGCGTCTTTGTTCAAATGTTTCTTCCACTCCTTATTTCTTCAATAAAGTAGTGTGTTAGGAAACTTTGTTTGTTAGTGAGGAGCCTGGAATTAAGTTGATTTAATGAGATACTTTTTTTTAAGGGAGTTCAAACAACTAGAAATTATTTTAGCCAACTATCTTGTACTCTTCCGACAGATCTTGAAACACCCAAATGATTAGGCATCACCTATTTTGTCATTCACAATACTTGGATCATATTGTTAGAAATTAATGCCCATTTTGTATAATAGATGCCATATTAGGATTTCCACACCAACATCTGAAAATATCTCTATTTTAAAGATAAAGTGTAGGAAATTATTTGACTAGATTTATGAAATTAGAAACACACAAATATTGCATGAATTTTAATTAGTTAGTATAAGTTTCTATAAATGATGAGCATCAATATACGTTTTGCTTAATTTTAGTAGTTTTTTTTAGTGCTAGATTACTTTTAGTGCTCCTTACGTGAGAAAATTTGTTTTTGTTTATTTAGTTCATTTTAGTTTGGATGCAAGGTCTATTCTTATCTTCAGTCTCTTCATATGAGAAAATAAATTTCGATCAGTTAGTTTCTTTTAGGTTAAATTCATGAAAAGTTCAAGGTCTAATTAGACTAATTATCAGCCTGTGAGCCTGTGAAGTAATTGTAATGTTGTGCAAGGGACTAAAGTAGTCTCCCTTGAGGATTACACTGAGATGGAGAAACACTGCAAGTTAGGTTGAGAGGAGCTGGACCATAAAGTTGGACGAACTCTTGAAAGTGATTTACATTCAAACCTTTTGCTTACTAGTGGGAAAACAACATCAATGACCAAAGAATAGTCATGTCTTACATTGAAGCTTATTGCTATAAATTTAATCTCATCTATAAAGTGTGAGAAGATAAGAAACGTGGAAGAGATACTAGGAATTATTCAAGGTGCTAAATTACTAGATTCACACAAACTTGGTGGTAAGAACTATTTTGTTTGTAAATTCGAAGTTAAAATGCTCATGTGTTTGGAAGTTTTCGAGCATTATAGATGGAAAGGAGCTAAAGTTAAATAATGTGAATAAACGAGAAGCTTATAATAATAAAGAGAAGAAATCTCTTTCAATCATTGATATGGTAGTCTTAGATGATATCATATTGTGAGTGTGAGATGTAGAGAGTGAAAACATTTAAAACAGTTTAAGATACATTCAACGTATGTGACATCTATTCAAAGTTCAAACTAGGGTTCTAAATTTGAGAAGCCAGTTATATAGTTTTGAGATTGAAGAAGGTGACTGTCACACATCATCTCACTAGACTCAAATAGATAAGCAAGTAATATAGTTTTGTATGTGAAAAGATAGGAAAATGTGGTTCTTGTTTGCATAACAAATAATACTACCCTGTTCTTTTCATGTGTATGTAACAAGCCTTTGCTTGTTAGTGAGAGCTATACCATTGCACTTCATATTTCGTTGTCCCATTATTATGATATCTACTGGGGATTTCATTGCTTGTTCAGGGGTATCCAAGCCCTTTCCAATGTCTCACAGTACTTAGACTGTTGGAAAGTGTAACTAGGTTCGGTCTTCATATTGACTATGTAATTATGTATTTATGTAATGAAGAAGAAAAAGATAATAAAATGTATTTTTGTTATGCTTGCTTCATGGGTTTCATGAGCAAGGTTTTTATAGGTGAAAAGACTTCTTCTTGATGTCTTCTAGGGATTTGTCATCTTGTCATAAATGTACTAATTAAGTGTCATGTATATGAAGAGTCTAGTCAAAGAAGTATGCCTCAAGACCTTGTCATATAACCTTGAAAAAATGGCTCAAGTATGATGCTAGCACTACTGCTCAAACCAACCTTCAAGACAACCTTCATCACACTGGAAGATAAGCTCTACAAGTCAGCCTATAAGCAGTGAGCATGATGACCTACCCATAGTCTATAAGGTCGGCCTAAATCCCTGACAGAAGTACACTATATAAAGGAAAGATTTGCGTCTCATTTGAAGAGACAAGTTCAGACAAGTCTGAGATCAATTCTGTGATATACATCTTTTGTAATTTCGAGGATAGAACTGGGTCTAGAGCAAAGAAAGAAGATGGAGTGATTCACATCCACAAAGCTACAATATTGTGTCAAAGTGCGGGATTACAGGATTGTATCTAGTGCGAAGTTGTAGGACTGAAGCTAGTGCGAAGTTGTAGCACTGAGGTTAGTCCGAAGTTGCAGGACTAAGGCTAGTGCAGAATAACAGAATTACAGTGAAGTGCGAAGTATAAGGGCTTCTCAGCGAAGTATATAAGGAAAGAAAAGCGATATCTTTACAGTGAGAAGAAGACATGTTATAAGTTTAGTCTAGGGCTACATGTAAATGATTAGTACAGAAGTATGTACCATTGTCTTGGGTATAAAGCAAGATAATAATAAGCCTAGAAAAATATAAGGTCGAGTCAAGTAAGGATCGACTCAAGGAGTCAATAAGGAAGTGATGACAAGGTCTTGGAGGCATATGAAAGTCAAGGGTTTGTGTCATGGTCATGGTACTTGTCATTTGAAAGTCTATAAGAAGAATTTCTTGTGGGTTTTCCTCTCCAAGAGAGAGAGGTTTTGGCCTTGGCTTAAAGAACCTAAATTTGTGTCTCTTGTGTTTTGATAATTGTCGTGGTGAAAGACATAATAAGCTAAGAAGAAAAGACATAAGTAAAAGAAGTAAGCTCACAAGTAATTATCAAGTAGAGAATTTGAATTAAGCACTGCCCCACCAAATTCTCAACATGGAATCAGAGCTAAGGTGCTGAAGACGGGGGCTACTTGACAAGGAGACACTCAAGGAAGCAAAAATCAAAGTCAAGGTCAAAGTTTGCGTTGAAAAGTCAAATTAGTTTGCAAGGAAGATTCTCAAGCCATTTCAAGAAGACCTTCAATATCATTCAAAGGATCCACCTATCAATTGGATAATCTTTGCCATCAAAGATTTATGACATTGAAGACATTGTTGGAAGACACATCATCAAGCTCCATCCAACAATATCCTACACCTTTGAAGACATCTACATTGGAGAATTCAATCTAATAGGGAGTTCTTACCTTCATCTTCATCATCATCATCAAGGAAGCTGCTAGAAGAAGGAAGTCACTCTTCTCAAGTAAGTATCTCTATGACCTCATCTAAATTTGCCAAAATGACTTATTGCAAAGAGAGCTACAAATTGGTTGGGTCATCAAACTTTAGTGCATGGAAGAAGAGGATAGATTTGAATCTAATGATGAATCAAAGATGAAGTTATGGGCTACATTGAAGGATCTACAATTCAACCCTCAAAAGAAGATGCTCTAGCTCATGCCAAATACATGAAAGGAGAAATCAGAGCCCAGAGGATTCTCATAGAATCCATTAAGGACACACTCATACCCTATGTATCAAAACTGAAAATTGCAAAAGAAATATATGAGAAACTGGTGGAGCTATTCTCTATGAGTACTGCAGGAGAAGCAATCTCTCTGAGACAAGAACTATACAAGATGAACTTGTTAAGAGAGGAAGGAATCACTTCATATTTTATGAGGATTTCTGAAATAAGAGACCAACTACAGGAATTGGGAGAAGTAATGTCTGATAGTGAGATGACTATAGTGGTGTTGAATGCTCTACCGGAAGAATGGGGAAACTTCACTTCAAGCTTATACAGGAAGAAAGAAGCAACACCATTTCGGGATCTATGGTCTCTATTGAAAACAGAGGAAATAAGATTGAAAGCCAAAGTTGATACATGATCAAGTGAAGGGAATCAAGCCTTTGCAGCCATGTCCAGGAAGAAAGGAAGATTCGGAAAATTTGGTCCTCAGAATAAAAGAAGAAATATGGACAAAGTACGATGCTTTGGATGTAATGAACTTGGGCATTATAAAAGGGATTTTCCTAAATCTGGGAAGGACAAGAGGAAAAGGAAGAAGCCCATGTCACAAATGTAAGGGAAGAACCTAATGGAAAGAAATCTAAGAAAGAAGCGAAAGATCTTTATTATGATTGAGATCATCTTTCTCTTTAAGTGATTTCTGTTGGCTGTAAAATAGTATGATAGGAAGTAGTGTATATTAATAGCATCATGATAGAAGCATTGAAGGAGCACTTGAGAAGTAGCTCCTAGAAATCTCACTTATATCTACATTGTTGGAAGAAAGTCATCAAGATCAAGAGTCATCATTCAATAATCAATATGGAAATAGGTGCTGACATTTTTCTAATGGAGTCCTCTCTGGATTCACTGACTAGAAAAAAAGCAAAAGGTTTCATCGGGAATTCTATCTTGCAGAATTCGGGGATTAGAACATGATGACATATTGATGAAGCAAGTCAAGGGAATGAAGTTCTTCATTCTAGTAAAATTGTTGCAAGATGACTCAAAAGGAAAATGATGAGGTATATGCTGACACTGGATGCTGTGAAGTCATGTCATATGGTTGCAGGTGATGGACTTCTATCTTTAGAAGCATAATCAAAGGAAGGAGTATCTCTTCTAGTGCACTATTTGCCACTAACAAATAAAATCAAATATGTCCTCATATGAAATATGAGGTGGTTGTATGCAAACAAGGAATTGGATATTGGAAGTTTCTGGGAACGAAGCTGTATGGAAAAGGAAAGGAAGAGATCATGAAGGGCAACCATGTCAAGAGGCAATTATCATCCGAAGCCAAGAATATGTGACTAGGAGATCTCCTGGAAAGATATGTGGACTCCGATAGAAGTATGGTAAACAAGAAGACCCTTGACAATACATATATTTAGGAGATGTGTCAATTTGAATAGAGGATGTCGATGCCTACAGGAAGATGTCATGGTGAAAGATCATCACTGAGGTAACTTTTGGTTTAAAAGTTCTGATGTATATGTTTATCTGGATGAGTTTATGCAGGGCTGCCAATCATGTGGAAGGATGTAAGATCCTTGGAGATGGTTCGAAGGAAAGCAGCATAGCATAAAGGTGGACCAGATGAGAAAGACTGATGAATCACTTTCTGATGGTTGACATGATTTGTGGATGAAAGTGATGAATGATCTGTGCCTTACGAAGCCAAAAGTTGAAGATTCCTCAATATTGAAATCAATGACATCGAGGGAAGGAATTCTTCATGAGCAGCTGGGTGTCTCACGATTGCTGCTACAAGTCCCTAGTTAACAGGGAGCCTGGTGGTATGTTTCTTACTTGGAAGAAACTTGAAGTATGTCCTTCCTGAGTTAAAAGGGAGTGACGTATATGATTTTCTAATTCATGTGTCATGCACTAGATTAGGACTAACAACTGTAAGTCTTAGTGACGGCCACAAGGAGAGAATGGATAGACACATCATTCTGGTATTCACCTGGAAAGACATAATGGAGGATTGGGTAATCATTAGGCATTCGATACTCTTTGAGAATGAGATAGGGCATTCAAAATAAGAGTAGTCGGGGATCGATATTCTTTGAGGGCTGGCTACCCAAGAGAAGAATAGTCCATGAAGGTCATACTCTGGGAACACCTGGGTGGAGTATGTACCTTGGAGAGACAATGACTATGGTGTCTATAAGTCATGTCTCTTGCCAACATTGTAGCCCATTGTCTCGTTGAGAGATGTGGCTGTTAGTCAAGGCCTTGCACTCGGACAATGCTGGTTGATATGATGCTATACAAATGCGATTCTTCTTATGAGATTCTTCAGATTGAAAGTGACCATGTACCGTTATGAATACCTCCCTAGTTAAGAGGGAGTGTTGGAAAGTGTAACTAGGTTCGGTCTTCATATTGACTATGTAATTATGTATTTATGTAATGAAGAAGACAAAGATAATAAAATGTATTTTTGGTATGCTTGCTTCATGGGTTTCATGAGCAAGGTTTTTATAGGTGAAAAGACTTCTCCTTGATGTCTTCTAGGGATTTGTCATCTTGTTGTAAATGTACTAATTAAGAGTCATATATATGAAGAGTCTAGTCAAAGAAGTATGCCTCAAGACCTTGTCATATAACCTTGAAGAAATGGCTCAAGTATGATGCTAGCACTCCTTTTCCGTGGCTTTCAAGACCTTCTTCATCATAGTATGTTGAAGATAGCTCTACAAGAACAAAAGAAAACGTGTTTCTTAGAAGCTCCTACCCACAATCTGTAAGGTCGACCTAAATCCCTGACAGATCCCTGACAGAAGTACATTATATAAAGGAAAGATCTGCGACTCATTTGAAGAGACAAGTTCAGACAAGTCTGAGATCAATTCGGTGATATACATCTGCTATAATTTCGAGGATAGAACTGGGTCTAGAGCGAAGAAAGAAGATGGAGTGATTCATATCCACGAAGCTACAGGACTTTGTCAAAGTGTGAGATTACATGGCTGCATCTAGTGCGAAGTTGTAGGACTAAAGCTAGTGCGACGTTGCAGGACTGAGGTTAGTACAATGTTGCAGGACTAAGGCTAGTGCCGAATAACAAAATTATAGTGAAGTGCGAAGTTATATAAGGGCTGCTCAGTGAAGTATACAAGGCAAGAAAAGGGATATCTTTACAGTGAGAAGAAGACATGTTATAAGTTCAGTCTAGGGCTGCATGTAAAGGATTAGTACAGAAGTATGTACCACTGTCTTGGGTATAAAGCAAGATAATAATAATCCTAGAAGAATATAAGATCGAGCCAAGTAATCTAAGGAGATACCAACTACTAGAGACCAAGTTGTCTAAGGTTGGTGCAGGACGGTGTAGAAAGGAAGGATCAACTCAAGGAGTCAATGAAGAAGCAGTGACAAGGTCTTGGAGGCATGCAAAGGTCAAGGGTTTGTGTCATGGTCATGGTACTTGTCATCTAAAAGTCTATAAGAAGAATTTCTTGTGGGTTTTCCTCTCCAAGAAGGAGAGGTTTTGGCCTTGGCTTGAAGAGCCTAAATTTGTGTCTCTTGTGTTTTGATAATTGAATTGATGAAAGACATAATAAGCTAAGAAGAAAAGACATAAGTAAAAGAAGTAAGCTCACAAGTAATTATCAAGTAGAGAATTTGAATTAAACACTGCCCCACCAAATTCTCAACAAGAGATGTCTAGCCTTTTACATTTAGGAGGCCCTAAGACTTCGTAACCACACTCTTCAGCCTCCTCCCAGGCCATATCGTATTTAATGGATTACATCCTTCTTTATGGTGCTCTTCTTAGCTAGGGGCACTAAGAGACAAACTGATGATAACATTGCATGTAACTCCAGATTAGTGTGTTGATGTTATTAGCTTCAATAGGTGCATAGGCTAGGTGTCAAGCATGCAAAAGCTGTCAAATTGCCTCTTTAGGTACTTGTTCATGAGGAGTAAGTGATTATTATGATTTATTTCCTAAGTTTGAATTAAGAAAAGTACATTAATTAATTTATTATTTAATGTTGACTATTCATCCAAGTTTCTAAGGATAATAATTTAATTATTCAAGTGACTTAGATCTATCTCTACTGTTGATCTCAAGTGAGACCTAGGATCTAATCCTAGCCATTTATCACTTATGAGATTAGGGTTAGTGATTTGGCCTATTGAAATTATACAATAAGCCTAAGGGAGAGGTGAGAGACACATTGAGATCTCAAGAGAGTGAGAGACTCAAGACTAAAGAGAACAAAAAGGATTGTAGCTAGAGGTTCAAGTGAGCAAGAGTTTTGCAGGTTGAGCGCACAAGTGAAGGGGCTAAGTTTGCTTGGGGTCATAGCCGAGAGTCTGTTGCGCATAGGAGAAGGCCATGAGTGTTGAAGCCAAATTCCAACAGGTAGACAGTGAATGTGAGGTGGTCGAGAAGGTTGAGGTTGCATTTGTGGACGGGTTGAACAACTTCAGGTGTGGCAAACTTGTGGAGACAACCAACATAATTGTAGATCGAAGTTTTGGGTGCCAAGTGTTGAAATATGTAACTAGGTTAGATCTTCATAATGACATGTAATCATGATTTTATGTATTTAATGTAAAGATAAAAATAAATTTATTATTATTATTCTTGAGGCATGGGTTTCATGCTCAAGGAAAATTATTTTTAGGTCAAGCACCCATTGAGTGCTTCTAGGTTTGTCATAAGGTCAATTGAGTCATTGTCATGTATTGAAGACCCATTTGGGCATGTTACATATTATAAAAATAATTTATTTGAGTCATGGTTGAGTTAAAGGACCCTCCAAGGCCTTGTCAAATGCACAAGTTACAAGTTGGCCTTCTAAAAAGGCAAGTTAGCCTAGAGACAATGACAAGTTGGCCTATTTGATGTAACAAGAAGCCTATATATACAAGGCTATTTAACCACCTTTGAGGGCATCTAAGCAACCACAAAAGAGTTTGATCTGAAGTAGAAAGACACTAGAAGATCCAACGAAGAAGGCAGAAGATTGGACGAAGGAAGAGGCAGATTTCTTGAGGACTGTTTTGGGTAAATCTCTCACATATGCAGACCAAAACTAGGGCATCATTTCACCTACAACAAGACCGAGTTGCAGTCAAGTCAAGAAGCCACGTGAAGGGTCAAAGAAGCATTGATATTCAAGCTGAGTTGTTGAAGAGAGATCTGTTGCCCAAGCGAAGAAGAATAGAGGCAAACTTTACCATATTTCTGTCACACGTGCAAGCTAGGGTTATTGTAGGAAGGGCAAAAAATCATTGTCAAAAGTGCAGGTCTGAAATTGAGGTCGAAGAGAAAGCAAGCAATTGTTGGAAGGCTAGTTTGACTATCATTGACTTTGTGGAAGAGGAATTTCATCCGTGGGCAGTTTGACTTTGTCTTGGAGGGGTCTTGGTCAAGGGTCATAGGTCTTGGAATTCGTCAATTGAAGTTCTATAAGAAGAGAATAATTCTTGTGGGTTTTCCTCTCAACATGAGAGGTTTTGGCCCTCACTGATAGCCTACATCTTGTGTTCTATTGTCTCATTGATTTTATTGTTTGGTAGCTGTTTGATGATAGAGTACACTAATAATAATCAAGCAAAAGAAGAAGCTAATCAAGTTAGATGAAAAATTCATCACAAGCAGTTATCAAAGTAAGAGAAATCACTCAATTTGCTGTAATTTCTGTGTATTCTTTGTGGGTCGAGTTCCTTGTTAAAGGAGGCCCTAATTTTCCAAAGTAATAGAAAGTGAAGGAAATTTTGTTGGGCATTTTTTTCTGTTATTGACTAGTTTTCTATTTATTTTCCGTTGCAAGTTTATTTAAAAGTTAAAATCTTAATGTATTTATTTCTAGCAGTTTTCAAAAAAACACAAATTTAATATTTTTTGGGTATAAAGTAAACAACCAAGAAAATCAAATTAGATCTAGTATTAAAATTTAACAGAGTGCAGATCCGAGGGACCATTCCCCATCCCTGGAAACCTCAGAGACATTACTAGACCAAATCCCTTACCAGTAGCAAATCAGATCACTTAGATATCAATGAGTTATAGGGACTAGGAAACAACATAATAGAGGGTCCAAATCTTCTCCTAGCTCTTCTTGGGGGCATCATTGTAAATTTGGGTTTTCTTCATTTGACCTTGGATGTTATGAGAGGTTGATCTAGTGGATTGTGATCTAGTCCCTAGATCCTTTCCCTCTACAAATCTCCCTTCCATTATATCTTTTGACACTTTGATTTAAGGGTTTTCCCATGTTTTTGCATATAGACTTCATGTTTCTACTTTACTTCTTGTTCTTTATATAGGAGACTTTTAGTACTTTTGTTTTGTACTGACATCATTGTACTCAATAGCCCCATTGACCTACTTTTGTGGTCATTTGTTGGACATTAATATAGTTATCTTATCTTATACCCATGAGCTAGGAGGGCTACTCTTGTAGGAGAAGTAAAAGAATTAGTCATGTGATGAAGAAAGCAATTGTGAACATGCCTTTGCAACAAAGCATACTAGTAAAAGATGGCAACACTTGGTCAACAAAGAGACAATTGAAGAAGCTATGGATAGAGAAACTTCCAGTGTGAAGATTGAAAGAAGCGTTACCTTAGTCCAAGTATTGAAGGCGAGTGCTATATGGGGGAAACATGGTCATTATGAGAAAGATCGTAGGAAAAAGACGTATGCCTTTCTCATTGAATGTGTAAAAGGCATTTAAGCAATTATACTAAAAAGGAGCATGATATCAATAACAATAGTAAAGAAACAAAGAGAAATCGTAAACTCTTTCTTATTTCATTAGTGGCCAAAAATACATCTAAAGAAGCATAATATATAGACATCGATTGCCAGAAGGCACATGGCACACAAAAATAAGTGGTTTGCATGTTAAATAATAATGAAAGCTAAGTAGAGATAGTTGCTTTAAGAGATAACAAGGTACATAATGCACATGGTCAAAGGACAAGAAATAATCCCGAGTACATGGCAGGTTGAAGTAATATTCAAAGGAAGAAGAGTCCAAAATGAATTGGTCGAGAGCGAGGGTTAAGAGCTTGTGACAGATGTTATTGGCCTCACATTCGTGAATGTGTTGGTCCTTGTGGCTATGCGTGCAACAAATTGACTGTCAAATGAGGTGATGGGAAGGGTTATTAATCCCCTTCCCTCAGTGATAAAGGCCTCCATCTACCTTGTGCATTCACCACCCTTGCATTTAGATCTCTTTGGGCTTTGATCATGGGATAGGTTGAATGGTTTAGTGGAGTCTCGCCATGGTCGAGAAAGTGAGCTCGCCCTTCTCCTACATGATTCCTATGTTTTCCATGACATTGACATCTAGGTTGAGGTTCCTTTTCACTTGAAAACATTTGTGCTCCTAAAATGCCGAGTCTAGGATGAGGCTTTATAGATGATTGTGAAAATGGTGGTTGAAGTAGGGGAAAATCCTATAGAGAGAACTTGAATTGTGAAAGAGAGTCCCCAATTATTATGACTTCAAATCATGTTCTTTCCTTCAAAAAGTTTGAGACCTTGATAGACTACCAAAAATTTTGCCTAATTGTTGGTGGTTTGTCCAATTCTCCAGAATAAACACAATTTTTTTGTTATTGACCCCCTCCTTGCACCTATTTTCGCTTTGGTAATAAATCTTATTACAAAAAAGAACATAGTTTAATTGAAAATATAAGCTTTTTTAAAACCAGGATTGGGGACTATTTGAATCAATGTTGTGAACATCGACATCGGAATAAAATTGGCAAGGGTTCAAAAAACCGAAATATCGTAAAAATTGGTAAAAATTAGCAAACATCGACAAAATTAAGATACCACCAAAATAATGGTAAAAATCGGCAAACATTGGCTAGACAAAAAAATTGCGATAAAATTGGGTTGTTTGCAACACTAATTTGAATTAAAGGTGGCCAAAATTGACATTAAGTTATAAGGAAATTTGATCTACTGTTTAAAAAAAGATTCTGCTAGCACCATCATCAAAATTTTCCCATTTTCTATTACGAACATAAGTCTTTTCAGTCTTACTAATGCTACTGAAATACTAATATTGCAAGTATAGGGCCTATAGAAGACATTCAAGATACATAGACATTTATAAAACATAATTAAGAGATTTAATGCTGCATGATTCCTTTGACTACTGCTTGACCCCTTTTCCTTTTTCACTTGCTTCTCTAACCTGCTTCTCTAAGTGTAATGGATATCGGGTCTGACTTATTACAATTGGTTGAGATGTTGCTGGGTTTTTTTCTTCTTTCCTGTTATCTTCCAATTTTCCTTTGTATTTGATGGGGATAAATATAAGCTTTTTAAGTCATATGTATTTATTTAATTGGAAGGAAGGCTTTTCAAAGCATTAATAGAGGGTTTATTTTCAATTAAATTTAGAAATCATTGACGCCATGTTAAAAGGAAGGGAGAATCGTTCTTTTGTTTGTTTGTTGATCAAACATGTTTTCATTAGATTTTCATGAAAAGCAAGATTATAGAAGATGTCTCAATGGACCCTTCTTCCTCATTCCGGCTAGACTTGTTGGAATAGAGGGCCGGAGGATGCCTTAGATAGGGCTTTACAAACATTATTTCCGCCTAGCATAGTAGCCATATAGGACTTTTAAAAACCAAAAAAGCAACAGGTATTATTGAGCAAATGGAGGGGGTCTTAATCCTAAGAGGAGGGGTTCATTAGGCTAAATATTTGATTGACTTTAACACAAGGGTTAAGACTGAATTCGGGTTTTAACTGCATGCATTTGGGGCTATGAATAGAAGGCTAAGATAATGTAATAAAGATGATATTTTTTAAGGAATGAAAGCTAGAAGGTGAGGAATTATGTCAGATCACTTCTCTCTAGATTATAAATCTTATATTATTTTTGCAATGTAAAGGGGAGCATGGTGTTATGAGAAAATGGAAGGGCTCTCATGTCCTATGCCTAGGAGAAGGGATTCATTGTTCTAAAGTTAAACAGTTTATTTGACTTTAACCTAGGTGTTAAGACTTAAACCTAGGTTTGAATGACATGCATTTGGGGCTATAAATAGAAGGCCAATCAATGTGATAAAGATGATTTTTTAGTGTGTGAATATTTAATAATTGTTCTCATGTTGTTCATAGCTTTAAGTTTGTGCATTTTGGTATGAAATCATGATTAAAACGTTGGTTAATTTACTGAATATTTGTTTTCACTATCTTACCTAGAATTACATTGTTGTAATGACATATTTTGATTTGTTATGTGTTTTTTTCCAATGTTTTAAGTCGTTTATAAGTTGAAGCTTGTGCATCTTTAATGGGAGCTAAGTAATAGGGTTTTCCGAACCTGAACCTTTAGGTTTGGAATTCAACAAAACCCCAAGAAAAAAATGAGGTTCGTCAAATTTTAAAGATGCATTTAATTAATTTTTTTAGGGTTTAGTTTGAATATATATATATATTTTGAGCTTGGCTCTCTGTGGGGAGAATTTCTCCATTTCTCTGTTGTGTCCAAGGCACTCCTCGCCACTACAATCTACATGTAATGTTCTTAACTCAAACCAGGAAAACTAACAACAAATCCACTGTCCTTTCCTTGGCTTACCCAAGAGGACAGAGACACATTGGGTTTGGATGCATGTACGTAGATTAATGCGCATGGAGAACATTGAGCGTGACTAACAATTATTTGGAGCATATGAAAGAGTGAACTAAATACCATTGGGACACGTGCACTAATTTAGGGATGAGTTGACACCAAGGTTACTTGGGAGTGGGAGCAAGAGCGACATTTTCAGAAGCTCCTGGTCCGGGAGCGAATTTTTATTTATAATATATTTTTTTTATATTTTGATGCATATATGTCAACAAAAGCATGTAGAATGATGAATTAGATATAAAAAAATAAAAACATAGATTGAACCATATAACATCAATCATCTAGAAGTTATAATCTTCATTAACCATGTCCACAGTTAGAAACATACAACGTATTGAGTTTCATGATTCATCAATCTTAAAGTTTCAAGCTTTCAAAATTCAATATATAACATTTATCATCATTGATCACCAAAGTTGTACTTGTAAGCTAAGTGTATCCATTACAACAAAGACACTTTTCTTGTATTTAACTACAATGTGTGCATGCATGGGGAGATAATTGAGCGTGTTGTCCGGTTAACTAGGTGCATGCCTTTTTTATTCCCACTTCACAACAATTAGACATAAGGGTGTATCCACTAGACTAAGCACATACTTCTTCTCTCCACTTCTACTTCAGTTGAACTCAAACGTACTCCCTTAGTCATGTGCATGGCCGTGTTCATCATAGTTATCCGAAATGCATGGAAGTTGAAGGTAGAGTCTTGCATGGATAATTCGACTTCCAAAATTGATAAAAGAAGGTTTCTTTGGTAGCTAGAGTGATATTCATTGTGAGTTTTCTATTCTACGTTGTTGCAATTTTGAGCTTAAGGTTTGGCAACCTTGAGTATCCTTGGTTTCAGAGGGACATATGGGCTCCCCCTAGTCAAGAGGGTGTGTTTCAGTGGAATATCTTTAGTTTGTGAGACCCTAGCACATCATCTTTTATGAGCTGCAATCATTCATCAGGCGTGGAGGTCGATTTAGAGATAAAAATTTAGAGGACAATTTCAGATTTGTGTTTATTTCGGCAAGTAATTTTCATAGTTGTAATTCCTGATTTTTATGTGCAAATAAAATTTCATATTTTGTTGTGCCCTTGTTTTAAAAAATATTGTTGTTATGGTCACCTATGCTTATATATTGTGACCATTTGTACAATATAATGCACACGGGAATTTGGTTTATAATATAATTTCCCCTTTGGGGTTTCTTGTGTAAATTTCCTATGTCACTTGCTTCATTAATGGCTGCTGAAGCCAACAATTGGTATCAAAGCCTAGGAGAAAGTAAGATACCACTAAAAACATTATGAAGAATCAGTTGAGAGTAACAACTTGTCTCTGTGTATATATCCTTGTGCATTTATATTGCTATCCTTGTGTGTATATCCTTGTGAAGAGCAAGTTGCATGGAAGAATGTGAAGAGACCTACATGGATATTATCTGCATGTGGAGGATCTATGGACGGACCTGTGTGTTCATGGAAGAGCTACGATGTGTGGATGAAGCTATATGGTGCAGTGTGTAGGATTTGTTGTGTTGTGTGGAAATGTGGACCTACGTGTGGAAATTGCGAACCCGTGTGAAAAAGTGGAAGAGTAGACATGTGTACGGAAACATGGACTTGTGTGTGCTATGTTGAATCGTGGAAAAACATAGATACAATGAGTTGAGCGTGGAACAACTTAAAATCCATGATCTAAGCGTGGAGACTATGTGGAAGAGTTGTTGTGCTGCCCATTTACTCAACCTATTGATGTTGCGGGCTTGCCTTTACGTAACTGCTACAATCTAATAAAAAGGCATATGGACCTGTGAAGCATTATAAATTGAATGGAGGCAAATGATGGTTCATGTTACAATATTGTTTGTGCGGTATATGAAGGTGTTTGGCTTGAAATACAATTGACATACAACAATCGAGGCACACAAGTGTACACGATGGTAGAATCTCTTGGGTGAAGTTTGAAGAAAAGCGGAGAAGTATTTTGTAGTCACTTCTTGTTGTTGGGTTATGGAGGCTAGCAGCTCAAAGAAATTTGAGAAATTCATGGTCAAAGATTTTTGGCCAAAGAGCTTTATGGATTTTTGCATCGTCCAAAGCACTTTTACAATTGCATTATTGCTCATCAATGCTTAATTTAAGGGATCTGGTTAATGCAGTTGTTTGTATGTCAAATGCCTCAAAGTCGATGAGAACTTATGTGATCTGCTGGTAGCCCACTCATTGAACTTTCAAATGATTTTGTTGATGTTGTTCAAGTTTAAATTTCCAAGTGATTTGTTCTCATACAATACAACTTCTCAAACTTGATCGTTCTTTCTCGGCATATGGCTGTAAACCCACATTTATATTAGAAAGAACTTGCTAGATTGTGGAATTTTTGGCTTTTTGTTATTCTCATGGTTGTATTCTCAATTGTCGGTGTTTATTTAAGTTATCGACTTATCTCTAAGTATGGACCATTATGTTCTCACTTAGCTCAAATATTTTGTGGTGTACAGTCTACAAAGATGAAGGGACACTTAGGATTAGTCCCAAGTTGATTATATTACATTGAATAGGAGTCACACTTGCAAAGGAAGGTTGTATGTTCCTTGAGTTTACTTCCACTGTTGGTCCTCACAGTATGAGGGAGTAATAAGAAGGTAATTTCTTTATCTATTGTTAAAATTGGAACATTGTTAAACTTAGGTCTAGACTAGTCATGTCAATCCACACATGATCCTTTTATTGAAAAGAGTGAAGCAAAAAAAATATTGAAAGTTCCAAAGGTTGGTAATTTCCAAGGCATTAGAGGATACTATTTCAACCATAGTGTTACTTATAGTTGTAAGTAGAATTAGAGGATACTATTTCTATAACAATTATGGTTGAAAGTATAATTCAAGAAGATATATTTGAAAGTTTGCAAGTGGGCAAGGTCATCTTGATAATGTAATGAAGTATTGGTAAAGTTATGGTGAAATTCAAGAGATTCATCAAGTTCATAAAATTTTAACCAAATTCTCGCTTGGAGAAAAATAGTGTCATGATTGTTTATGAAGAGTCAAAGTGATGGGTGATACTGTAAGATGAAAACCTTCAAGTTTTTTAAAATGCTAAAATGATTTGTCATGAAACATTGTGATGTAAAGAGTCGTTAAGGAAGTGTTGTAAAGAGTCAAGACACTTGTAAGTCAAAAACCCAAGTTATTATGTTTTTTAATCAATGTACACAGCCATGAAGAAATTATGAAATATGAGTCATAGTCAAGATTATTTTGATGAGTTGAAAGATGAGATTCCAAGAAATGTTTATGGTGAACACGAAGGGGGCATGATCGGTGTTATTAGACACCCAAGTTCAAATTTATAGTCAAGACATTATGAGAGAGTCTAGTTGAGAGTGTTGAGTCAAACTAAAACTAAAGTCATGTCAAAGTCAAAAGTCAAGTCAAAATTGGAAGTGAAGTCAAAGTTATAGTCAAGTCATGTCTGTAGTGCATCAAGTAAGTTTGGCAAACCAAGGTCATAGGTTTTCTTGTTGGACATTGTACAACTTAGCAAGAAACATATTTTGTAAGCATGCAAATGTATGAAGATGATCACAAATTTCTTGTTGGATGGAGGCACCCCTACTACAAGAAATTATTTATGCACATACAATATAAGATTTAGATGAAGAAAGACTAATGAATAATGAAGAATGATGAAGAAATTGATTCGAAGAAAAAGTAGATGATGAAGAAGAAAACTCCATGAATAAAGCAGATAGATGAAGGACGATAAAGAAGCAAACTCCATGACAGAAGAAGGCAAGAGAGAAAAATGAAAGCATAATGCAAAAATAAGCTGATGTAGGATGATGACAGAGAGAATGGAGCCCTAGACTTGAGAAGGCAACAAGTATGAAGCAGAGTGCGACAATGAAAGGTAAAGGACAAGGAAGAAATTTTGGCAAGAGAAAGCAAAATAATGAAGCAGTAAGAGAGAAGTGCAGATGATAGAAGCGAAAGAGTGAAGTAGCAGCAGAGAAGCAACTAGTAAAAAATGGAGGAGAAGCGAAAGAAGAAGAAAAAAGATGAAGAAATAGGAAGAAGGATATGAAGCAAGGTAAATAATAGTACCTTATGTTCAGATCTAGATGTAATGTATCCATGAAATCAACATCCCTAAAAGTCTAATGGTTCCCAATGAATTTGATGTATGGACAAGGCTAGCCGGGCTTGAATAAAATTTGAATGTACTTTAGTTGATATGATGTAAGCCCGATGACGTGAGTATGCCCCCACTGATGAGGTAGTGGTGCTGAATAACCATTTGTCATGAAGGAAGAGGTGCTTTTGAATAACCACTTGTGATTGTTGTGAGAGAGGGAGGTTTGTGGTGGCGAGAAGAAGCCACTTGAAGTTTGTATAGTTACGAGTAATCCAAGAAAACCCAGGGTAAGGTTACGGGTCATCCATAATACCTAGGTTGATGAATGATGTTGATGATGTAGGTGGAGTTGAATGTACAAATATATAGAAATGTTGCTGAACCATGTACGAGAAAAGGTTTCCTAGAGAACCGACAAATACAATGGGTGGAAACCCATGTATTTCGGTGGATGGTAACTTTTTTATATGGACTTTAACAAAAACACTATTTATGTTTTGTAGGTACAAGATGATAAATTAGGATGAAAGGAAAATGGCAAAGATGAAAAGTGCAGAAGATTGAAGATGAAGACATGACCAGTTCAGAGGACTGTCGAGGATAAAGAATTCACAAGTACTTGTTAAGGGGGAGTATGATGGAATATCTCCTACTTGTGAATAATATTTAATATCTAAATTATGTAATGAGAAATGTAATGAAGTAGACCAAGCAAAAAAGTCTAAGTATGGTTAAGATATTGAGAGGAATGATTGAAAATAGGGATGGAGATTTAATGAGAGAATCATCGAGATATTGTGGAGGAAGTTGAGGAATTGGTTTGAACCAAAAATCTAATTGTCATAATTGCTATGGTCACCTATGCTTATATATTGTGACATTTGTACAGTACAAACATATGGGAATTTGGTTGTATAATATAATTTCCAATTTGGGGTTTCTTGTGCAAATTTGCTATGTCCTTGCTTCATTAATGGTTGTTAAAGCCAACATGATCCTCATATTTTCTGTCTCTCGAGTCTCTACTTGTCTGTAACCACTCTTAACAAACACCTGTACCAGAATATGGTAATCATATGTTGCTTCCAAGTTCCATACATTAAAGTTATGTTCGTTGAACTTTTGACTGGGATCCAACATTATATTTCAATTAAAGTGCTAAGCACAAATAACAAATTTTTTGAGAAAATGCCAATCAACCTAGTAAAATTACAATCACCTCCATGTGATTAGGTTCCTTGCTCGCTTATGGTCAGTTGCACCATCTGACGCCACTTTATCATCTTGACATTGTCGTTATTCTACTGTTACACTGAAGAAAATTTGTTGTCTACTTCGCAGTCACCCAAAAACAAATTTTTGTCCAAAAATATACTTAAAAATACATTATAGAAACTTTAAAATACGAACTTACAGTATATCTTGAGATTTGTGCTTGTACACACTAACATTGAAATTTGTGTCTATTGCGACTTGAATACGGAATTGTTCCTTTGTGAAAATTTCTGAATGTTACTTTATGCAGAAATCTACTGTTAGATCTGGTGATACTTCTCCTACTTAAACAAGTTATTAATGTTGAAACTTTCAGATTAACATCGAAGTAAACAAATAACAGGCTTTTACCGATTCAAATCTAAAACAGAAAAGTACATGCACAATAGACAAAGTGACAGACAAAATTTTCTGGACCACTGTCCTTGGAAAAATCCAATGCGGGAAAACCGGTCTTCTAGCTGTTGGAGGGTTTATATTATTAAGTAGTTTTCTGAATACAGCAAATCTGGGCACCATACTAATTGACCTGATAGAGAAAAATATCCTGTTGTTCTAAGACCAAAAGACTGACTGATCCACACCCTCAAATGAGATTTACAAGACTCAACCAATTTCTGGCCCTAGACACCCCAGCGCTACCCCTGAAGGCCCTGCGTCAGTCGCTTCAGCCTCTGCACTGGCCTGGAGAGGGCTGTGTAAACTCATAATGGGTGATGTAAACCCTACGCTCCCCTAGAAGGGTCTCTGCGTAACCCAGATGGGTCCCCTGTTGCCCAGCGTTGCCACAAAAAGGACTGCGTAGCACCTATGTAGCTGAAGCTGCCTCTACGCTGCGCAACTGCTGCTGCTGCCTCTACGCTGCGCAACTGCTGCTGCTGCCTCTGCTTCTTTGCGCTGCCTCTGGATGCTACTCTTTGCTTCTTGCTGATTCTAGGCACTGGGATCAGGGCATCCCCTTTGCCTACACTACCCCTCTCTGCAGCTGAAACACTTCTAAAAATTCTTAGCAAACCCTACCCTAGAATTTCAGCTTAGTCTCAGACTCTCAGTGCTCTGCCTGTGTGTGTGTGTTCTCCAAATGACCCCAAGCCTTTCCTTTATGCTTTTCTCGTTGGGAAACCAACGACCATGATCAAATCTTGAATCGATGGCTAAGATTAAACGAAAACTTGATCCGTGTGACTTGAGTCATTTCCATCACATGTTTTAATTAATTACCTTTAATATTTTAAATTTCCTAACTTAGACTTAGGGTCCTTAATTAAAAATATTAATTATCTCCCAAACTAGATTGAATTCCTCAAATCTCTTTCTGGGTCTTTGAGATCTCATGTACTCTAGTCCCTCCACAAAATTTGGGAGCTAGAGCACATCCAATGCCTACCCCAACATTCAAGAAAACTCAACATCCTCTGTTTTGTATTTTCTCTCCTAAAAAATAATGCCTTTATTCCTCTATTACATGTTTCAATTTCCTAGAAAATGCCTTGGCAATTGTGCCTACCATGTGTGAGCCCTGTCTGCCTCAAAAAACATGACAATATACACCTGGAAACCCATGGCTAGTTATTTGGAATTTCATATTCTATTTTGTCTAGAAATCACACCTTATCTTGAAATCTGTCTAGTCTATCTCAAAATTTTTGCCCTATGTGTGCCTCAGTATTGTGTTGCAAACCTACGTTTTCTTTATTTGTGCATCAGTCCACTTATGCGACTATGGATTCACAATTGTCATACTTTTTAAATGCTGTTGGCCAACACAACGTGAAATTTGTGCCTGAAAAAATTCTTTTTGATAAAAGATTTCAATTTCTTCCCAAGTTTCTTAGGCTAATTTAATTTCTTAAACTCTCGTTTAATTGATATATTTTAATATGTTTGTGCATGTTGACTTGTACATTTTCACCACTCAATTACACCTTTGCTTGTGATCTGCCCTAATATGTGTCAACGTCTTGCATCACTTACTGTTATGCTCCCACACAATCCCTTGAAATTTTTCATCCTTCGTTTCAACACTTAGATGCCTTCTCCTCGTCTTTGATTCTCTAGCTCTGATATCATACCAGAAAATACATGTGCACGTTTTCATGGTAAACAGATGCATAGCATTATGACTTGATGTTATTATTAAAAATCTATGACAGTCATTACATAAGCATAGCATCAAAACAAGAGGCGTACTTTGCATGCAAGTTGTGTAATGCTCAATGCCTAATTATTAACATGTGGCTCAATTGTAACTTTAAGTCATCATAGCTTAATTTTATAACATTATATTATTAGTAATTACATTATAAAGTTCCCAAGTCAAACTCCTAAGTTAAGCTACATTACAAAAAGCATAAGATAAACAGCCAATATTTGCTCCTATTCCATCTGACATTTTTTCGTGGGAGGCTTTATTGACGTTTTTTCATGGGAATCTCATGATTTTGATTTTGTTTTGATGAAATCATGAATTCTAGGTGTTGAGACTGTATAATCCTGGTGCTCTGTGGGCCTTCAATTGTTTTAAATCAATCTTTTCAGTAATAAACAATGATTTCCACTAATTTCTAGTGTATTTGGCTGAATTGAATTACTAAATTTTGGTGAAGCATCATAGCGAGAAAGGAAAATCATTGGCTAGGTACGAGACTCCTATTACAAAATGACCATTTGAAAGCACCTTAACTATCAGGAAACAAATATTGTGTTGAGTTACTAATCAGAAAACACATGATTAAATGGGTAAGAACAACAAAGGAATATTGTTGCTGGAGCCTGGCAAGGAGAAGTTGCTAAGGCAACCATAGAGCTGGAGGATTTTGTTGATTTCACTGGTAGGGAGACATTTCCAGGTGACAATAGTTAGTGTTGGGGGTGAAAAGTATGCTCTAGGAGGCAGCCATATTTTGGTTTATGGTTGATTGTGCACTAGGAGTTTTCCAGGGAAAATGAAAGGCACGTGGGAGGTAAGTTATTGTTTTGGGATTCAGTTTTTGAAGTTGTTTTCTCTCTTTTCGGAGGTTATTTGGTTATTAAATGGAAAGTCTGCAAAGAAGAATATTTTCAGATTCTTAGAAGAATGGTTAGTGAAAGAATGCAAAGTACTTCTCTGCTTGAGGCAACCAAGTGGCATTTTTTGACTTAAGCGTGTCTTATCATATGAAAAATAGGAAAAAATTGCTCATTTCTTTTGTGTAAGTGATGTTCTATATAGAAATATTTATGCTACACAATGGAAGGGTCCATGTGGTTGGAACTTGGAAGGCTCAAGGATTTATAACTGCAATTGTCAAGTCATAAGAAGTGTGTGTTTAACTATGTTGTTTACATTCCTAGTTTGATTATAAATTTGCTTTCTGTTAGGCAGATTGCACAGACGAGTCCTCACGTGGAAGTCTCTTTCAGAGCAAGCAAATGACAAATGTACAGCAAAGGAGAAGAGTAGAAAAATGGTTATGAGCCTACATTGCACTGATTTCCTGGATGGGGGCATGTCAGGGATTGTTGGGGGGGGGGTGGGGTGGAGTTTCTGTGGCCCCGGTACAGCTAGAGTACATCCCCCAAATTTTCTGGGGACAGCAGGTTGGGGATGACAATTTTATATATATATATATATTCCATGAGAAATATCTTTATATGCCATATGAGGAATATACATGTTACGGTCCTCGAGGGACCGCTCAGACTCAATAACAAGGCTCGAAGCCATTACAACAAAGCTCATCATATCACTTGTGGCTGGGTGGAGAGGATAACCACCCGAGATAGACCCAATTCACACGCATACAGATATAGCAAATAATAAATTTTAAAAGTATTAAAAACTGTATAATTTCCATAAACGCTTGTTCTTGGTTGTAAACATAATAGTCTATATTGTATTGTATTATGCATAGCCCTTACACTCGCTAGTTCTTATAGAAAATAGTAAATATTAAAATGTTAAAAAATTTATAATGAACCATAAATATTTGTACCTGTTTGTAAACATAATAGTCTATACTATACAGCATTATGCGTAACCCTTACAAAGGGGCTGAGTGACATCCCATTATTGGCAGCTGGACATGATCAAAATACAGTTTAGCTGTGAGAAACGTAAGTGTAGCTATTTTCAATTTGCTATAAGGTCCATGAAGGGGATATGAGACGAATGTGTGTTTCTATGACAACTTTTCTTCCTCATATTTGTTGTTTATGATGATTATGTTAAAAGAAGCATTCACTTCTCAAAAGGTTCTTCAGATTTTTACAGCTGTGTTAAAAACCACTAGGAAATACTTTGGGACATACATGCAAGCATTCTGTAGCAGTGTTCTGCGGGAATGCATTCCTTAGGGTGAGGGGAATGCCTCCCTCGTTTCCCATGCTCTGGAGATGGGGGGATGCCTGGGGAAACATGGAAAAATACAGAGGGAAATGTTTCCTTAGTGTGGGGGATGTGTTTCCCCAAAAGGGGGACTTATGGGCATCCCCCTGAGAAAAGGGTACTTATGGGCGTCCCCCAAAAAAATGGATGCTTCTGGCCACCGCCCCCGCACCCCCCCAATGAAAGGGATGCTTTTTGACATCCCTCCACGAAAGGGGGACTTTTGGATGTTCGCCCAGAATTTTTGCCTGTAATGGTTTTAAAATTGAAAAAAAAATTAAAAACAAAAACATATAAAAAAACCTTTCCTCAATTTCACTTTTATTTACCTTTTATTCACTTTTAATCCATCCTCATTGTCCATTGTTAATTTTCAGTTTTAATTTTTGGGTCTTGTCTCTAGATACTAATAACCTCAAACCATGTCATTGACTTGTCACTCTTTACTATTTTTCAGTTCTTGTAATTTCAATTTACTATTTCAGATTTCAGTATCTACTATTTTTCTTTGTACTAATCAGATTCTAGAATGATGAATTTAAATCAATGTATCAATAGTTTACTATTTCTGTTTCATTTATAGTTTATGAATCAATATATTTCATTACTGAATCTTAATCTAAATCATATATCATTTACGAATTTGAATATAGTACTATTTTATTGTTTACTGTTTAGTATTTACATTGCACAATGATGAATTTGCATGGGATGAATTATTATTGTCGGGATTTTATCATTATTATTTTTATTTTTATACTTTTGAAGATGGGAACCAATATGCCAGGTACTCAATGCCCCCCCGTCCCCCCTGAAATTCCCCAAAATTTGGGGGTGCTTGCTCATGTCCCCCAGGTGTGTTTCCCTGCTCCTGCACTTCCCCATCCTGGAAACTTGGTGGAAGTGGAACATTGTTCTGTAGAGCGATTAGGTTCATATTTCAGATTAAGAAGGTGATTAAATACAAATTTATTCAAACATTCAGTACCCAACCTGAGTCACTAATATCTGACAATGTTTGAGGTTGGGATGGTAGAAGAACTGGACTTGAATAACTTCTGGACTACCATGTACTATATATAGAAGCTAAGATGCCCCACAAAATGAAGAGAACAAGAGCAATAACTACAAGGATTAGACCTTTGAGATGTTCGCTTTCTTGGTTTGTTGCCATGGAGACTATGCTTTCTGTAATGTTGTTTCTGAAAAGACGACAGTTGAGTTCCCATAAACCCAGATCAAAGCCCATGTTTTGAGCTGCAACTTGTACAAATTCAGATTTAGATTTGGTACAGTATGAAAAATATGGATGGAAAAAATGATCATATTGTCCAATCATTAATGTTCATTGTCAAAACTCAACATACATGCCTGGTACATACTCAAAATCTGTCGAGAACGCCCTTTAAATCTGCTCAGAATGTCTTAGGTACAGTTAGCAAGTCTCTATACAACATAGGCATGTAGGAGCATGGGCTATATAGTTTTTAGGATATGTTAGTAGCATATTCACAAGAGACGGTTCACTTTGGCATCAATGGTATGGGCATTGTTTTCACCATCTTTTTCTTTTCAGCAGGTGAGAAATGGTGGTTGGTCTACTTGCTATTTAGAAGGGATTTGTGTACTGTGTTTATTAGGAGAAACACAACAAGATTGTTGAGATAGGTAGAATCTGGAGAGCAAGCATAGAATTGGATCATGTGCATGCAAAGGTTTGTGGTCAAATGATCCCGCCATCATTGTCAGGGGCTATATACGTTTTGCATCTTGTTGATGAATTTTCATAAAAAGCATTAGTTTTCATTCATTTTAGGATATGTTAGTAGCATATTCACGAGGGACGGTTCACTTTGGCATCAATGGTATGGGCATTTTTTTCACCATCTTTTTCTTTTCAGCAGGTGAGAAATGGTGGTTGGTCTACTTGCTATTTAGAAGGGATTTGTGTAGTGTGTTTATTAGGAGAAACACAACAAGATTGTTGACATAGGTAGAATCTGGAGAGCAAGCATAGAGTTGGATCATGTGCATGAAAAGGTTTGTGCTCAAATGATCCCGCTGTCATTGTTAGGGGCTATATACTTTGTGCTTCTTGTTGATGATTTTTCATAAAAAGCATGAGTTTTCATTCTTAAAGAAAAGCTAGGTACGTTAGGACCTTTATATAAAATTAAGGGAGTAGTTGAAGAAGAATGTGGAAGAAGGTTAAGTGATCTTCAATCAAATAGCTGAGAGGAGTTTGCTGGCTTTCGTAAGAAAGAGGGAACCAAAAGGTGGACATTCGGTGGTGATTTAGGAAGCAAAGTAGTTATATAAAATTAAGGGAGTAGTTGAAGAAGAATGTGGAAGAAGGTTAAGTGATCTTCAATCAAATAGCTGAGAGGAGTTTGCTGGCTTTTGTAAGAAAGAGGGAACCAAAAGGTGGACATTCGGTGGTGATTTAGGAAGCAAAGTAGTTATAGAGATGGTGAAGAATATTTAGCAGTGAAAATGATTTCCAAGTACTTGAAGAAATGCATACAATGATTTATTTGTTAAGTAGGAGGGATCCCACCCAAGGAGTGATAGGACTCACACAAGGAGGCATGGTCTGGAAAGACACCAAAGTTAAGGCACGCAGCTATTTGGTTTAGTTGCTTATGGTTTGAAAGAAAACAGTAGTGTGTTGATGCCATAGGTAGAACATTGTGATTTGTTGGGTATTCTGATCAGGCAAAAGTATATTGCTTTTGAATCCTTTAAATCTTGCGTTTGTGGGTAGAGATGTGAGTATCAAGGAGAAGTAAGATCTAAATCAAGATGATGGATGCTAGTTAGAGGTTGAAAAATCAATTTGTTTACAAGGAGAATGAATGCAAGGTGTTGGGGAATCACACGTGTGATGTGCGGGTTGCACAGTGGGCAGAGATGCCGAGAATGATTTAGGAGAACCGAGAAATGGCATTGGTTCATATGGGGATAGGCAGAGAAGGTTAGGCTTGAAGATGTGAAGGAAGAAGAGCTTCCTTAATTTGGGGATAAGGGAGCAAGTGGAAGGCCAAAAAGAGAAGGTGAACAGGGTGTTCAACGGGGTTCTTCTGAATTGTTGTTGGTTGATTTATTTGCAGGTTTAAACATTGTTAAATACTGGTTTATGAATAAGAAGGCAAAAATAGAAGAATACACTCATTGTGACTACTGCAGAGTTGGACTCATCTAGGGTAGTGCTAGTCATGGTTAAGAGATATGGTTGGTGGGTTTGTAGGATAGATATAAAGAATGGTAAAAATCAATTACATGAGGTGCAATTTGTAGGTGTGGATGAGACTCTTTATAGGCCATGGATGGGTCCAAAGTCCTGGTTCTCTTGGTTTGATATACATTTACCCCATCTGTGCTGCAAGTGCCAGAATTTTCCTGATGGATGAAAATCGTGCTACTGGGGTAAATGTCTCATTATAGTTTATGCCATCAACCTGTGAGAAGCCCTTGGCCACAAACATGGCCTTGTACTTCTCCACACTCCCCTTTGCTCCATGCTTCACCTTTTACACCCAATGTGAGCCTGTTACTGATTTCCCCTTTGGTCATGGCACAATCTCCCAGACATCGTTCTTCATGATGGAGGAATATTCCTCCATAATGGTATCCTACCAAACTTGCTGAGAGATTGCCAACTCATAATAAGAAGGCTCTATGTCCAACAACTCTGTCATGAATGCCATATATCCTGTGTACATCTGTGGTTGTTTGCTCTGCTTCAACATGCTCGTGGGCCTCTTGAATCACCCTATTGGCCCACTTGGCTCTCTTCCTCCTTGTGTTAGGAGTTTCTGACTGAGTAGCTTCCTATTCTCATCCTTGTCTCTCCTCCTCATGATCTTGCTGGTCATCCTGCTATGCAACCCTCTTGCAACTTGGCTGAGACTCAAACTGTGATCCTTGCTGAGGCTCCTCCTTGGGAGCGAGTAGCTCCTCCTTGGTTACTCCAACTTGCTCTCGCTCTAAGGACTCCCTTAGAGAGATGTCCTTTTCAAACCTCACGTCCCGCCTGATACTTTTTTTCTTGAGTGATGGAATATATACTTTGTACACCTAAGATGTCTCAATGTTATCCACGAAAATGCCCTTTTTAGTTGTGGACTCTAGCTTCTTCCTGCTATCTTTGGACACATGGTAGTAAACTTTTGTGCCAAAGTTGCAAAAGTGCAAAGCATCAGGCTTCTTGCCTGTGAAAGCCTCCTTTGGTGTTACTCGTCCAAGCACCCTGTGTGGACTCTTGTTTTGTAGAAATACTGCAGTGTTGCATGCCTCTGCCCACAAGAACAAAGGCAGTCCCTGATCATGCAACATGGCCTTGGTCGCTTCAACTATGTTGCGGTTCTTGCTCTCAACCACCCCATTTGTTGAGGGTTATGGGGTGCTATCAACCCTCTCCTATTGCCCTCCTTGGCTCACTAATCCCTAAAGGCATTAGAGATATATTCCCCACCATTGTCACTCCTCAATGCTTTGATCTTCTTCCTAGTCTGGTTTTCCATCAAGGCCTTAAACTACATGAACTTTGAGAAGACCTCCTCCTCCTTCTTCATAAAGAATATCCATGTCTTTTGGGAATAATCATCTATGAAAGTAACATAAAACCTGTTTCTCATAAGTGATGGAGAAGAGAAGGGCCCGCATACATCTGAATGCACCAGCTCCAAATCCATTTGGCTCTGCTGTCTCGGCCCTGGAAAGATTACTTGGCATACTTGCTAAGTGTGCACCCCTAGCACACTCCATTCTTGTCAAGAATGTATTGTGGTAGCCTCGTGGCTATCTGCAGTAGGATCTTCAGTGCCCCATGATGCAAGTGTCCCATGCGCCTATACAAAAGTTTGCCTGCATCTCTGCTCTGCACACCTCCCGCCAAACTGCTCAAGGCTGCGCATGTCTCAACTTGCAACCTGTAGAGATTCTTCATTCTCACACCTATCTGCCTCACTGATCCAGAAGCTAGATGCTTGAGCTAAGCCTTACCTCTGTTGAAGATGACATCATAACCCTTGTCCTCTAGGGTTTCCATTGAAACGCTGTTCTTCTTTAGGCCTGGAACATAGAGGACATCTATGAGATGGAGAGAGATCCCAGACTCCCTTTCAAAGCTGACAACATCAACTCCCCTAGTCACGTACCTGCCATTATCTCCTAGCTTAATATGAACCTGCATGTCCTTCTCTTCTAGCTGGTTGAAATACTCCTTGTTCCTAGTCACGTGGAAGGACGCTCGGAAATCAATATACCATGTGTTGCTACCTACTAAGCCTTCCATGCAAGCTATCAAAGTGAAATATTTCTCGAACTGAGAAGAAAACCCATCTACTTGAGCTGATGCAACCACATGATACTTATTGGACCCCTTCTTCCTGTTAGGACACTTAGTGGCATAGTGCTCGAACTCATGGTAATGGAGGCACTTGATCTTGCCTAGATCCTTCTTCTTTTTCTCTCCCTTCTGACTCATGTTGGTCTTGCCTTTGCCCTCTTGCCCTTGGCTTTGCCACCTTTGCTTGCCATGGCAAGGTTCTCCTCGTCCTCTGCTGTAGCTTCTCTACTAGGTCTCGTGCCTCTCTGGATCTCTTCTTGAACACAGTCACTCCACAACCTTCCCAACTAGGAATATTCTCTCTGCCACTTACCGCCTGGGAACTATACCAAGACTTATGGAGTCCCAAAAGTGCAAGATTCACAGGGTATTTTTCTGCCACAGTCTTGCCCACACCACCTAGCCCATCTCAAACTTGAGTGAACTTTGAAAGGTATGTGATGATGGGATCTCCTTTGCTCATCCTAATACTTCTTAGCTTCTTTGAGAGCAAGCATCCTGGCATCATTGGAACCCCGATACAAATCTAAGATAACTATAAACATCTCATATGTTATCTTCTTCTCATGGAGATGAGTAATAATATGGTCTCTGATCCCCTCAAGAATGATCCTCCTCGACTTGGTGTCATTCTTGTTAAGCTGAGCCAACTGTTGGGGATCTTGAGGTGGGACTATTTGCTGCTTCACAAACTCTATCGCCCCATTATCTTCCAACACAACATATATCCACTCCTTCCATGCACAAAAAATTGAGGCTCTCTCTAAACAGTGATCTGCCCTTAGTCCTTGGAATGCCATACTTGTATCCAAATAATTGCTTTTTAAAACTTTGATCTACACTCTTCACTAATTAGTAAACTTGGTGTTGGTCTTTATACTTATCCTTGCTTTGATACCATGTTAATTTTCCATGAAATTCTTCAACTACTTAGATGAATAACTGAAAACTAGAATCTAGTTTACTTTCACCAAGATACAAAATTTCTTAATAAGTTACAATCAGCGAAATAAAAATACAGAGATAAAAACACATCACACAAATTGATACACTTATTTTTCTCAGGTAACCCAACAGGGATAAACTTGTCTCCTTGATGTGGTATTTTATTGATCTTGAGCAATTGAATCAATTACAAAGCAATCTGTCACTTCAAGAACACACTTGTTCTCCTTCTGATCTAGCTTGGACTTGCCCTTCCAACCCTTGATCCTAGCTCCTAATCCTTTCCGCACTTCCTGGCCCTATTTCCTTGCTCACTAGCCTATCTCCTTGCACACAAAATCTCCTATTTTGTTGCGCACTAGGCTCCTATTTTTGTGCACACTTGGCCTCCTATTTTGTAGCGCAATTCTCCTCAACCTATGTGCACTTGCTCCTCAAGGCTACACACACGACAAGCAAAGAGATCTATCACAAACTTGTGCACCCAACATTGAACAATCCTTGTGCCTTCGTCCTTCTTTTGTAGATTCGATCCATGCTAAATTAGGCAAGTTCAAATTTAGAACTTGAGTTGTTGATTGAAAAGTTAACTGAGTCGAACTGGTTCTCTCTCCAATCATCATTGGAGTCATAACTCATCCTTCCTTCAATCAATGACTGAAGTCCCAGCTTGTCCTAAACTGAATTCGTAATTGCCATTGGATCCTGTAGTCAAACCGAAGAAGGCTCCACGTAACTGATCCTCCATTTCTACGCATGAACTGAAGTCTATCTCATGATTTTGAACCATGCTAAGAGAAGGACAAACTCGTGGTCTTTCTGGCTAAGGCACAAGCCATAAGGCCTTCACTTGCTGCAATTTTCAACAAATGGCATGCTCAATCCATATGGAATTTGATATAGGTAGCACGGTCAAAGCTTTTAAAATTTCAGGTTGATGTATTCTTAACTAAATATGGAAACCCTTGTTGGTATCTAGATTCCAAATAAATGCATTAAGATTTCATAGATTACCATAGTAGATGCATTTTTGTTCTATTATCCATTTTAACTTTCCTCATGGGGAGAAGGCAAGTTGGTAAACTCCTTTTGTTCAAAACAATTAGCAAGGAATGGCCCGCACATGAGAGGTTTTCTAGGACAAGGACTTGGTTACGTGGCTATTGTAGGGAACCTTTTATTGCAGTCAAAGGCTCGTAGTTGTGTATAAACCTACTTTTGTTGCACTTTATCAATTGATTTGGTTTGTCACGGGCCTATTTGGAAATTCTGGAATTGATATCATCAGAAATAATTTGTGGATTATAGAATCAAGGATCTTTTTTTTAAGATAAACAAAATTATTGAAGATCATCTGAATAAAAACTAGAACATTCAATGCAATGAAACAAGATGGATTAGATGTTAATGTATTTGAAGTTCTCTCTCCCTTTTTTAAAGTCTTGAGAACATGCGTGGTTGGTTCTTCATCATAAGGCAGCTAAGGGTAGGTGACATCCCATTTCTCTTACAAATGGATACTGCAAACTTGAAATGTAAAATCATGTTATGTGGAATGTTGGAGTACTAACTCCAACAATGTATAGGA
Source organism: Pinus albicaulis (assembly GCA_034641835.2). Taxonomy (NCBI): domain Eukaryota; kingdom Viridiplantae; phylum Streptophyta; class Pinopsida; order Pinales; family Pinaceae; genus Pinus; species Pinus albicaulis. The sequence continues at coordinate 431,197,298 of CM076577.1, read as the reverse complement.
TTCGTAAATATTTCTACAATAATCAATTTATATCTTAGTGGCATCAACATGAGACTGATATATACTTTATTTGTTGAAGTTATGGGTTAGGTGGTTAAACCACCATAACCATTTACAATATTATAAATTGTAATGAGACACAGTGTCGAGGGTTTTGTGAGAGATATATCGCTGTAGTTAGTAATAGAGTTTATTCTTTATGTTCTTTGATCTCTACACCATATTTAGAATTATGTGCACATAGAATTTCTACATGGTATGGAAGCTACACTGATTCTAAATCTATTATTGAAGCCTAGGATTAGAATGCGTGTTTTCTTATTCACATATTTGTGTTTGAGGTTTTTGAAAAAGGGAAGATAAAGATTCATGGATGTGTAAAAATGTTTGACCAGAGAGATAGTTTAGGAAAAAAGTGAGACGAGATGTAAATGATAAGATAATTTTAGTGTCCAACAAATGACAAAAATAGGTCAATGGCACTGCTAAATATAAATGTTTCAATATCGAGTGGGACTGCGAAGGCCACCTTTATAGAAATAAAAAGTAGAACATATTGAATCTATAAAAATCTAAGCTCTATTGGCACAAGACCAAAATGATACAATGCTTAGGAAAGTAGTCGAAAGAAGAAAGCCTCATGGCTCCAAGCACATGTTGCCTAAATAAAGAGAAGGGAGTCTGTCCTCCTCTATGCTATCCATTGTCCAACATGCAACTTCCCTACCATTTGAGGCTGAAAATAAAAAACTCTAGATGGAAGACTAGCTGGAAGAGCTAGATCTGGCTTGAGGAATTAAAGATCATTACCTTGCTTTTATTAATGTTCCATCAATTGCTGAAGTTTGGAATTCTGAATGGACATCCAATTATCTTTGTAGACCATTCGGGGTAGAGGCTAGAAGAATAACAGTGTCAACAAAAAGGAGTATAGGGATCAGGACATGGTGGATCCATGGCTAGATTTTCTCAAGTAAAAAAGACTCCAAATTGTCTATGTAAAGACTGAGAAAGTGGGTGAGAGAGGGCGCTCTTCCTTCAACCCAATGGTGCTTATGATGAAATCTGAAAATTTAGATGTGCAGAGGCAATCGAGGATGGGGTCATAGAGGTGCATAATAACCACAATGAGAGTCTTTGATATGCCAATGTCCCTAAACCTCTAGAATAGGGCCTCTGTTGGAACCAAGTCAAAATCTTTTCAAAAGTCTACAAAGCAGCAAAAAACTTCTTAATAGTGCTGCAACCTGTATTTCCTTCTCAATAATGGCCTTTAGGTTAATGATGTGGTCCATAATCTAATGCCTAGTTTGGAAACATATGTGTCCTCTCCCTTGAGGGTCTCTTGTCTTGGGGTCCTCAAAAAGTCATGAATGAAATGCAGTTGCATAGAGTTTTGAGAAAGTGTGTCTCACCAAATTCATTTTATATCTTCTCCAATCAATTCTATATCCTGTTTTGTGAATTGAATGGATATTATAGTGGGACCAAAGTAATCGAAATCTTGAGTTCCTGATATTTGACCCAATGCTTGATTCTGGGCCAGCCACCAGGAGTGCCAATCAACTGAGAGAGAACCATTCAAGACATGCCAAGTGGTAGTGCATCTCCAGTTCCAATGCACACATCCATATGGGGGGGTGTGATAGCACATGAAAAGTGTACCAATAAACTTTGGCTAGTAAGAAGCTTGTATGCACATGCATGCCACACAAGAAGAAAAGAGTAAATTAGAGCATGACATGTGTTAGTTGAGTTGGCAGATTTATAGCCTGCTACCCATAATGCCAAAACCTCCAACTATTGGCCATTGGCATAATGGGTTAGCAATTAGATCAAAGCTTGCATTGAGGAATGAACCATAAAATGTTAAAGGCTTGGGTCAAACATTCATTGGCCTTATTAATAGCTTTCCACTAAGAAGAGCGATACTCAATGGGTTGGTGTCTGGTATTTAAGCATTCCAATGTAGCATCATGACTTCAAACATAAGAAGAGGAAGAATGAGTAACACCACCAAGTGATTGATTTCCCACATGGCAGGGTAATATCAACCCTTTGTACAAGTGAGCATGACACACGTACCAAGCCGAAAACCAATCACCACCTGTCACTTCAAACCTTCATTTAATACACTGAAGTTGAAGATCTATGGCTATGGACTGTTAACCTTGTCTTGTGCTTCACTATTACAATGGGGGACTTTTGAATTCTAACCCTAAAGAAGGTTTCCTTGGTTTGATACTTGTCCTTTTTGCATCGCTTTTTGTCTATGTTATTGGATCCACCACCCTAATGTGTAGATCTCTGGATCTGGATCTGCGGGGATTCATCTAGGATCTGACATGGAAATGGATCCCTTGGAGAAGGAAATGTATCTTGATCCCATGAAACAGATCCTATGGAAAATGAAACAAATTCTGATATTTTGAAATGGATTTTGAAATTCCAGTGCTTTTGTGGCCCATCGATCCCCACAAAAATCAAATTTTTAATTAAAAAAATTCCCAAACCCTACAGCTGAAGGTCAAAACCCTAAACCCCCATTCTTAGTCAAGGACTGATCTATCCTTATGTCAAGACCTGCTCTTGAGCTCTGATCAATGAAGGTCTACTCTCAAGGTTTCCATTTGATCTATCATTATGGTCAAGGTCTGCTATCAAGGTCTGATCCATCCTTATGTGCTACGTTGTTGCTCACTTCAGCCACACTGTTATTTGGGCCTGCCATAGCCTTCAAAACCACTTTTTCAGTGCCGATATGGACATGTGGAAGTGGCTCACAAAAGTGTTGTATTAACTTGTTTCATGCTTATGCTGAAATGGTTTTAAAAAGTATGAATTATTGATGATGGTTATAACCTATCAAATTATCAGTTATAGTACATGAATGGGTAATAGTAATATGCACGAAAACTCTCTTCTAGTTATAACTTATAGTTCTATTCTTGTGATTCCTGAATGGTTTTGATTCTTAAACTCTTTTTATTATTATAAAAATATTTTTATATTTTTTTGCACTTGCGATTTTCCAGCCATATTCAGATCTAGGTTTTTAAAAAATATGGTGAATTGTATCCATATCCATATCATGGTAGTTTAGTTTTTTGCACTTTCTTCATTAACAGTGCACTCATGTTGTCAAAGTTCCAGGGAAACAGGTGTACAATTTTTTTTCAAAGGGATCGAGATCGTCAATCATCAGTTTATTGAGTCTTTGTAAGCCCATTCTGCAAATTTGTAATATAAATGATGCTAGTAAGACTGTGTATGTATGTAACAACCTAGGTAAGCCTATTATTTTGGCGAACATTTCATCTTAGGAGGTTTTTCGTCTTACTAATTCATTTGTGTTTCTAAACATGAATGGTCGACATGTTTTTTCCCTGCACCTTCACCCCAAAGCTAGGGTTGAATTCGTCGTCAAAGTCTTAGGTGAGTCCTAGTGTTTTAATCGAGGCTTATGTAAAAGTGATTTGGGAATAATTTAAGTTACTTGGCTAAATTAATTTATTACAAATCACTTGGTCTACTAGATCATATTGTGTTGCGAAATTGGGTGTGTATTTTGAGGGTCTATACCGAACGGGTGTTTCCCCTTTGAGGGTTGTAAATGTAAAATCTCATGTAAAAAATATTTTGGTGCATGGTCCCTCATACTTGGACACCATGGCTAATCCCCTCAAGTGTTAATTAATTAATTTTTCTGGCAAAAATTAAATCAATCCTAAGCCAGAAAGTTAATTAATTTGAGTCAAAGCTAGAGTCGTAGAGAAGTTAATTTCTCCTAGTGGAAAAAATCGTGGGTATCAAAGAAATTAACCAAAAATCCAGCAAGGGAATACTGGAAATTTTAAGAAAAATTGTACCCCTGGACCTTGGTGGTTAAGTCAATTTTTTGAGGAAATTAGCTCAAAATAATTATTTTTGAGCTAATTAAAAATGGGTTTAATGAGAAATTCGAAAATTCCTCAAAATAAATATTTTCAACGACAAAGATTAAAAGATAATCAAGGATTTATCGACGACCGAGATTATTTTGACAAGGATCAAGCCAACTAGCAACTATTTTTCCACATGAAGGATTTTTCTATAAATTAAGAGTCATTTTTGTCTCAAGCCATCTAGTTTTGGCTGATGAAAAGCTGATATAAATCACTGTCCCGCTGGGAACGTTGGAATAATCATAATAAATACTTTGGGGTGCAGTTCATGGTGTCTCTGATATGATGATTTGTGGTACGTGTTTGGTACGGGAATTCCTAAGTGCTTTATAAATATTTTAATCGTTATTTCATTGTAGTTGATAAGATAGTTCTATTGGTAAGATGTGGGCTTATCTTAGGTGATCCGATTCATTGGGTGTTCTAACGATTTATGCTTCAAAAATATATAGTGTTTCCAGGTTCCCCAACCCTTGGACTCCAAGTTCACGAACTTTGGACAAAGGCTGACTATGTTTGGACTCTAATTATTTTAATGGTGTTCTAACTTTTCTAAGGCTGTAGTTTTTCATTTATCTTTCGAAATACATTTAGCCACTACTGAAGATTTATAAAGTTTCAAAATTTTTTCAAGCATTTTTCACATGTATATTTTGTAAATCTATTTGTAAAATAGATTTTTGTAAATAATTTATTTTCTAACATTTGTTTTGCAACTGGGGTATTGGGGCTTTGAATTATTTTTAAATTTTTGTAAATATTGGGGTTTTGGATATTTTTTATTTTTTTTATTTGTGCAGGTGAGATCAAGTGACAAGAGCTGGATTAGAGCTAGATCTAGGCCCCTGAGGGTGAGATCTAGTCTCCAAATTTTTTGCAGGGCCAACTACTGAAGGAAATTTGAAGTAAATTGCAGAACTGAAGCAAATTAATTTTTAGAGGAAGGGTTTCACTTTTCCTAGCCCTCCTAGCCCCAATGTCAACCTTCTCGTTCTCAATGTCAGCCTTTTTAGGGCTTGCGTCACCCTTCCAAGAGTCTCTGAGGCCAGCCGTCAGCTACAGAGGGCTCAACCCTCCTCAACCTCCTCCTTTTCCCCCGCGTCTGAGTTTTTAAGGTCTTTTAGGCCCGTGAGGCCTAGGGCCTTTGGACCCCCTCCTCCTCCTTTTTTCCCTTAAGCCGCAACCCTAAAGGTCTTGCAGCAACCTTTTAGAGGCTTCTCTTAGCATGCCTCAGGCCTTAGGGCCTCAAAATCCTAGGCCGCAACTCCTAGGGGCCTCGGCCCTCCTTCTAGCCAAGTGACAACCCTTAGGGTTTGTCGTAGGCCACCTTAAGGCCTTTCCTTGAAGCCATTAGGCCTCTAAGGCCTTTTGACCCTAGCCATTGGTCTTTTTGGGCTTTTTCTCGTCTCTTGTCCCTCTCCTAGCCCTAGTTTGACCTTTGCCCATCTCTGAAATTTTTGGACTGAAGATTGGTGGGATTTGTATGGAGAAATTTGCTCAAAGTTGGTGTTTTCAGGTGCAAAATCTTTGGAGAAAATTTTTGCAACTTGGGCAAGTGTTCTACAAGGCCTTGGGCCTAGGGTTTTCTCTTTAAACCCTTATCTTATCACTGTTTTTATACAACTATCTGATTCATTCATAACAATGGTGAAATTTATGTTTAATTGCCCTAGAAATCATCACTAAAAGTCTAAACACACTATAATTTCATAGTAAAATTCTTCTAGTGTTTTGGATAGTTGGGCATTGAATATCTAGCTTAGACCTAGTCATTTGTTTGCTGAAATATCTCTGCATAATCAAATGGATTAGATTTGATATAATCTGAAAAGAACACATTAAGAGGCATAAAATTAATTGATGTGATATCTATCATATCACCATAACATCCAAGTCTTCTTTGGGCATTTTATCTCTTAGTTGGCATCTAGTGATATTGGCATAAGATTATTAATCATCATTAGAATATCTTGAGTTGTGATTAATCTTATTGTGTTTGGAACATTCTAAAGGAAATTATTGGATAATTGCTTAACACATTGGGTTATCTATCTAAAGCATAAACATCTTCTTATAAGATCATTGGCATTTACTTTGTTTTAAATATCTTACGGATCTTTAATTGTTGGTTAAGTGTTGTAATCTTGTTATGATTGGAGAATTTTATCTTTGGGTTGTTCAATATTGGCACTTTCTTGGTCATAAGATTGTTTCATAATCTATCGTTAAGTACTCTTGTCATAATAAGATTAATCATCACTTTAAAGTTCTTGAACATTAAAATAATCTTAAACTAAGAATCTTACTCATAATCATTGCATAAGCATTCTAGGCTTATCTTGCACTAATAATTTACCTCCAAGCATAAGCTTGGTTGTTAGACTCCTAGGGCCACCCTTTCTCATCTATCTTGAGGGATTCAACCCCTTTTTAGTGGTTAACACGGTGACCTTGCAGTCATCAGAGCCACAATCTCTGCGTCGTTGGAGGTATCGGGTGGTTGGAACAGAGGGGGAGATATCGTTAATCAAGCCTCTGCTTGCTTCTCGTTGGCTTCCATTCCACAACCTAATCTAAAGACTGGTCTCAAAACAATTAAGGAGGTTAAACTTAAAAGGGGCATATAATTTTAAATCAATCAAGAGCCTTGCATCATACGTAGGTCTTAGGATTTGCATAGCATATAGATTAGCTAATCATTTAAGCAACCGTTGTCCATCCAGTTACTTGGTATTAATTTATAATAAGCAATAATTTGGACTCCATAATGCACTAGTCTCATACTTGAATCTAATCTAATTATTAGATCTTGCTAAAGTTAACCGAGTAGCCAGGCCACTTAATCGTGTCCCTTAGATTTGTTGGTTCCCAAATTTTCTTTCACCATCTTATTTCCATAAGGACTACCCCCAATAGCCTGCTGTTGGGAGACGACTAGAACAGAGTGGGTGGGGATCAGAGTGACAATCCCCGCCCTAAGCCGTTGTTGCAGTGCCTGTACAATTTGAGGACAACATTTTTTTGGCGCTGTTGTCGGGGACCAATTTATTGGACCTTGGTGTTGACGATACTCTCATCAATCTTCCCAGTCTTCTAATCTTCTATCATTCTTCATCTTCTCATCACCTTATTTGTTCTCCTCCCACTAATCCTTTCATCTTGTTCATCACTATTAGCACCTGAACATTTAGGTTGGTTTCTTGTTTGGTTGGTGTCTCCACTTGTTTAACCATTCATAAGAGCTTACTCTAGCAGGGATCTTGGTAGCTTGATTAACCGTGCTCCCAATGCTGAAAAGGTTCTAAGAGCTTGGTTAAACAAATTACATTCTAGAGAGTGATTAAATTTTCTCGGATTGGAAGCTCTTCTTGATCTCCATTTGATTTTGTTGAGATTTTGTGTATTTGGGGTAGCATCAGTTGTGCTCTAGCTCCAAAATTTTGTAGAGGGACTAGAGTACACTTGATCTACAAGACCTAGAAATTGATTTGGGAAATTTCATCTGGTTTAGGAGATATTAAATTAATTAATTATTTTAATGCATTTCCTAAGTTAAAACTTAGGGAACTTAAATAATTAAAGTGAATTTAATTAAACATGTGATGAAATGTCTTAAGTCACACGGATCAAGCTTTCTTTTAATCTTAGCCTCTGATTCAAGATTTGATCATGACCGTTGATTTTCCAACGAGAAAAGTATAAAGGAAAGGCTTGGGGTCATTTGTAAAGACACACATAGGTAGAGCACTGAAGCTAAGCTGAGATTCTAGGGCAGGGTTTGCTAAGAATACTTAGAAGTGTTTCAGCTGCAAAGAGGGGAATTTAGGCTAAGGGGATGATCTGATCTCGGAGTCTAGAATACACAAGAGGCAGAGATCAGCTCAAGGACAACGCAGAAGAGGAGAGCAACAACAGCAACAAGGACAATGCAGTCCCTCCAAGGACAGCGTGATTTTCAGCAGGAAACCCTCAGGGGTTACGCAAAGACCCTTCAGGGGCAACGTAGTCACTGCGTCACCCAGTCTGGGGTAACACAGTCTCTTCCAGAGTAGCGCTGAGGGTTTGAGGGGCTTCAGAGGCTAACGTAGAGGCTTTCAGGGGCAACACTGGGGTTTCTAGGCCCTAATCTTGGTTGAGTTCTGTAAATCTCGTTTGAGGGTGTGGATCAGTCATTATTTTGGCCCTAGATCAGCCAGTGAGCTGTAGATCTAGTGCTTACTCTGTCGGGTTTTCCAGATTTGGAAACCAGATTTGTGTATTCAGAGATATTCTTAATAATAAGATCCTCCAGCAGCCAGAGATCGGTTTTCCAGCATTGGGTTTTTCCGGGGACTATTTGTCCAGAAATAACTATCATTTTGTCAATGTGTGCATGTGCTTATTCTAGGTCTGGATTGGTAGCGATCTGTGATGTGTTTTGCTTCAATTTTAACTTGAATTTATTCAGTTAATAACTTATCTAAGTAGGAGGAGCATAACCGGATTAACAGTAATAATTTCTACCTAAAGTATAAGATTCAGAAATTTCTACATGGTATCAGAGCAATTGTAGATCTAGGAGGGACACCAGCAGAAGAGACTGAAGGTTCTAGCTGCAGGAGGCAGCTGGAAAAGCAGCAGAAATGCAAATCTGAAGGGATAACGCAGTTTTCAGAGGCAGATTCACGTAGAGGGAAGGGTGACGCTGTCTAGTGCTGTGTCCAAGCAAGCCCACACAATTACTATGCAGAGGCAACTTAGAAACAACACTGGTTTGGTCTGAAGCCAGCCAGTGTGATTCAGATCTGAATCTGTCAGATCTAGAAAAGATTGCAAAAAAGATGCAGAAATTCAGAAGAGCTGGTGGGGTTAAAATTATGAAGTTTTTAGATTTTTAGCCTTAGCACAAGTGACAAAGAGCGGGAGGAGATCAACTTCAGAGAGTTTCTTGCGAAAGGAAACTTGTAGTTTGATTAGAGGATCAAAGAAGAAGCTGAATCATAGTTTATTTGGTAGATTTCCAAGGAGGGAAATCAATTGTTAGAAGGAGCAGAAGGTGCTTGTTTCACCAAGGGCCTTAGATCCATTTCTCTAGCAAAGAGAAAAGGAAGTTCCGACACATTCTGAGCAGATGGCTCCTCATGGACTGCGTGATCAGGATAGGCTTGATGGCCTCTCAAACTTTTCAGTTTGGAAGGCAAGGATCTTGATTGTCCTTGAGGCATATAATCTAAGAGACCATGCAGAGCAAACTCTGGCCACACCAACAGATCCGAATCTCCTTCGGAAGCATAAGGAAGCTGCTGGGCATGCAAAGCGGCTAATTATGGATGGTATCAAGGACCATATTGTACCACACGTAGCTGAGAAGAAGACAACTAAGGAGATGTGGAAGGCCTTGGTTTCCCTATATGAGGAAAAGTCTGTCCAAAGAAAAATGCTATTGGAGACTCAGATGAGGTCATTAATGATGACCAAGGGAGAAGACATGGAACATTTTCTCTTCAGATTGCAGTGAATCAGGGATCAGCTGACTGCAACAGGTGCAATGGTGGATGATGCTGTGATAGTCAGGACTGCCCTCAATGCAGTGACAGATGAGTGTGAAACCTTTGTCCAAAGTATCTTGGGCAGAGCAGAACTCCCAGATTGGGACAACTTGTGGTCAATTATGCATCAAGAAGAACTCCACAGATTCACCAAGAGGCAGCACAACCCAGGATTGAGCAAAGTGAAGAAGGAAGATGAGGAAGATGCAGCCTTGGCATCGAAAAAGCAACCAAAGAAGAAGAAGGATCTCTTAAAGATCAAGTGCTTCCAGTGTGGTGAAATGAGACATTTTGCCAGCGATTGTCCTCAGAAGAAAAAGGACAAGGAAGCATCTTCTTCTAAAGCCGCTGTGGCAGATGATGCAGCCATGAGTGCTCATGAACCACGGAGGTGGAGTGACATGGAAATGTAGAGGAGCTACATGGAAGAAAGGCGGGATCCTTGAGCAGCTCATCTCTTGGATCACATGCGAGCTACGGCAGCCTTAAGACAGTAGCGGGACATGTGGAGCAGTGGGTGCATAGATCACAGATGAAGCACGCAGAGGCAGATCTGAAGACTGGAAGGAGTAGCGCAGAGCAAAGCAGGAGCAGCGTAGAAGCAGCAATAGCGCAGAGGTTGATGTGACTTCAGCAGCGCAGAGCAGAGTTGCAGCAACACAGAAAGCTTCAGAGGGATAGTGCAGTGCAACAACAATGTGATAGATTTCAGCACAAGGGGCTGATGTGACTTCAGTAGTGTAGAGGGAGTCTGATTACGTAGGCAGAGCTGTAGCTGTGCATCGTTCTTTAGATGCCAGCACAGATCTGTAGCCTATGGAGCATCAGTGATGAGGATGCAGCCCATTAGACTTGTTTGTCAAAGATTTCGCAGGAGATTTAGTTGCTTCTCTCAACAACTGAAGTTGCAGTGCAGCAGATCAGCAGTGTCAGTGCTATGAGTAGCACAAATGCAACATATTGAGAGGGAGTTGCAGTACAGTGGTTGCAGTTGCAGTGGCAGAGTCATGGGCAACAATACAGAATGGCAGCAACAGTGCAGAGTTGAGTGGCAGCAGGCCAAGCTTCAGCAGCACAGAACGAGTGGCCAAAATCATGTAATGCATAAGTGTGATGTATTGCTAGAGCACACCCTTGATGCTAAGAGAGAGTGTTGATATTTTTTGTATTTGGTGTAGCATTAGTTGTGCTCTAGCTCCCAAATTTTGTAGAGAGACTAGAGTACACTTGATCTACAAGACCCATAAATTGATTTGGGAAATTTCATCTGGTTTAGGAGATATTAAATTAATTAATTATTTTAATGTATTTCCTAAGATAAAACTTAGTGAACTTAAATAATTAAAGAGAATTTAATTAAACATGTGATGAAATTGTCTTAAGTCACACGGATCAAGCTTTCTTTTAATCTTAGCCATTGATTCAAGATATGATCGTGGTCGTTGATTTATCAACGAGAAAAGTATAAAGGAAAGGCTTGGGGTCATTTGTAAAGACACACAGAGGCAGAGCACTGAAGCTAAGCTGAGATTCTAGGGCAGGGTTTGCTAAGAATACTCAGAAGTGTTTCAGCTACAGAGAGGGGAATTTAGGCCAAGGGGATGATCTGATCCCGGGGACTAGAATACACAAGAGACAAAGATCAGCTCAAGGACAGCGCAGAAGAGGAGAGCAGCAGCAGCAGCAGGGACATCGCAGTCCCTCCAAGGACAGCTTGAGTTTCAGCAGGAAACCCTCAGGGGTTACGCAGAGACCCTTCAGGGGCAGCGTAGTGACTGCGTCACCCAGTTTGGGGTAACGCAGTCCCTTCCAGCGCAGTGCTGAGGGTTTGAGGGGCTTCATAGGTTGACGCGAGGCTTTTAGGGGCAGCGCTGGTGTTTATAGGCCTTAATCTTGGCTGAGTTCTGTGAATCCCGTTTGAAAGTGTGGACCAGTGATTATTTTGGCCCCAGATTGGCCAATGAGATGTAGATCTGGTGTTTTCTCTATTGGGTTTTCCAGATCTGGAACCCAGATTTGTGTATTCAAAAATATTCTTAATAATAAGACCCTCCAACAGGCAAAGACCGGTTTTCCCGCATTGGGTTTTTCCGGGGACTATTTGTCCAGAAATAAGTGTGTCACTTTGTCAATGTGTGTATGTGCTTATTCTAGATCTGGATTGGTAGAGATTTGTTATGTGTTTTGCTTCAATTTTAACTTGAATTTGTTCAGTTAATAACTTGTCTAAGTAGGAGGAGCATAACCGGATTAACAGTAATAATTTCTGCATAAAGTATAAGATTTAGAAATTTCACAGCTTTTCCTTAGTCCCGTCAATCAAGGCATCATGGGTGATTATTACAAGCCTTGCAACTTCACAAATGTCCATGGGTATCCTCACAACCTTCCGGATGAATCTACCATGAGCAAGCTCTTGACCTTCCAAGGAAACAATGCCATCAATGCTGAAGCTCATATAAAGAAATTCAACACATTTGTGCAAAGATTCTCTCATGCTGCTGCCTACAATCATGAAGATGTCAAAATGAATTTGTTTGTTCTATCATTGGAAGATAGTGCTCTTCACTGGTTTCATGATAAAACAGATAATGCCTTTGACTCTTTAAGAGCCCTCATTGATGCATTCAAAGACAAATATGGGGATAAGAGGGAAGGAAAGTACTTAGTCAAAGGATTAAATACTATAAAGAAAAGAGAAAATGAAACAATCAAAGAATTCAACCAAAGGTTTGGTGGTCTCCTAAGGGATATGACTCAAGATTGTAAGCCTCCTGACAAGACCATCTTGGTGCAATATCTCAAGGCTTTTAATGGTGATACTCAATATGAGATTAGACGTGCCAAGCCTGCCACTTTAGCTGTTGCCCATAGTACAATTGAGGAATTGGAAAAGGATAGGAAATGTTCAGGTAAATTAGAGGTCCTAGGTTTTGATAGAGGTCTAGTTAAATCCAGGGGAAAATAAATTAAAGAAGAAGAACAAAACTTAGTTAAAGAATTGACCCGAGAAATTAAAGAAATGAAAATTGAGCATGCCAGACATATAAGTGATATGAAAATTAGATAATACAGATGGAAAGAAGCCGAATGCAAAATATGTCGCCCAGGAATAACAATCATAATAGGAGTAACAATAATCCACGACCGAGAAAGAATCCTCCTAATGATCAAAGGCCTCCTACACTGCTTGATTCTGCTAATATGGTTGACGAGCCTATCCCTTTTTGCATACTTTACATGTGCCTTTGCTAGAAGAAGTGTAGAGGAAGGGGCGAATCAACAAGTAAATAATGAAGGACAAGATGCTCCTAAAGAAAGTCAATGTGCCGATATGATTTCTTTATTATTTGCCATAAATAATTTCAGTGAAGAAAAGGACCCCATCACTCAAGCATATGGTGAAAAACCATCTTAGGATTAGAATCAGAGCAAACAAGTTGCTTCTGAAAGTTAAAAATTCCATCACAGAGGGCATGGATTAATAACATTAAAATGTCTGTCCGAGTGCTTGAACTTTAAAAATTCCATCATAGAGGGCATCTTTCTTCAAATCTTTGTGTATGGTTCAACAGGGTAATGTCGATAGCAATCCCAAGGATGAGGAAATTAAGTTGAAAGATTTAAACTGCTACATGACCAATGAAGATCATCAACCGTTCTTCCTAATTTTGGACATAAATGACTGTTTTCTCAACAATTGTATTCTTGATTTTGGTGCATCTACAAATGTTATGACAAAAAAAGTTATGGAACAATTTAACTTGAGAGTTTTTAGGCCTTACCATAACATTTTCTCAATGGATTCTAAAAAGGTTGAAGTCCTGGGTGTGGTTAAATATCTATAGGTCTGCTTGGCTGGTTACCTATACAGGATCATCACCATGGATATAGCAGTAATTTATGCTCTAGATGTATGGGGAATGCTTCTTTCTAGAAAGTTTGGAAATGATTTTGGTGGGTCTATTCAAATGGATATATCTTACGCCACTATTCTCGCAGCAGCCGGTGGCATGGTTAGATTATATAGAGAACTAGAAAGAAGATACCATGTGGAAGTTCCAAAGAGATTGGAGAATGGTGAAGAGGTTGTCCCACAAGGTCATCCTCCGTATTTTGAGTCAAAGTTTGTTGAACAAGTATATCATTTTCTTCATTGCAACTTCCATCGTACCTTTCGAGCATAAAAAGAAAAAGAGTCCAAAATGCCAGAGATATGCAGCATAGTGATCCGATTCTTCATCAACCGAAGAGGGTAAAATTTCGGTAAGGGACATCTGAAAAGCAACCTATTGATCTACTAGTCAGCAAGCAGATGTCCTAGATTATGCCTCATTGATGACATCTCATGCCATGGGCATCGTTTGTATAGTACCTCTAACCCTACTCCTTTTTACTTCATGTCATTAGTTAGTTTTATTTTATGCACTTATGTTTTAATTATTTTTTCCAATTTGATAGAGTAGATCTTTTTCTATTTTAGCAGGATTTACTATGTATGCATGATGATTTCGATTTTGAATGGATATCTATTTGAGGGACTTACGTTTTCTTGGATGAAAAATTCTGGGGTTCTCCCGGCAACATATCCCCATATGGAGCTAGATGTTGCACTCATGTTGTCAAAGTTCCAAGGAAACATGTGTACAAATTTTATCAAAGGGATCGAGATCACCAGTCATCATTTTATTGAGTCTTTGTAAACCCATTCTGCAAATTTACAATGTAAATGATGCTAGTAAGACCATGTATGTTTGTAACAACCTCGGTAAGCCTATTATTTTGGCGAAAGTTTCATCCTAGGAGGTTTTTCGTCTCACTGATTCATCTGTGTTTCTAAACACATATGGTCGACAGAGTTTTTCCCTCCAGCCTCACCCCAAAGCTAGGGTGGATTTCGTCGTCAAAGTCTTAGGTGAGTCCTAGTGTTTTAGTTGAGTATTGTGTAAAAATGATTTGGAAATAATTTAAGCTAATTGGCTAAATTATTTTATTACAAATCACTTGGTCTACTAGATCATATTGTGTCGCAGAATTGGGTATGTATTTCAAGGGTTTATACCGAATTGGTGTTCCCCTTTGAATGTTGTAAATGTAAAATCTTATGTAAAAAATATTTTGGTGCATGGTCCCTCATACTCCGACACCATGGCTAAAGTATTAGAGGGTGGAAAAAATATTTAATTCCCTCAAGTGTCAATTAATTAATTTTTCTGGCAAAATTTAACTTAATCCTAAGCCAGAAAATTAATTAATTTGAGTCAAAGTTAGAGTCCTAGAGAATAAATTCTCTAAGTGGAAAAAATCGTGGGTATCAAAAAAATTAATTTTTGGAGGTCCCCCACCAAGGGAATATTGGAAATTTCAAGAAAAATTGGACCCTTGAACTTTGGTGGTTAAGTCAAAGTCAATTTATTGAGGAAATTAGCTCAAAATAATTATTTTTGAGTTAATAAAAAATGGGTTTAATGAGAAATTCGAAAATTCCTCAAAATAAATATTTTCAACGGCAGAGATTAAAAGATCATCAAGGATTTATTGACGACCGAGATCATTTTGAGGAGGATTGTAATGAATAAAATAATATCAATAATGATTAATTAGTTAATTAGTAATAAAGTTGAAATGGCATGTTTGATGAGACATGACCTTTCGTGAAGAGGCGCCTACTTAGGTATATAAGCAAGTCTCATTTGTAATTCTCAATCAATCATTCTCATCCATACTTTCTAATATAATATTTGTGTCCTCAATGGATATTTTGATATTCCAAGTCTTCTGGAGTATTTAACTTGAGAAGGAACTTTGTTCGCTTCAAGGATCAAGCCAACTAGTCGTTATTTTTCCACTTCAAGGATTTATTTTTAAATTAGGTGTCATTTGTGTCTCAAGCCATCTAGTCTTGGCTGATGTAACCTTGAAAAGCTGATGTAAATTACTGTCCTGCTGGGAGCGTTGGAATAATCATAATAAAGACTTTGGGGTGCAGTTCATTGTGTCTCTGATTCGATGATTTGTGGTACGTGTTGGGTACGAGTATTCCTATATTGTGCTTTATAAATATTTTAATTGTTGTTTCATTGTCGATGATAGGAGCATTCTATGGGTAAGTTATGGGCTTATCTTAGATGATCCGATTTAGTGGGTGTTCTAACGATTTATGCTTCATAAATATATAGTGTTTGCAGGTTCCCCAACCCTTGGACTCCAAGTTCACAAACTTTGGACAGAGGTCGACTCTGTTTGGACTCTAATTATTTAATGGTGTTCTAGCTTCGATAAGGCTGTAGTTTTTCATTTATCTTTCGAAATACATTTAGCCACCACTAAAGATTTATAAAATTTCAAAATTCCTTCAGCATTTTTCACATGTATATTTTGTAAATATATTTATAAAATAGATTTTTGTAAATAATTTATTTTCTAACATTTGTTTTGCAGCTGGGATTTTGGGGTTTTGAATTATTTTTAAATTTTTGTATATATTGGGGTTTTGGGTTTCTTTTTTTTCATTTGTGCAGGTGAGATCAAGTGAGAAGCGCTGGATTAGAGCTAGATCTAGGCCCTTGAGTGTAAGACCTAGTCTCCAATGTTTTTTGCAGGGCCAACTACTGAATAAAATTTGAAGTAAATTGCAAATCTGAAGCAAATTATTTTGTTGAGCAAAGGTTTCAAATTTTCTAGCCCTCCTAGCCCCAACGTCAGCCTTCTAAGCCTTAGCGTTAACCTTTTTAGGGCCTGCGTCACTTTTCCAAGCCTCTTCGAGGCTAGCCGTCAGCCCCAGAGGGCTTCGACCTCCTCTTATTCCCCTGCGTCTAAATTTTTAGGGCCTTTTAGGCTTGGCCGTGAGCCGTGCGGTTTAGGGCCTTTTAGGCTTGTCCATTAGGTCTAGGGCCTTTGGTCCCCATCCTCCTCCCTTTTTCCCTTTAGCCGCAACACTAAAGGGCTTGCGACAACCTCTTAGAGCTCCTCTTAGGGTGCCGTAGGCCTTGAGGCCTCAAAATCCTAGGCCGCCGCTCCTAAAGGCCTCTCAGCTCTCCTTCCAGCCAAGCGGCAACCCCTTAGGGCTTGTCGTAGGCCTCCGTAAGGCCTTTCCCTCAAACCGCTAGGACTCCAAGGCCTTTTGACCCTAGCCGTTGACCTTTTTGGACTTTTTCCCTTGTCTCTTGCTCCTCTCCTAGGCCTAGTTTGACCTCTGCCCATCTTCGAAATTTCTGGACTGAAGATTAGTGGGTTTTGCAAGGAGAAATTTGCTCAAAGTTGGTGTTTTTAGGTGCAAAATCTCCGAAGAAAATTTTGGCAACTTGGGCAAGTGTTCTACAAGGCCTTGGGGTTAGGGTTCTGTCTTTAAACCCTTCTCTTTTCATGTTTTGCTACAACTATCTGATTCATTCATAACAATGGTGAAATTTATGTTTAATTGCCCTAGAAATCATCTCTAAATAGTCTAAACACACTAATAATTTCATAGAAAAAATTTGCTAGTATTTTGGCTAGTTGGGCATTGAATATCTAGATTATCTCTGCATAATGAAATAGATTAGATCTGATATAATCTGAAAAGAGCACATTAAGAGGCATAAAATTCATTGATGTGATATCTAGCATATTTCCATAACATTTAAGTCTTCTTTGGGCATTTTATTTCATAGTTGGCATCTGGTGATATTGGCACATTAATCATCATTAGAATATCTTGAGTTGTGATTGACATTATTGTGTTTGGAACATTCCTAAGGAAATTATTAGATAATTGCTAAACGCATTGGGTTATCTATCCAAAGCATTGGATTCTTCTTATAAGATAATTGGCATTTACTTCATCTTAAATCTCTTATGGATCTTTAATTGTTGGTTAAATGTTGTAATCTTGCTATGATTGGAGAAGTTTATCTTTGGGTTGTTCAATATTGGCACTTAATAATTTGACACTTTCTTGGTCATAATACTGTTTCATAATCTATCATTAAGTACTCTCGTTGATCTGGATTGGATCATTATATTGTTTGTCATCCATCTTGATGCATTTAGTGTGGAAAAAGTGGAGGAATCAACTCACAGGACTGTTTTACCGGTGGGACCCAGTTTGGCGAAACAGGGTTTGAAACCTTCTGGGATTGTTTTGACGCATCAAACGATGTTTTTTGGGGGTAAAAATTTTCTGCTTTGGCCCAACACCATTTTATGGTATTCTACACAGAGATCTTTCCAATGACACAAGAAGTGTGCCAATTAGAGTCTGTATGCAAAAGTTATGCCACTTAGAAGTTGACCTTCCTATTTTCACATTTATAGTTTGAGAGGATGCCGCATCAACCCCCATTATTCATGGAAAAGGGGCTAGCCACATGTTTGAGATGTAAAAGAATCTAGAAGATTCTATTTTGTAACTATAGTTAAGCGCTGATGTAGTCAAACTTAACCACAAGTAGGCTATCGGGCTGTGTTATAACCGTGCCAATAGGAGTAAGATGCATTCCATTCTTTCGAGAGAATTTTGTTCCATAGCTGAGCAAAGATAGCTACGAGAGATAAGAGGTAGAGCACACAAAGAGGACCTGTGCACTGTAGCAAGCCACAAGACACATACATTACTTCTTTTTACTTGCAAGCATATTTCCAGACAGAGAAAGAGAGTGAAGCAGCTTCAACTTCCAGCTGGGTTTTCTCCTGAAAGGGTTTTCAAGAGAGCATATCTTGTGTCTTATATGTGTGTGTGAGAGCTTATTTTGTTGTTCTCTACTTTTCTACATAATTTCCATTCGTATGAATGCACTAATTACAGTTAAATCTACGAATCTAGAATTTTAATAAAACTATAATAGTATTCTAGTATTACAGGTAAAATTTTAGTATTTTAATATATTATTAGCAGATCTGTTTTGATGAATTGTTCAGTGGAATATCCATGGCAGTTTACAAATCATTTGGTATCAATGTGTGTTTCTTTTGGTATTTTGTGGAGATTGCAGGGATCCTGATCGACAGGGCCAAAAATCATAAAACCCTAATCATGGGTGATGAATCTATAAACGAACCTCGTGATCCTACAGAGCTGAGGTTTACACGGCTGGAACAACAAGTCTCAGATATCAACCATAATGTAAGCCTTCTCATGGCAGCCTTGAATAGCAAGCTGGGGATATTTGGAGAAGATGGGGGTTTAAATGTAGAGGATAAATGAGAATAGGGATCAGAAGATCGGGGAGAAACGAAGAACCAATCGAAGAAAGGACCCGAAAAAGATCAACCTAGTTCGAGTGCCATGAACCAATCACGATCCTTGTTTAAAATGGAAGTAAAAGTCGATATCAAGTCGTACCACAATGAAATCGACGCTTTGAAGCTTAACCATTGGTTGTAACAATTGGAAGCTTATTTCAGTGTCCATCAGATCGAGGAAGGGCAAAAGATCTCATTCGCACCACTGAAATTAGAGGGCCATGCACTGACTTAGTGGGAGAGCCACACAAAAAGCTTGAGGTTGGATGGAGAACCTCCAATGACTAAGTGGGAGGATTTCAAAACCCTCATTAAGTCACAGTTTTATTCCATTGGGTAAGTGGAGGACCAGTGGATCCGGTGGCATTATTTCAAGCAAATGCCGGGCTAAAGCATTTAGGAGTATACCATGGAATTCAGGGAGATGGCTATAATGTTGGTTTTTTCTCCAAAGAACCCAGATGTACTCTTCAAGTATTTGGGGGGTTTGCACTGCCATTTGCGTGGGCAAGTGATGTTGTTCAAGCCCAAATAGGTGGACGAGGCTTGTGTACAAGCACAATACCTAGAGAACATAGGCTTGAAGAGAGCCCAATCAAGTGGATCGTAGCAAAAGGAGCAACAAGAAGCTTATAAGGAGGGGAAGAAGAAGCAAAAAGGGGGAACAGATAAAAAGATGGTAGCCACAACACACTAGTGCAAAGATCCTAGCAACCACTGCAACCACTGCAACATTGATGGTGCCATACAAAGGATAAGAGTTGGAAGTTGCATCGAGAGAGCTAAACCCAAAGAACAAGAAGAATGATAATAATAAGAAGAATCTCATGGCCACTGATTCGAGCGACCAAGCTGAAAGCAACTCAGATGTGGATGAGAAGATCATTTGTGCATTAGTGTAGAAGGAGGTGAATCTGAGTAGGCTTCAACATCAGGAAGAGAGAGAAATGACCAAACCCTTCCATATAAAGATATAGTTCGAAAAGACAAAGATTGATGCTTTGTTTGACTTAGGATCGTAGGCGAATCTCATTGCAGCAGAGCTGGTCAAGAAGTTGGGGTTGGAAGTTCGTGATCGTCTAAACCCATATCCTTTGGGATGGATAAATAAGGATGCAGAGTTGAAGGTAACAACACAGTGTAAAATTAGATTTGTTATCAGTGCTGATTTTATTGATGAAGTAGATATAGATGTGGTTTCCCTTGATGTATGTGGAGTCCATACATGTACATGCGTGATGCAATATTCATGAGGAGAGCTAACCAGTTCTGACTCATCAAGGATGGAAAATCGTTTATCATCAACGTGCACAAAGGCAAGTCGAAAATTTCATTGTTAAGTGCCAACCAAGCTAATAAATTGATCAGTTCCAACAAGAAGCATGTTTTGTTGTTTTCAAGAGAAAGTCAATTTGTAGAGGAGTCAATAAGAGGCAAGACATTTTTGCAGGGGTGTACTAAGAAACAAAAACAACAATTGGAGGAGTTGTTACAGGCATACAAGGGGATGTGTTAT
This sequence comes from Pinus albicaulis, assembly GCA_034641835.2. NCBI lineage: Eukaryota > Viridiplantae > Streptophyta > Pinopsida > Pinales > Pinaceae > Pinus > Pinus albicaulis. Next base: position 431,177,088 of record CM076577.1, on the reverse strand, counting down.
GAGAGCCTAAAGGGTTACCACTTTCCAGACTCCCGATTGCCAAATATTGGGCTGTACAGGAATTCTGTTATAAAAGCAAGTGAGGTGAAGAAACAATTGCAGTTGCTGCTGGAATAGGGTGTCATTCGACTGAGTACATCACCATGTGGGTCACCCATCATCATTGTACCGAAGAAGGATGGGTCTTGGTTGATGTGTATAGATTACACGGTGTTGAACAAAATTATGCTCAAGAACAGATACCCTCTGCCTAGGATAGATGATCTGCTAGATCAGTTGCAGCAAGCAAAATACTTCCCCATGTTGGGCTTGAGTCTAGATATCACCAGGTTCGAGTCAAAGAAGATACATGGAAGACCACCTTCAAAACCAGACAAGGTTTGTATGAGTGGTTAGTCATGCCATTTGGTCTATGTAATGCACCAACTACGTTTATGAGATTAATGAATGATGTATTGTGCCCTTTTATAGATTCATTTGTTATTGTATATTTGGATGATATACTGATATATAGTGCTACCTGGGAGGAGCATATTTCACATTTGGCGCAGGTGTTGGAAACATTGGAGACTCACCACATTTGAGCAAATCTCAAGAAGTGAGAGTTTGTGCAACAACCTTTGGTGTATCTGATGTATGTGATTGGTGGAGGAGAGCTGAAGATAGATACTTCCAAGATGGAGGCCATCAGGAAATGGCTGGTGCCTACTAATGTTTCTGAGGTCAAGAGTTTCATTGGGGCAGCACAGTACTTGAGGAAATTCATATCCTTGTTTTCAGCGGTAGCAACACCGGTCCACGCCATAACAAGAAGTGGCAAGAGTTTCCATTGGGGAAAAGGTTAACAAAAGGCTTTTGGAGGAGCTAAAGAAGAAGATCAGTCAAACACCGGTTCTGGCGTTACCAAACTTGCAATGACCGTTTGAAGTGGAGACAGATGCAAGTGGGTATGCTATGGAAGCTGACTTGATGCAGGGAGGAAGGCCTGTATGCTACCATTCTGAAGTATTTCATGGGGCAGTCCCTAACTACCCTACCTACGACAATGAGCTTTATGCCATGGTGCAAGCTGTGAAGAAGTGGAAGCACTATTTGATGGGAAACAAGACAGTAATCCACACGTATCACCAATCGTTACAGTACTTGCAGGCCCAGAGTAAGTTTCAACAGACCATGCATTACAAGTGGTTGGGGTTTTTACGACATTTTCATTTGCTGATCAAGTATAAGAAGGGAAACACAAACATGTTGGCCGACATGCTTTCAAGGCCACCCACATCAAAGATCACAGCTTTGGGGACTCATATGCACATGGAGCCATTCACCCATGATGCATACAAAGAGGCATATTCAGAAGATGAAGACTTCAAGGTCAACAATTGCATAGTCAGAGTCATGTGTATGATGGCAATAACACGATTGACTACCATCTCCAGAATGGGTTACTCTACAGGCTGGATAAGCTATGTGTTCCTAAAGGTGAGTGATTGCAACTGATCATAGAGGCTCACACCTTCAAGGTTACAAGGCACTTTGGTGTAGGGAAGATTGTGGCTAACTTGCAGAGGTATGTGTATTGGCCCAAGATGCAAGAGCATGTAGGTAGGTTCATAAGAGGATGCATGCTTTGTTGTACCAACAAGCCTAGCAATAAGAAACAAGGTGTATATCATCCCTTATCTATACCTACTCATCCTTGGGAAAGCATTTCCATGGACTTTGTGTGAGGTTTATTGACATACAGGTTGGGACATGACTACCTCTTCGTGGTAGTTCATGGGTTCAACAAGATGTGTGTTCTGATGCCTTATAAAATGACCGTTAGCAGGCAAGTAGCTGCAAACTTGTTCTTTGGACAGGTTTGGGTGCATTTTGGGATACCAAGGAGCATCATTTTAGATAGTGATACAAGATTTCTCAGTGCATTTGGGATTACATTGTGGGAGAAGATGGACACGAAGTTGAAGTGATCTACGACATTCCATCCACAGATAGATGGGTAGACAAAAGTAGTCAACGAGACCTTGGTGCAACTTCTAAGGGGATACAACCAGAAGCATCCAAAGACCTGGGATGAAAATATGGTATATATACAACATTCTGACAACAGAGCAATGCACACTTCTACAGGAAAGTCCCCATTTGAAACTTGTTTTGGATATTGCATATGGGCAACAAGGACTGAGGGAAGATCTTACAAGAGATGCTTTGAGGGCTGAAAAATTTATAGAGAAGATCAAGCAAATCCATCTACAAGTACAAGAAACACTACAGAAGTCGCAAGAGAAGTACAGGGGCAGGCATGATCAACACAGAACAGAGAAATCATTCAAGGTGGGAGACAAAGTATGGTTACCGTTGAACAAGGAGAGGCTATAGGGATCCAGTAAGAAAATCAATGCTCTAAGGTATGGCCCCTTTGAGATACTAGAAAAGGTGGGTAATAATGCCTGTCGACTCAGTTTAGCACCATATATGCACATTTACTCAGTTGTGAATGTAGAGAATTTGAAACTCTATGAGCCTCCCATGCTAGATCACGAAGAGGAACAAGTCCTACCTGCTGTGGAGAATTTGGCACTAGATGCTCAGGTAGAGTTGACAGAGGATACAGTTTTGCGGAAGAGGTCTAGAACTGCAAGACATGGGCAACATGACCTTTCGCAGATTGGGTTGAAAGGTCAACTTCCAGGAAAAGCTAAATCGTAAACCAGAGCGAAAGTGGAGGAAAAATTTCTGCATCTCATTTAGTAGAAGATTTTGGGGACCGAAAGCCTCCCAAAATGGGGAGGTGTGATCCAAATTGGATCGTTATATTGTTTGTCATCCATCTCGATGCATTTAGAGTGGAAAAAGTGGAGGAATTAGCTCAGGGGACCATTTTTACCGAAGGGACCCAATTTGGCGAAACATGTTCTGAAACCTTTCGGGAGCGTTGTGAGGCATCAAACGACGTTTTTTTGGGGTAAAACTTTGCCACTTTAGCGCCACGCCATTTCATGCTATTCTACACACAAAGATCTTCCCAATGGTGCAAGAAGTGCGTCAATCGAAGTTTGAATGCAAAAGTTATGCCACTCAGAAGTTGAGCTTCCTATTTTCACACCTATAGTTCGGGAGGATGCCATGTTAGCCCCCATTATTTATGGAAAAGGGGCTAGCCATGTGTTTGAGATGTAAAAGACTCTAGAAGAGTCTATTTTCTAACTCTAGTTAAGAGTTGATGTAGTCAAACTTAACCACTAGTAGGCCATCGGGTTGTGTTATAACCAGGCCACTAGGAGGAAGATGCATTCCATTCTTTCGAGAGCATTTTGTTCCATAGCTGAGCAAAGATAGCCAGTAGAGATAGGAGGCAGAGCACACAGAGAGGATCTGTGCATTGTAACAACCCACGAGCCACAAACATTAATTCTTTGTACCTGCAATCATATTTCTAGACAGAGAGAGAGTGAAGCAACCTCACCTTCCAACTGGGTTTTCTTCCGAAAGGATTTCCCAAAGAGCATATCTTGTGTCTTATATGCATGTGTGTGAGCTTATGTTGTCGGTCTGTACTTTTCTGCATAATTTCCATTCGCATGCATGCACTAATTACAATTAAATCAACAAATCTAGAATTTTAATAAAATTGTAATAGTGTAAAATTTCAGTATATTAATATATTATTATAAGATCTGTTGTGACGAACTGTTAAGTGGAATATCCATGACAATTTACGAATCACTTGTCATAATAGGATTAATCATCACTTTAAAGTACTTAAACATTAAAACAATCTTAAACTAAGAATCTCACTCATAATCATTGCATAAGCATTCTAGGCTTAGATTGCACTAAAAATTTACCTTCTAGCATAAGCTTGGTTGATAGACACCTAGGGCCACCCATTCTCATCTAGCTTGAGGGATTCAGCCCCTTTTTAGTGGTTGAAACAGTAACCTTGCAGTGGTAAGAGCCATAGTCTCTACATCGCCGGAGGCATCAGGTGTTTGGAACACAGGGGGAGGTATTGTTAATCAAGCCTCTGCTTGCTTCTCGTTGGCTTCCATCCCACAACCTACTCTAAACACTGGTCTCAAAACAGTTAAGAGGGAGGTTCCACTTAGAATAGACATAATTTAAAATCAATCAAGACCCTTGCATCACACCTAGGTCTTAGTATTTGCATAGCATATAGGTTAGCTAATCATTTAAGCAATGGTTGTCCATTCAGTGACTTGGTATTAATTTATAATAAGCATGAATTTTGACGTCTTAAGGCACTGGTCTCATACTTGAATCTAATCTAATCATTGGATCTTGCTAAATTTAACTGAGTAGCTAGGCCACTCAATCATGTCTCTCGGGCTCATTGTTTCCCAACTTGTCTTTCACCATCTTATTTCCATAGGGATTGTTATCACTCTGTAATTCCGAAGGCTGAAGACAGGACCACAGAGGGAAACATCAAACCGCTTTGGAATCCAGGACCTAGCCTTCCTAGATTCAGAGAGGGCTCTCTCTGTTAGATATAACTTTGTTTATAGGGGCATTTTAGGTTAGCTATTAGTGCATAGGGGTTTGTTTGAAGATTTGGTTGAGGCAACAGAAGGGGGCCATTGGGCTATGGAGTCAAACAAGTGCAAACAAATTCAAATGATGAATAATAGAGGTTAGGTGCAACTAGGCAAGCTAGCCATGTCAATGGATCTTAACAGCTTATGAAATGGAAAAGAAGAGGAGCTTAATGTTCAACAGGAATGCAGAGCAGACTGTCTCTAAATTCTACATTTCGGTCTCAGAGGAAAACATAATGTACTGTTTCAAGACTGAGCAGGGTACCCCATGGTAAATCCTACACAAAAATTTGTATCCGCAGTAAAGAAAAGAAAACAGTATGTAAAACAGAAGAATCACAAATTACATGGGAGAAGCACTTCACCACAGATCATAACACAAGAATCTAGAAAACAACATAACCCTTCATTCATCCACAAGAGAGTGCTTACAACCGAATGAGTCTAATGGTTTTTCCCCTTCCGAGCCTCCTTTCTACTGCTAATGTATGCAGTATTTATATAAAAACTAAGTCGGTTGCCCTATCCTACCTGGCAACCTTTCATTGATTACAATTTAAGCAGAAAATGGACAAGTGTGGCCATGCAAGGCGTGAACAAAAATCTCTGACAAAAACACCGCCTCTGGAATTAAATCAGGCAGCTCTTCGTAAAGCAAAAAGGTAGGCTGGAGGTGGCTGAGGTAGTCTCCAAGAGACAATGCTGGTGGCTTTGACATCTAGCCCTGCCCTTCAGAAAACCGGCGTTGGGTAATTATATTAGTGCAACGCTAGCCACTTTTCATTATTTGGGTGATTATGCTGATGTGTTCTGTATGAACGCCCTTTGCCCGACTCGACCTCCTTTGCTTGCTCGAAGAGACAACACTGGTGGCTTTGACATCAGGCCCTGCCCTTCAGAAAACCGGCGTTGGGTAAATTATATTTGGTGCAACGCTAGCCACTTTTCATTATTTGGGTGATTATGCTGATGTGTTCTGTATGAACGCCCTTTGCTCGACTTGACCTCCTTTGCTTGCCCTCCTTATAGGGCTTATTCTACCATAAGTCCTTTATGCTGTGTTTAGCCTATTTCTACATAAAATGGCGCACAAACTTCATACGCTCGGACCTGAAAATCCTTTAGATTTCATCTCGGAACCACATCGCATCCACGCCAACATCGCACGTCGCATTTCGTTGTTTTTAACTTTTTTTTACACTTATCTTTTGAAATTTGTAATGCGTGCTATGCGATTGGGTCCCATCGTCATCGCACATTGCACTTCAACAATTTTAAAACTTACCTACCGTGGTTATCCTTTAAAACTTGCAATTTGCGATCAGGCCCCACCGCATCGCACATCGCACTTCGGCGATTATAACTCAAACCCTTTGCACTTAACTTTTAAAACTTGCGGTGTGTAGTATGCGGGCCAGGGCCATGTCATCTGCCACGTCAGCTCACCATGTCACCTTGCCACATCACTGCTACATCACTGCCATGTCATCATAAATCAACTGCGATCTGTGGGGTTGGGGCCATGTCATCTGCCATGTCAGCTTGCCACATCATCTTGCCACGTCAGCTTGCCTCGTCACTACCATGTCAGCTTGCCACGTCATCTTGCCATGTCACTGTCATGTCAACTTGCCACATCACCTGCCACGTCAGCTTGCCAAGTCACCGCATATCGCACTTAGACGAATTTAACATTTACCTCCGCACTTATTCTTTAAAACTTTGCAATTTGCGATTGGGTCCCACCACATCGCATATCGCACTTCAGTGATTATAACTCAAACCTTTCGCAGTTAACTTTTAAAACCTGCGATGTGCGCTATGCGATAGTTATATCGCAAGTCAAAACATTTAACTTGCGGGCGCTTTTAAAATGTGACACGCCAAACCATGGAAAGTGCGAAAAGGCGAAAGGTGAGGAAAATGCAAAATATAAAGGTTTGCATGCGGATTTCGTAATGTATAAAGGTTGGATGGGTCCCACCAAATCGCATCGATGGAGTTTTATGTTTCGGCTATGAGTTAAGAGGAAAAGGTTAACCTGCGGGGTGCGAAGTGCGGGCAAGAGGTAGGGTTTATGGTATCATGTTGTATAACACGATTGTTCGATGGGTGGGCAGAGCTGTGGTAAGTGGCAAGTCTTATATGATACGACTTTTAGTGGGTGGGCGGAGCCGCTCTTTTATAACTATAAAATTTGAATTTGAATAGTTAAAGAAGGGGTTTGAAAGAAATAAGGTGTAGAACTTTAGAATATGGAGAAAATGAGGGGCAAAGAGGGTGAATGAAATGGAATGAGGGCAGAAATGAAGTTTGATCACCATCACACCTTATCAGCAACATTTTCCCATTTCCATTGAATTGAAAGGCAAATTGATTCCTTTGATGTTCTAGCCAGTCAGGATTTTCCCTTCTTTTTCTAGAAATAAATGACAGCCATGGAATATTATTCAGTATGAAAGACCTGAGAAAATAATCAGTCACCTGGTGATACTGTGAAATACAGGAGTCTAACAGGGACTACCCCCCATAGCTTGCTGTTGGGATACAACTAGAATGGAGTGGGCAGGGATCAGAGTGACAACCCCTGCCCTGAGCCGTTGTCATGGTGCCAGTACAATTTGAGCGACAACACCTCCTTGCATCAAAACTTGTACTTCTACACTCTCTGAGTATTCTAGTGAACATAGTAGCCATGCTAGCTAAGCATTCATTAGAGAGATGTTAGTGATGCCCAGAATTCCCAAGATTCCATTTCCTGAAGTTATATGGCAAATTTGTTGGTTTGTCCAATGAACAAATGTCAAAAAGTAAAGAATGGATGGTGGGTCTCCAGCCTCATCCAAGCTGCAACTGTACATGATGTCTTAAACTGTATGGAGTTGATACATTGTTGCTCATGGAGGCAAAAGGGGGATACCAGATATATTGAACTTTGAAGTCTGCCAATGACAGGTATCCAGTCAACCTAACAGAGACTTCCATTAAGAGAATGCTTTGTTTGCCCACTCTTGAAAGGATCCATTTATTATCAGATGCAGGGCAATTTATCGATGAAAATCATTGGTGTATAAACTGTGGAATCCATAAAGAGATAAATTCTTGAATTATGAACCTTGGAAGGCCAAGATGCATGAAATACCATTCCTCAAGTACCCATATTTGCAGATAACTTCTCTCTGTGCTAAATTTTTAGGTCTTTCCAATACAAAGTCCATCCTAGAATATCAGGCTGTATACTACATAACATTTTTACTAGGTTTGACTGAGGAGAAGTGATTGGCAACATTACACTTGACCAGCTTATATCTTAAAAGCAAGACCATCAGTTTTACTGTGCTTTGTAGTTTATGCACTACTCTTCTTGAATTCCTACATGGGTTTTGCTTGAATAAGTAATATTGATGCCACTGAACCCATAGAATTTTGGCATCCAAAAGTCTTGTTCTGTAATGTCCCTATCCGCTTAGGAGACATAAAGAGAAGATTCCACTAGCCTAATTAAGTTCCCATAGGTTAGGACAGAGAAAATTAATCAAAGGAACACAATTCACCTAGGAGAACACTTTATAAAAGCTAAATTGGAGAAAAGGGGACATGGGTCCTAGGCTAACAAAAAATCACTTTTAAATTATAAAGTGAGGAAAACCCACTAAAGTGACTTTATTATAATAAAAGGTAAAAGGGTGACAAAAAGCTCAAGTGAGTTATAAAAAAGGGAAATGAGGAGTCTCTCCTCATTCTTGCATTCACTCACTTGAATAATAGATTTTTGGAAAGCTCTTGAGAAGAGAGTCAAGGGTTTTTGGAAACTCTCATTCTGGTTGCTGGTTTCAATTTTGAAACTATACACTGTAGCTAGTACTGGAGCGGAGTCACTCAGAGTCAAACATTACACTGCATTGTTAACGAAGGAGGCATTGGTTGAAATGGACTAAATCTGAATGGTTCTGTAATGTCCCTATCCGCTTAGAAGACATAAGGAGAAGATTCCACTAGCCTAATTAAGTTCCCATAGGTTAGGACGGAGAAAATTAATCAAAGGAACACAATTCACCTAGGAGAACACTTTATAAAAGCTAAATTGGAGAAAAGGGGACATGGGTCCTAGGCTAACAAAAAATCACTTTTAAATTATAAAGTGAGGAAAACCCACTAATGTGACTTTATTATAATAAAAGGTGAAAGGGTGACAAAAAGCTCAAGTGAGTTATAAAAAAGGGAAATGAGGAGTCTCTCCTCATTCTTGCATTCACTCACTTGAATAATAGATTTTTGGAAAGCTCTTGAGAGGAGAGAAGGATTTTTGGAAACTCTCATTCTGGTTGCTGGTTTCAATTTTGAAACTATACACCGTAGCTAGTATTGGAGCGGAGTCACTCAGATTCCAACATTGCACTGCATTGTTAACGAAGGAGGCATTGGTTGAAATCTGAATGTGTTATTAGTTGATTTTATATTCTGACTTTTGGACCTTGGTACTTCATATTCTATACACAGGCCGATTTTCCTCATTTATATCAGGCTGAGGGCATTATTTAAAGAGGCCGAGGGCTTGTCTTGTTTGCTGGTCGAGTTACCACTATTCTCGCTGAAGTATTGGGCTGAGTTTGCCTTCTCTTGTTTGCTGGCCGAGTCTGAGTCATTTAGGAGGGCTGAGATCAACTTTGTGAAGGTGCGGAGTACCATCCTTTGCTGGCTGAGTTGTTAAGAGTAACCTCCGTTCTGTGGCCGAGTTCACTCTAGGACGGTCGAGTTCCCTGTCTATTGGAGCTGAGTGTGACTGTTGTATATGGGGGGCAAATCTCTGAGTTGTACGTACCAGATTTGAAGGCTGTACCGAGAACCATTGTCTGTTGTTGTTTTCATTGGGAAGTTATTACATTGCTGTAGCTGTTGGAAGAAGTCATTGTCATCTTGGAGGACGTATTGCTGAAGTCTATATTGCTGGGTTGTTCAAGAAAGTCTCTGTTATTTTGCAAGATTGCATTGCTGAAGCATACACTAGGTTTCTCAGTTGCTTTAAGCATTGTAATCCTTTATCAAATTAATAAAATTGTTATTTACCCCTAAAGTTATTGCTGTTGCAAGTGTCTATCAGTGGGGCATATATTTCTGAGTTTAGTATAAATACTATACCGCTGTTTGAAGTATCTTTTGGGCATTTATTTGGCATTGTGTTTACTTTTTTAAAATAAAATACAAAGGAACTGCACCTACAACCATATGCTTGCAAACTGTTTGATGAAAAAACTCAGTGACAAACTCGAACAAACTTATAAATTTTAGTAGGGATTTTGAGATATTACTAGGGGGTATCTTACAGATTCCTTGTGTATCCTAAATACTTTTACTAGGTGCAAGATAAGTTTTTCCTTTGGAGTGAGAAGAATGCTTATTGGTGAAATCTTTGACAAACATTTTTTTAAAGATCTGGAGGAGTCAGTAACTCATTGGGATTACCTAGGTAAGGCCTAGGTTCAAAGCTGGATGGATACCACGATAGCCCCTAGGCTAGTGCCAACAGACCGCAAGCCAGTGCTTAGCAGGAAATTTATGGCTTAGCAAGGGCCAAGATGTCTAGAGACACACCCACAGGGGGGGTCCCGCTCATGAGGGGGCGTCTATCCTTCTAGCCTTATCACAATGGGCCAACATGTCATTTGTGGGAATTGAATCCAGGTGGGGAGGAGAACAAATCATCCACCCAACCACCTTAACTATGAACCCTTGAAAAAATTATGATGTTGCAATGGATTTCCTGCAGGACCGGCTGATTTATTTTGTGAAAAGGATAGGACATGGTTTCCAGGAAGACCTTACCTTTTGCCTCAGAATGCCTCTGACAAATTCATGCTGATAGAATTTATATCCCTGGGTTAATCAAAAACAACAACAACAACAACAAAGAAACAAAGTTCCTTGCCTTCGAGATTTGCTGTTCAAAGCACTGTTAATGGTCCCAAACTAAAAGGTACTTCTCACTTGCTAAGAAAATAAGACATTGAATATGTTGAGGCATTGCGCAGTTATTACCTGAACTCCTCTTCCACATACAAGGCCCTCTTCCACATACAAGGGAAAGGAGGGATGGTTGGTTGGAAGCCCTCAAACATGACCATGCATAGAAGATCGAGAGTGTCCAAAATTAAAATAGGGTTTCATGTTACACATTCTGACAGTGATTCCAGCAGTGAGGAGGTTGGGAAAGAACTTGAAGTCCCTTAGTAGTCCTAACTCTCCAGATAATGAGCATCATGGATGACAAGACAAGGGAGGAGAAGACTTTGTGATGTTTGATTCAGGCCAGAACATAGAACAAGGCCAGTCTTCTCATGCTGCAGCCACAGGAAACCCAAAATTTTAATAGCCACTTAGCTTCCTCATCCTTCAAGACATTAAATCTAACTTAAATAAAGTATAGCCTCCTCTTGTTCAAGGATCTCCTTAGACTTCCTCATGCAATACTAGGTGTACTAGACATATCCAGTCCAATGAAAACGTTCAGGGTGATATGAGTGGATCTAATTCCACTCTTCCAAAGGGTTTTAGTTGCAACGATATTGTGGATGGTGGGGTTGATGATGTCGACGATCTTGTATGGTGGCAAACAAAGGAAAGGGGATCACGAGGACACAAATCTTGAAGAAAACTATAACACATAGTGATCCTTATAAGCAAGGGGAAAAGCCAAAACATGAATTCAACATTTGTTCCTCCACCTTTAATAGTGGGATTATGTGGGAGATGATGAAAATGAATTAAATGATCGTTTCAACCCTCAAGACACTGCTACAAACATATCTGCTGAGAATAACACTAGTGAGAAACTACTGAAGATCCCTCATCGATCTGAAATAGAAAATGAACCAAAAGAAATGAAAGAGGCCATAGAGTTTCTAGACTAGAATAAGAAACGTGAGCTAGAAAGGTAGGCCCCAATATAGAAACTTCAGGTCACTCCAGCCAAGTATATATAACAAAACATTCTTGGTGGTTATTAGATTTTGTGTTTGATGAAGCTCAAAAGAGCCTAACAGTGAAAATTGTCAAGGGTAAGCCCAATAATAGCAAGGGCAAGGCTGCAGCCTTCTGTTATGAACATAAAATATATAAAATAATATAAAGAATATACAATAATAATTAATAATTACGAAAGGACACGTTTCGAAGGGCATGACTATTAATGAAAGGGCACACTACTTAGGTATATATACGGGACTTCATTATACTATCATATCATATCATTCTCTCATATATTTCTATATTATTATTTTATTTTCAATGGATATCTTTATTTTCCAAATATTTTGGATTATTAGTTCATGAGTCATATTTGGTTATCACATTTGGTGTCCAAGATTCATTTACGATTTTGGCTTGTAATACCCATTTTTACGAGCATCGGAAACGAAGACTAACTTAGTAGCCTAGCCATTCCCATAGGCTATAGATTAAAAAGTGATGATGAAATATTAGGAAGTTAATTAATTAAAAGTGACAAAGGAAAAATAATATTATAAGTTACTTTATTAAAAGAAGAAAATGACCCATTGTTTTCGGATAGCCATCTCAATAAAGGGGAAGGAGGAGCTCATTCAAGGGTATGATTGGATGATTTGGTTAATTGATTTTGTGGGCTCATTGAGCTTTGTATGGGGGTTTGTAACCCTAGTGTGGATATCCTTCGAGGGTGAAACTATCCCCCCTAGGAATCAAAACTAGTTTCAATGGTGAAACACTCACCCTAGCTAGTCAAGAGGGAGAACCACTTTAGGTTCTTCACTGGGGCTTAACGAGGAAGGAGGATTGAGAATTGTCAGAATACTTGGATTGGGAGATCGATGTACTTGCAACAAACCGAGGTTATTTTGACAGGAACATTTACATGCCAGAGGCAGAGTTAATTGGGGGCAACGAAATAGCATGAAGAGGCCAAATTATTTGTGCAGGGGCCGAGTTATTTTGGAGGGCGAATTTATTGTTGAAGGCCGAAATAATTTCCAGAAGAAACCAACCTAGGAATGCCACCAGGTTCAATAAAATTGGCTATGTTTTTGTTGTGATATTCTAAATAAAGTTGTGGTTACTGGTTGTTCAAATGTTGGTTGGAGTTTATTTAAATTTGTGACGAAAAATGTTTATTGAATTTTTTCTTAAAGTATGGAAAATTTTAAAATAATTAAGAGGGATATATATATATATATATATATACACACACGTTATTCTCCAAGGAGAAAAATCCACCTCTATATATATATACACACACGTTATTCTCCAAGGAGAAAAATCCACCTCCCAAAAATCCACCTCCCCACAGGCATATATATATATATATACACACGTTATTCTCCAAGGAGAAAAATCCACCTCCCCACAGGCATATATATATATATATATACACACACACACACGTTATTCTCCAAGGAAAAAAATCCACCTCCCAAAATCCACCTCCCCACAGGCATACTCACTTAAGAGTTCACATGTAATGTCCTAGGGTAATTTTCGCCCTAGGGTTTTGCTGTTTGCGAGCGTTACAATAAATCCACAAGATTATGCTATGACTTTTTTTTTTTTTTTCAACAGTAGGCAACATTAAAATAGAACGAAATCTCCATAGTAATAAATATCTCCAGTAGTGATATGAATCATGATTATTTCAACAACACAATAATATATTCCTTCAACCATTAAAACATAGTCTTGATTTAAAGATCAGTGTTCAATTAGTCAACCCCATCTATTGTGACTATACTAATATCACAATTGTTGAACCCTTAGTTACACTGAGAGGGGGGGGGGGTGAATCAGTTTAATACATTCATGAACTTTTAAACTTTTTTTTAAGCTTATTTACAACTTAGTTTCATAATCAACTTTATATGTGAACAATCTTTATATGTAAGCAGTAAGTATTAAGATCATGTGACAGCAGACTTATTATGAGAGCAGTAAGTATTTAGCAGATTGACTAGACCATATCAACACATAGACATCACACACATAGACAATAGATATAAGTGGAAACCCATAACGAGAGAAAACCACATCTTATTATTGTTGTGATGCAAAGGCAAGCTCCAACTCCCTCTCACCACTGATTTTCTGTAGGCACCAACCCACAGGAGGCTCCAACTCCAATTCTGCAAGCTACAACTTGCAAGGAAGCTCCAACTCCCATCAATTTTCTGCAGGCACCAACCTACAGGAGGCTCCAACCTCAGTCAGCTACAACTGACATCTATCAAGCTACAACTTGATAGGGAAGCTCCAACTTCCTCATTCTATCAAAAGAAAAACATTTGGTGATTTACCTTGGATATCAGCTCTGTTCTGTACCTTGTTTTGTGCTGTTCTCCAGTCTTCAAATTTGTCTTATATCATCTCTGATTTTTCACAGCATCTCTTTCTGCTCCTCCTTCTTCTTATCTTCTCTGCCCCAATTCTTCATTCTCTATATTCTCTAACCTCTCTCATGCATATCAATGTGATATCCTTTATACAGTTTGCCTCATAACAGTTCGTATTCCGCAGGGAATTCAAAGTGAATAGCCCTGACTCTTCACCTTCTGCCTCCTCATTTATTTGTCCAGTTCATTCAGAAAAACTACAACAATTTGTACAAATTTCAGTTTTACAGTGGAGTTTTGTTTCCTACGGAGACTTGCTAGTGCATCACAAACAATATAAACCAATTAAAAACATTTACATTCAGTTACAATATGGATTACAAATCAACCCATTTAGCCTTTTGGATCACTGCGTGTTTGTCTCTTCTGCAGCTGTCTTTGTCTTTTTCTTCTCTGTATGCTCTCCTGTTCACTGCCGTTGTGTAACTGCTGCATATAAAACTGCCGTGTTATATAACTCAAATAACTCTCGATGATATAATAATAATAGATCATTTTAATACATAAAATGCCCTTTCGGGCCCACTCGCCGAACTTGCTCTATTCTCCGATGCGATGAATCACCTCTTGAATACTTCCGATTGCAATTAATCTCATTGGCAACTTCCAGTTGTATGTTCCGATGCTCTGCTTTCATTCCGATGCGATGATTCACTGTTCACATATGTAAATATGTATATATCGTTTTACATATATATATTTGCCGCTTTGCTTTCTTTTAACTCTTCAGCTTTGGTTTAAAAAACTCGGAGCAAACATGTATTAATCTTTTCTTTTGAATGGAGCCCACATACCAGCTATACTCCGCCTCATTTATTTCAATTGCAATCACAACATTCATAATGCTCTTGTGACTTGGTCATTTGATTTCCACCGATGTGATTAGCAAAGGCCCCACCATGTAATGTTTTGGCATTTCAATGTTCTGTGTTACAATTTCTTTTACTCGTCGAAGGGTTTTAACAAAGGAAAATCTTAAATTTATGTGTTTGAATCTCCGCCTATGCGATGGGTCACTGTAGACCCCACTCCGACTTCCTTTAGATCCAACGGTTGCTATCTTCGATGATCCGACGGTTGCGATTGGATCGCACCATTGCAATCGCAATATTCAACAAATTTTTCATTCACACTTCCACTGCGCCGATGAGATTGGAATTCTCCGATGCGATAGATCCAACGGCTACAATTAGTTGGGAACGGACGGTTGCGATTGAATTGCTCGATTGCAATCGCAATTTCCAATTTGTTCGCCTCTCTGTGTCTCTCGTTCTTCGTCGATGCGATTGAGTTTTGCGGATCCGATGGATCATTTACTCGCTCTATAACCTTTCGGGTCCGGTCTTTATTCTTTCCCTTGGCCCCACATATTCAATGGTTAAAGTTCATTGTTCGACTTTGTTAAACCAACATGCTGTTGCATATATCAACAGGGACTTTTGGGCCCACAACTCTATTTAACGCATGTCAAACAGTATATATATATATATATATATATATATATATATATATATATATATGTTTTGTTGTGTTAACTGATTGACCTTGGTTAAGAACCCAGTTCTTAATACAACAATACTCGACCACAACAACCGTAATTCATCCACATAAAGGTTCATCCACGTGCATTTAACTATACTTATATTCCGAAGGTGCACCCTTTGCCTTGATTAACTAGCCATTCCAAACATACATATACAAGGGTTTCTTTTCCTGTGTATTTGATCTATATCAAGGCTCGACTTTACATTAAGCCCAAAGTATAACTCCTCGATCACCACATATATTAACGTGTGTTGTAGCTTACTTTCAGACTATATATTAAACTAAAAAAAAACACCATGTAACTACACTCGGCCCACAGAATTGTTCCATACCTTTATACATCGCGCATCATATATTACAACCTCTGTTGTGACATTATAATAAAACCCACTTACATCAAAATTCACTACCAACGCAACATTTTTAATGCATCGCCATGGCCCCACACATCAAGACTTGTTAAATGAGCGGTTTTCATCAGAAACAAATGGGCCATACCTAGACTTATCTCCCGAGCAACTCATTGCGCGATTGTCGTTTGATCTACCAGCCTCCAGATTGGACGACCCTCAACGATATCGCGTAATTTCCACAACATGAGATTAGCATTCCAAAAGAATGCGATATGAGCGGTTTTGGGCAGCTAATGTGGCAAGTTTATACTGTATCGCTTTTTTTAGATATGGTTTCGTTCCGGACCAAAAACGACGCGATATGGGTTGTATTGGTTTCAGAAAACCATCGCCGGTATTTGAATAGTGTTTCCATTCGCCTCTTTAACTTCGTTTTCATTCGATTCTTTTGTTATTCTTCGCTCGCTCCTTCTCATCTGTTCATCCTTGCTTCGTCACCATTGCGCTTCCAAACATTAATAACCTTTTTACACAGGCAGTGCCTGTTAGTGCAGGACTGTTTCTCTGTATTCTTTGCATATACTGCAGCCTGGGCTGCTTCAAATGGCCCTGCTTTGCAGCTGCTCGACCCCCTGCATCCTCTTCATATCTCTGCTGCCTCTCTGCTACTTCTCTACCTCTTTTGCTCTCTTTGCCTTTCAACAGTATTCTTTTGCTATCTCTCTGCTTCTATGCTGTCTCCTTTGCCATCAATGACAACATTTCCAACAGTCTCCCCCTTTGGCATTGATGGCAATACACTTCCTCTGCTTGCCTTTTAGAAAGCCCTTTCTTCTGTTGCTTGCTTTTCCTCCTCCTTTGACATCAATGGCAAAGGGTTGCACATTTCCCAGTGTGTTTTCCATGTCTTGTCCATGATATTCTGATCTTGAGGATCTGTTCCATGCTCTGCCCACTTGCGCTGGTTCTTTTGTGACTCTCTTTGTTGACTGATCTCCCCCTGGAATGATGACTGATCTCCCCCTGGAATGATGTTTTCTTTTCTGTTCCCCCCCTGGAATGATGCTTTCTCTTCATGTCAGAGAGTAGCATCTGCAGATACTACCCCTAGTTTGTCTCTCAGATATTCGAATGGTTCTCTAGCAAGAGGTTTTGTGAATATATCTGCTGTTTGTTCTTTTGTTGGCACATATTCCAACTTCACTACCTTTTGCGCTACTTGTTCTCTGAGGAAATGGTACTTGATTGGGATGTGTTTAGTTTTTGAATGAAGTACAAGATTTTTTGATATACTTATTGCACTTGTATTATCACATTTGATAGAGATAGGTTCATCAATGCTTACCTTCATGTCTTGGAGGGTTTGTTTCATCCACATGACTTGTGTGCAACATGCTGCTACTGTTATGTATTCTGCTTCTGCTGTAGATAGAGAGACAGATGTTTGTTTCTTGCTTAGCCATGCCACCAGGCTCTTTCCCAAATAGAATGCACCTCCACTTGTGCTTTTCCTATCATCCACATAGCTGGCCCAATCTACATCTGTATATGTTGTCAAAGTGAAGCTCTTGCCTTTTGGATACCATAGCCCATACCGTGCAGTTCCTTGTAGATATCTGAATATTCTTTTGACTGCTAGGTAGTGATTTTGTTTTGGTGCTGCTTGATATCTTGCCACGAGTCCTACTGTCAACATAATGTCTGGTCTAGATGCTGTTAGGTATAACAAACTTCCTATCATGGATCTGTAATGTCTTTGATCTATATCAGCAGATCCATCATCAGCACATAGCTTGCATCCAGTGATCATGGGAGTTGACACAGGTTTGCAGTCTTCCATTTTGAACTTTTTCAACATCTCTTTTAAGTATTTTTCTTGTGAGATGAATGTACTTGTGTTCTTTTGCTGAATTTGAAGTCCTAAGTAGAAGGTGAGCTCCCTAATCATAGACATCTGAAACTCTGACTTCATTTCTTCAGCAAATCCTTTTGCTAACTCATCTTTGTTGCTTCCAAACATGATGTCATCTACATAAACTACTACAATCAGGAGTTCATTTTCATTGGCCTTTATGTATAGATTGCTGTCTACTCCTCCTCTCTTAAAGCCTTGTTTTTGCAAGTACTTGTCCAACCTCGAATACCATGCTGAGGAGCTTGTTTCAGCCCATATAGGGCTTTCTTTAATCTGCACACATAGTCTTCTTTATCTGTTAATGAGAATCCTTCAGGTTGTTCCATGTAGACTTCTTCTAGATCTCCATTCAGGAAGGCAGATTTCACATCCATTTGATATACGTTGAAGTTATGGTAGCATGCAAAGGCCAAAAACATTCTGATAGCTTCCATTCTGGCTACAGGGGCAAATGTTTCATCATAATCAAGACCTTCTATTTGTGAATATCCCTTGCATACAAGTCTTGCTTTATTCCTGATTACCTATCCTTGTTCATTCATCTTATTCTTCAATACCCATTTTGAGCCTATGACATTTTTCTCAGTGGGTCTTGGAACTAATTCCCAGGTATTGTTCTTCTCAATTTGGTCTAGTACTTCATTCATAGCATTCACCCAAAATTTTTTTTTGTTGGCTTCTTCAAACTTCTTTGGTTCTAATTGAGATAACATAGCCAGGGATACTTCTTTTGTTTGTTCAACTCGCTGTCTTCTTGTCTGGACTCCTACACTCTTGTCCCCAATGATTTGATCTTCTGGATGGTTCTTTTGAGTGTATCTTGAGGAAACTTTTGAGTTTAACTCAGTATCTTCTGTTGTCTTGCTTGATTCATCATCATCTTGGTTCTCTTCTTCGTGGTCTTCTGGAGGATTGCTGCAACCTGTACTTCTTGTCTTGTTTGGTAGTTCTTCATCAAATCTTACATCAATGCTTTCCACAATTTTGCGAAGAGTTTTGTTGTAGCACCTGTAACCCTTACTCTTGGATGCATATCCAAAAATATTCCTTCATCTGCTCTTGCATGAAACTTCCCCAGATTTTCATCATTATTCTTTATGTAACACTTGCTTCCATATACTCTAAAGTGTTTGATTGATGTTGGTTTACCATGCCATAGTTCATAAGGAGTCTTGTCACTGTTTGGTCTTAAATGAGCTTTGTTGAGAATATGCACAGCTGTGTGTACTGCTTCTGCCCAGAAGGTTTGGGGAATGTTACTTTCTTGCATCATGGCTCTGGCAATTTGTTGTACAGACTTGTTGTCTCTCTGCCACTCCATTATGTTGAGGTGTCCCTGCAATAGTAAACTGTTGTTTTATCCCATGTTCATTGCATAGGTCTGCAAAATCATAGTCTGTGAATTCACCTCCTCTGTCTGATCTGATGCACTTTAGCTTGCATCCTGTTTGATTTTCTGCCAATGCCTTGAATATCTTGAATTTCTCAAGTGCTTCCGATTTATATTTGAGAAATGCAACCCATGTCATTATGGAGAAATCATCTATTATCAGCATGAAGTAGGATTCTCCACTTGGTGTTTTAGTTCTTGAAGGTCCACACAGGTCCATGTGTACAAGCTGAAGTGGCCTACTTGTTGATAGCTCATCTTTGGTCTTAAAGGATGTCCGGGTCTATTTGCCCAATTGGCAAGATTTACATATGGTATTTGAAGGCTTCTTTATTGTTGGCATATCTCTGACTGCTTTCTTCTTACTCAGAATGATGATATGGTCGAAGTTAAGATGTCCCAATCTCCTATGCCATAACCATGACTCCTCAAGTTTGCTAAGGTGGCATGCTTCATTCTCTTCTTTCACTATGTAGACATTACTCTCTGTTCGAACACCTTTGATCAGAGTCTTCCCTGTGGTGCTTGATCTGACTTCACAGTCTTGTGCTCTAAAAAGAACCTCACAGCCTTTATCACACATTTGACTGACACTCAGCAGATTTGCTTTCAGTCCGTCCACAAATAGTACATCTTGGGCCTTTCCTCTGCCATTATCTAGACTGACTGAGCCTTTTCCTTCGATTTTCCCTGCTTTATCATTTCCAAAAGTAACATTTCCAGATTTCTTTTCATCAAAGGTTATAAACTTGCTTCTATCTCCAGTCATATGTTTTGAGCAACCACTGTCCAAATACCATTGGCTTTTCAGGTCTTGAGCTGTTAGAGCCAGGTCACATTTATTCACCTTCTTTTTCCACTGCATGCATCCTTTTGTTTGGTACCTTTTCTGAGATGATGGACCACATTCTCTGAGAGGACATTTGGGAGGCATATGTCCAAGTTTATTGCATACATAGCATTTGATCATATTTTTAGCAGAATTATGAGTATGAGTAAACTCTCCATGATTCATAAACCTCCTTGAGGTTTTGAACATCAGTCTTTGTCCATATTTTCTGCATTCTATGATTTTATGGCCAAATTCCTTACAGTAAAAACAATATCCATAGAAACAATTTGCATACCTGATGAAAGGTTGTCTTCTCCATTTGTTTGCTTGAGATAATCTCTTCACTGTTTGCATCCTTTGCTGGTTTGAATTAATTCTCCTTGTATGACAGTATGCAGCAATATGTCCCAGCGTGTGGCAGGCATAACAAGTGGCATTTTTCATAGGAGGGAAGAATCTCCTTTGATGGCTTCCAAATTTGACATACTCAGGAGTATATGAGCCTTTTTCTGTTGGCTGTGTTTTTATTTCATTCTTTGTCATTAGAGGTTCCTTCTGATATCTATCTCCTTCATTGCGGGTTTCTTCTGCTGTAGGAATCATCTGAGCTGCTTCATCATCCTTATCTGCTTTTACAAAAATGATATTTTTGTTTTCCTTTTCTTTGCCTTTACTTGATTCTCCTTCATAGCCTATCCCAGTTTTTATCAGAGGAGATCTTTGAGCATCCAGAATTTCATTCAACTTACCAGAGCTTGTCATTTGAGAAGAATTTATTGACACTTTCCTTTGGGCATTTTCTAATTTCTTCCTCAAGCATACTACTTCTTCTTCCAATTTCTCTTGTTCTTGAATTTTATCCTTAATTTGCTTAAGTAAAATGTCTTCTACCTTCTTGGCTTCTTCAAGCTCTACTTTCAACTGAATGAGAACTTCTGAATTTTGTTCTTCTCTTACATACTTGAGGAGAATGTCTTTCTGTTTTCTGCACTTCAGTTTGAGTCTGTCAATTTCCTCCAGGGCACTTCTTAGCTCCTCCTCAAGATCAACTTCACCTTCCTCTTCATCTTCTAGAAGGAGTCCTTCAAGCTCTTCTATGGCCATCAATATAAATTTAGAGGTTCCTTCTTCACTTGAGGGTTCATCTGAGTCTTCAGATGCACTGCTGTCTTGTTGAGCATAGAAAGATTTTCTATTGAATTTCTTTCCTTTCTGCCAGTTCTTTGATATGGTTTTCTCTGACTCTTGAGTCTGATTCTTTATTTTCTTATGAGGACACTTAGCAGCATAGTGTCCAACTCTTCCATAGTTAAAGCATTTAAATGGAAGTTTACCTTTATATTTACCTGAGCCTCTATCCAATTTCCTGACAAATTTGGCCTCTTCATCATCAAAGCAAGAGCATATATCTTCCTTTTCTTCTTTCTTCTTCTCTATCTTAAAGGCTGCCTCCCTCACATTTGACTTCCTCTGTGGCAGTCTCATCTCATAGGCTGTTAGATTTCCAAGTAGCTGGTTCATGGTCAAGGTTTCCCAATCAGCTGTTTCTTCTATGGCAGAAACTTTGGGGTTAAAGTTGGATGGAAGAGATCTCAAATTCTTTTGAACAATTACAACTTCTTTTATGGTTTCTCCTAGAGCTTTCATGTTATTCACAATTTCTGCAACCCTTAAAAAGAAGCTGGCAATGTCTTCATCATCATTCATTTTCAAATTTTCAAACTGGGCTCTATAGACTTGAAGTTTGGCTGTCTTTACCTTTTTGTCTCCCTCATGGATGTTCTCTAGTGTATCCCACATTTCTTTGGCAGTCTTGCTGTGCATTACTTTGATAAATTCTGCCTCACACAGTCCATTTAAGATTGCATTCATGGCCTTTGCATTAGCTACCAAATATTGTTTGGCTTCCTTTTCTGAGTCAGTTGCCTTTGGGGCATATCCAAATTCCACAGCCGCCCAAACTTCTATTCCTAGAGGCATTATGTATGCTCTCATTCTGATTTTCCAGAAGGCATAATTAGCACCGGTGAAGAAAGGGGCTTTATTGGTTGAACTTCCTTCTTGACTAGCCATCCTGGGGACCTAGGATCTCCTTTCAGTTGTTAAACTGATACAAAAGGAACCTGCTCTGATACCAATTGTTGAACCCTTAGTTAAACTGAGAGGGGGAGGGGGGGGGTGAATCAGTTTAATACATTCATGAACTTTTAAACTTTTCATTAAGCTTATTTACAACTTAGTTTCATAATCAACTTTATATGTGACAATCTTTATATGTAAGCAGCAAGTATTAAGATCATGTGACAACAGACTTATTATGAGAGCAGTACGTATTTAGCAGATTGACTAGACCATATCAACACATAGACATCACACACAGAGACAACAGATATAAGTGGAAACCCATAACGGGAGAAAACCACATCTTATTATTGTTGTGATGCAAAGGGAAGCTCCAACTCCCTCTCACCACTGATTTTCTGTAGGCACTAACCCACAGGAGGCTCCAACCTTAATTCTGCAAGCTACAACTTGCAAGGAAGCTCCAACTCCCATCAATTTTCTGCAGGCACCAACCTCAGTCAGCTACAACTGACATCTATCAAGCTACAACTTGATAGGGAAGCTCCAACTTCCTCATTCTATCAAAAGAAAAACATTTGCTGATTTACCTTGGATATCAGCTCTGTTCTGTACCTTCTTTTGTGCTATCCTCCAGTCTTCAAATTTGTCTTATATCATCTCTGATTTTTCACAGCATCTCTTTCTGCTCCTCCTTCTTCTTATCTTCTCTGCCTCAATTCTTCATTCTCTATATTCTCTAACCTCTCTCATGCATATCAATGTGATATCCTTTATACAGTTTGCCTCATAACAATTCGTATTCCACAGGGAATTCGAAGTGAATAGCCCTGACTCTTCGCTTTCTGCCTCTTCATTTATTTGTCCAGCTCATTCAGAAAAACTACAACAATTTGTACAAATTTCAGTTTTACAATGGAGTTTTGTTTCCTACGGAGACTTGCCAGTGCATCACAAACAATATAAACCAATTAAAAACATTTACATTCAGTTACAATATGGATTACAAATCAACCCATTCAGCCTTTTGGATCACTGCGTGTTTGTCTCTTCTGTAGCTGTCTCTGTCTTTTTCTTCTCTGTATGGCCTCCTGTTCACTGCCGTTGTGTAACTGCTGCATATAAAACTGCCGCGTTATATAACTCAAATAACTCTCGGCGATATAAGAATAATAGATCATTTTAATACATAAAATGCCCTTTCGGGCCCACTCGTCAACCTTGCTCTATTCTCCGATGTGATGAATCACCTCTTGAATACTTTCGATTGCGATTAATTGCAATAGCAACTTCCAGTTGTATGTTCCGATGCTCTGCTTTCATTCCGATGCGATGATTCACTGTTCACATATGTAAATATGTATATATCGTTTTACATATATATATTTTCCGCTTTGCTTTCTTTTAACTCTTCAGCTTTGGTTTAAAAAACTTGGAGCAAACATGTATTAATCTTTTCTTTTGATTGGAGCCCACATACCAGCTATACTCCGCCTCATTTATTTCAATCGCAATCGCAACATTCATAATGCTCTTGTGACTTGGTCATTTGATTTCCGCTGATGTGATTAGCAAAGGCCCCACCATGTAATGTTTCGGCATTTCAATGTTCCGTGTTACAATTTCTTTTACCCGTCGAAGGGTTTTAACAAAGGAAAATCTTAAATTTATGTGTTTGAATCTCCACCGATGCGATGGGTCACTGTAGACCCCACTCCGACTTCCTTTAGATCCAACGATTGCTATCTTCAATGATCCGACGGTTGCGATTGTATCACACCATCGCAATCGCAATCGCAATATTCAACAATTTGTTCATTCGCACTTCCACTGCGCCGATGCGATTGGAATTCTCCGATGCGATAGATCCAACGACTACGATTAGTTGGGAATGGACGGTTGCGATTGAATCGCTCGATCGCAATTGCAATTTCCAATTTGTTCGCCTCTCTGCGTCTCTCGTTCTCCGCCAATGCGATTGAGTTATGCGGATCTGATGGATCATTTACTCGCTCTATAACCTTTCGGGTCCAGTCTTTATTCTTTCCCTTGGCCCCACATATTCAATGGTTAAAGTTCATTGTTCGACTTTGTTAAACCACCATGCTGTTGCATATATCAACAGGGACTTTTGGGCCCACAACTCTATTCAACGCATGTCAAACAGTATATATATATATATATATATATATATATATATATATATATATATATATATATTTTGTTGTGTTAACTGATTGACCTTGGTTAAGAACCTAGTTCTTAATACAACAATACTCGACCGCAACAACCATAATTCATCCACATAAAGGTTCATCCACTTGCATTTAACTATACTTATATTCCAAAGGTACACCCTTTGCCTTGATTAACTAACCATTCCAAACATACATATACAAGGGTTTCTTTTGCTGTGTATTTGATCTATATCAAGGCTCGACTTTACATTAAGCCCAAAGTATAACTCCGCGCTCACCACATATATTAACGTGTGTTGTAGCTTACTTTCAGACTATATATTAAACTAAAAAAAACACCATGTAACTACACTCGGGCCCACAGAATTGTTCCATACCTTTATACATCGCGCATCATATATTACAGCCTCTGTTGTGACATTATAATAAAACCCACTTACATTAAAACTCACTACCAACGCAACATTTTTAATGCATCGCCACGGCCCCATACATCAAGACTTGTTAAATGAGCGGTTTTCATCATAAACAAATGGGCCATACCTTGACTTATCTCCTGAGCAACTCATTGCGCGATTGTCGTTTGATCTACCAGCCTCTAGATCGGACGACCCTCAACGATATCGCGTAATTTCCACGACAGGAGATTAGCGTTCTAAAAGAACACGATATGAGCGGTTTTGGGCAGCTAACGTAGCAAGTTTATACTGGATCGCGTTTTTTAGAAATGGTTTCGTTCCGGACCAAAAGCGGTGCGATATGGGTTGTATTGGTTTCAGAAAACCATTGTCGGTATTTGAAAAGTGTTTCCATTCGCCTCTTTAACTTCGTTTTCATTCGATTCTTTTGTTATTCTTCACTCGCTCCTTCTCATCTGTTCATCCTTGCTTCGTCACCACTGCGCTTCCAAACACCAATAACCTTTTTACACAGGCAGTGCCTGTCAGTGCTGGACCGTTTCTTTGTATTCTCTGCATATTCTGCAGCCTGGGCTGCTTCAAATGGCCCTGCTTTGTAGTTGCTCGACCCTCTGCATCCTCTTCAGATCTCTGCTGCCTCTCTGCTACTTCTCTATCTCTTTTGCTCTCTTTGCCTTTCAGCAGTTTTCTTTTGCTATCTCTCTGCTTCTATGCTGTATCCTTTGCCATCTCCTTTGCCATCAATGACAACATTTCCAACAACAATTTGATAATCCAACATTCAATTGTAGAAATGCTAATACTATCTAATCAATTGTTGCTAGACTTATTGAAACTCACTATGTTGTTACAGGGATGGTTATAGTTATCTGACTTCCGTGGTTCTTTTCCTCCATCTATTTAGGATTCCCTATTCTTCTATCCATGTCTGAATCTATGTATGATAAAAGACCATGACCCTTTTATCATTCGTTGCCATAGTTTTAAAACTCCGACTCGGATTCGGAACTGGCCGAGGGTCGATTTTGACTCCGACTCAGTATCGACTCGGCCTAGTTGATTTCAATAACTCGATCGTTGTAAAAAATACATTAAATATTTTTTTTTAAAAGAAAAAACATATTTTTAAAGATTTTCATTCACGTTTCCAAACTCAAAGCATTAGAATATAGAGAGAAGACAACATATGATCAAAGTACGCTCATGTTTATATCTATTATATCAAAATGACACCTAGTGCACTGTCCAATACATGTAATATATAAAGATTAGAACAAAAACACATAACCAAGGAGGCTCTAAATGGTCTCTATAACAAAACATCACTAGTCACTACAGCTAAACAAGGAAAGATCATCTGGCTCAAAATCTGAATAAGAGTCAGACAAGGAAACCCATGGATCCTCCTCATTACTGCTCCAAAAACCAACTCCAACTCTTCACAAACTACTCACAAATGCTCATACAAATGCAATGAGATAGCTGTGAGTAAATGTGAGGGGGTTGGGTCACTTTTATATGCTTGGGAGAGGGGTAGAGGCATTTAAAAAAAAAAAAAATAGAGTTTGAACTCCAAGTTGCTGCATTTTTTACCCGTGAACTAGCTCGGCCTAACCGACCTGTCTGTTACCAAACCGACCGAATCGGTGTCGGGCTTGGCCGGTACGGTAACGGACCGGCCGCTGGACCGGTTTTTCTACCTAGCCGACCCGGGTAGGGGTCTGGCTCGGTCTACCAGGTCGAATTCGATTCTCAGGCCGAGCTAGTTTTAAAACACTGTTTGCTGCTAGAATCGGGGCACTCGACCTTGTGGCCCTGACTTGCAACCCTCGGACCCTAGATTTATCTTGTTGCCTTAGACTTTCGCTATACGTTCAGACCTTGACGTCTGCTCTAGATCAAGGTCCTGAATCTCAACGAGTTGATTCCTTGAATTAGGGTAGGTCTTGGTGAGCTCAAAGGGGCCTTGTTGCTTGACCAACACTCTAGCAGCTATCGAAAGATCTTGCTGTTCCTGAGATAGATTAATTTTTCAAGGGGAAAAGATTAATATTGTTATCAATATGAAAGACATGTAAAATTATATTAATATTGATTTGGCAAATCAATTATCAATTTCAGAACCAAATATAAGTGAAAAACAAGATACATTTTGCAAGAGACAATATGGAATTACGGACGTGCAAGTGACAATTGATGATTATAATGCATATCTCAATTTAGTGTTATAACTATGTATAAGGAAAAGATCGACATAATTCTTGGTTTACCATGGTTTGAAACACCGGGTTCCTTCATATAAAACACAGGTTATTTATTTATTTTTGTAAAAGGAGGTGACGTTTCAGGTTATTATGGTGAAGTCAGATTCAATATGACCTTCATGAAAATACCTAAATGATATACCAAAGGCGATCCTTCAAGAAAATCAAAAGTTAATATCAAAAGATGCAAAATGAATTCAAATAAGTTATCATGGATAAAAAATAAGGAAATTTCTCACCTAAAAGATCACGGTCAAAAATTACTTGCAAAGTCAAGAAGTTCAAGGCTACGAAGCAAAAAGTAGAACAAGAAAAGGAATATATTGAGAAGAAATTTAGTGAAGGCCTATCAGAACAAGTGAAGAAAATTCTTGCTTGAAGAGCCTTAATCAAAATTTGTTGGAAGTAATTAGAACATAAAAAAATGAGAAACTTGAGTATCAAAACATTAAATATAAAATCGATAAATCAGAAGGTAAAGAACTTTTGTGTCTCAGGAATTATAATCAAAATCTACTCACTCAAATCAATATGCTTAAGGATGACAAGTGGTCATTAGAAAATAGAATAGAACAACTTATTAAGAAGGAGGCATCAAAACCTTCAGGTAAAGATAGTGTTGCGAACATCTCGATAACATCCTGATTTTATCTTGAAATCACGATTTTTTGGCCTAGCCGATGTTTGCCGATTTTTAAAGATATTTTATGGTATCTTAATTTTGCCAATGTTTGCCGATTTTTTACCAATATTTTCCCGATTTTTACGATTTTTTGGTTTTCCTGACCTTGCCGATTTTATCCCGATGCCGATGTTCACAACATTGGGTAAAAATGTCCAAGATGAAGAAAATGGAACAAACATAGATCCAATTAATATCATAGCTCAAAAAGATGCCAAACGAATTAAAGTCAAAACATAGTCAGATGTTGCAAAACAAACAATGGAAATTCCAAGTGAAGATCCTACAACCAACCAAGCAACATCAGTGCTTGAAGAAAATCAAATATACGAAGATAAGATTACAAGCATGATAAGGGAACATCATATTACAAAGCCTGCTTATTGACATCCACATCATAAGAGCAGGCACAGTAAATAGTTAATGTATCAAAATCACTCAGAAGGGAAGCAATTAACCCATCTTCCGAAGAATATTGATACCAATACTGTCAAGTCTCATGACAACAATTCATCTTAGGAAGCCTATAAGTACAACATTTCATAGAAGATCAATTTATGATGGTTAAATTATTTTACAGTTCAACAATTCTCCTCAGCGTTTAGAAGTTCATACTGGCTAGTGTCATCAACCTTGACAACATAAAAAAAAAAGCACGAGTCGAGGTTATGACAAGCGAAATGCAAAGACGTAAAGCCTTTTCATCAATATACTTCGAGGACAAAACATTTCTAAGCAGAAGGCAATGTTATGAACATAAATATATATAAAATAATATAAATAATAGACTAATAATTAATAAGTATGAAGGGACATGCCTCAAAGGACATGACTATTAATGGAAGGGCACTTTGCTTAGGTATATATATGCGACCCCATTGGACTATCATATTATTATTCATATCATTCTCTCATACATCTATATATTATTATTTTATCCATCTACAATGATATTTTTATTTTCCAAATATCCTGGATTAGGTTATCACACCTTCATTACAGAGATGCAAACAATAGATGTGCCTAGTCTTAAGGTAAAAATCATATTTAAAATCAATAAGGCCTTCCTGATATCATTGAAAGAAAAATGAATGAGCTAACTTTACAGAATATGGATGCAAAAATAAATTGAAGATTTGCGAGGAGAATTAAAGGAATATCTGGACTAGATGTTCTCTGTGACATTATCAATTTTACTGGAATCCTCTTTGTCCCTTGATACTTTCAGAACAGAGGAAGAATATTGTTGTAGAATCCAGTTGGTCAAGTATGCATTGATGAACCTGAAAGAGGCAATTCTATAAATGTTGGACAGACAAAAGATCATTTTTTATGCATAGGGCCTTACCTTTTTTCCAAGTAGGCCTGGATCTTCTCATTGCTAATGTGGGTAGATACGTGGAGGAGGGAAGTACAAGGGATGAATCCTTCTACAATGAACTTGTGTTTAATTACATCAACCATAGTTGCATGGGAACTGCTCCCAATAGGATGGGAATCACAGTCCGATCGTTTCTCAAGTTTTGGGAGCTTTGCAACTTGTAGTAAATGTTCCAAAATCATGGGGAGTGGTTTTCGGAATTTGGAAAGACATTTTAGGTGAGGGGTGCATCCCTTCCAGTTCCAATTGTCATACCCCTGACATTCAATGCATTCTCGACTGCATGAGGCTCAAATTGCCTATGTTTTGGAGTGTTTTTCTGCTCGGCTATAATATCACATTAGCCCAGCTGGGCCTGCGAATGGCCACTATTTATTTCCTTTGTTTTTATTTATTGAGTGCTCATGGGATCATTGATTTGCAGTTTTAATGGCTGCAGTTCTGTTTCGTTGAGGTGTATGAAGCCCTTTGTTTTAATGGTCATCTTGTCTTAACTCTGTTGACTACCTTCATTGGTCATCTTTTCATTTTGATTTGTTGTCAATGACCCTATGTCAATTTACGTTTTCAAGGAGTCCAGGGTGGTTTTGAAGTTTGTGTAAATATGGTCAAAGTTTAAGCCCCTTTATAGTAAAATATAATGATAGCTATTATAAGTTTGTCTTTATATTGTTTGGTCAATTTAGGTGTTATAATATTAATACTATACATACAAATTTATGATAATATGTTTATATTTATTTTTCAGAGGATATAGAAAGCATGGTAGTTCCTTTTAGAGATATTCCTGGACTTAGTGAATATAGATTTTATAGATCTACCTAAATGGAGTCATGTCAGTCTTGTTTAATGCTATGAAGAGATAATGGGTTAATTGGTGTTAATGTAATACACATGATGTTCCAGGGGTTCCCAATCTCATGGGGCCCAAATTACCTCTGTTTGGTGACTTTTTCTGCTCAGTTTCAATGCCACACTAGCCCAGTGCCTATAGACTTTATAATCCAATATAAATGGATTCATGCCAGTCTTGTTTGATGATATTAGGAGGGAATGAGTTGATTGCCGTTGGTGTATTTAGTGTAATTAATGCACCATGATGTGCAGTTATTGTAATCTTTACTTATGGCCCTAGTGGTGATTAAAGTCATTTATCATTCACTCTTAGAGAGTTGTTGCAATTGACACTAGTGGTAGTGTATGGTCTTGTGGTCCCATTTTTTTGTCGGTCAGAGGCAACCAGTATAAAATCCTGTTATATATTTGGGGCTTTGCCTCATTGTAAATCATTATGCGAGCTTCTCTTTTGCTATTCATTCATTTATTCGGGTATGGAGGATACCCACCAAATCTCTTTGTTTTTGGTTGTTTATGTGTTCATTGAGTGGAGCCTCCACGTGCCTAATGGCTGTAGCATTCTAAACTTTCGCAGGTGTGGGATAAAAGTTATGTTATATAAATAATACAATTCCTGCAGCAGATACACTCATCCTATAGCCAGGCTATCTTGGGCAGCTAATATAGGATTCCATTCCTATATATCGTAGAGGCTCTGCCTCATTGTAGATCATTATGTTTCATTATGTTAACTTCTCTTAATGGTATTCATTTATTTATTAGGGTATCAAGTATACCCACTAAATTTCTTTGTTTTCAGTTGTCTATGTACTCATTGTGTAGATACTCTACTTTCCTAATGGCTGTAGCATTCTAAACTTTTACAGGTGTGTGATTAAAATAAAGTTGCTATATAAAGAATACAAGTTCTTGCAGCAGATATGTTCCTCTAGCCAGGCATGTCCATCCAGTCAAATGGTGGAAAGAGTAGGCTTGGGACATTTTCATGCAATTCTTATGATATACTATTTTTGTAACATATGCCTTTTTGAGTAGAGTAGCTGATGTTACAGCTAGACTCAACAGGATTTGGAATGCCAAATAAGATAAAGTTTAAACCCATGCAAGAGTCAAGATTTAATAGCCTTAGGCATCCCTAGTACATTCCATAGCCCAAGAAAGGGATTTTCAGGATGATGCTTTTATATGTGGCCACTGGCAACCATGAGATAATGTAAATATTTTTTTGGGTCCTTCGAGACAAGTCTTTATGGGTTCACCAAGTGTGATTTTGCAAAAGTGGTTGCCATAGACAACTTCAACTAGTTATCATTTTTATTGGGAGATCTTAAGCCATGGTTTTCTAATTTTATGAAGGGTGACATTTTTTTTTTAAACTGTAACTGGGAGATTTTATATTAATAAAACACTGGAGCAGAGCAAGCAGAAAAATTACATCAAAGTTCTGTTTCAGTTTTTTTTTGTTTTTGTTTAAAAAGATAAAAAGGAAAAAAGGTACCACCTACCAGCCTATTACAAAGTCTATCAAGATTTTCAGGCAAAAATTCGTAGTATTTCATGATGGTATAGATTCTGCAATATAAACCTAAGATCCTAGTGACTTTATAAAACATAAAACTTAACAGAAAGCAAGATGATTCACTGCCTCTTCTGTAGCTGCTTTCACTGGGTTGGAGTCCTGCTTGACAATCTCCATGTCTTCAGTTAGCTGGTGCACCATTTCTTCTTCCTTCAGCTCCTCACGATTGGAATTGACCGACTACCCTTGATTGGAAACCCCAGATTGATCTTCCTTTCTCAAATTGATGATGACGTTACTAAGCATGCTGCATCATGCTTCAAGAGCAACTATCTGATGCTTTTTCTGAATAAGATTGCACATGATTGTTCTATCAGAGTAGCCTGGTGTTCATTCTTGTGCATTTTTGTAGTGGCTGTGAAAATTGAAGTCCTATTGCAATGTGTGGACTTCTCGCGATTCCTGAGATCGCGCCTAATTTCCTTCAATCGCCACGAGACCCAATATACATTCTTTCTGATCTCTAAAGTCTATGTGCCCACTCAACAGAAAAAAAAATCCTTCTCAAATCTGAAGAAAGATCAAACAGAAAAAGTAGAACTCCACTTGGAGGAGACACAACTACTCTAATGGAACAACCAAAACCAAAGGTTGAAACAAATTGGGAGTCTTCCTGAGCTGAAAAGGAACAAAGGAGGAGGCTCACTTGCAAGCTAAACTGAAACTAAAAACATGCGGACAAACACAACCCCAATGAGGCAAACAAAACTTGCCAAGCTGTTGCACAGACCTGAAGGCAAGGTTCTCCACCATAAAATTCCAAACCATAGTGCCATAATCCACACCTTGACGAGTGAAATTCCTTGTCATGGGTTCAAATTCGTGTGAAGTTGAGAGCCTGAGCGTGTGATGGGGTCTCTTGGGTCTCATCTCATTACTATCTCTGCTATTCAATTATGTTTTAGTGCGGTGTGCCATGTGAAGCCTTACCTGTGTAATGTGTGTCTTTGTTCTCATATTATAAAGATTATGGGATGGGTTGATTGGTAACAATACCATTACTGTTAATGGCCTCTACTTTTTGGATTGTGGCTACATGAGCGAAACCATCTTCTAAGTGGTTATTCTCTTGCAACACACAATATTACTTGATGCGGGTGAATTTGATTGCCTCTTGTTTAGCTCGAGCTAGCGCGAACGATAATAGATTATCAACTGGGGTGACGTTTAATACCATCTGGCTTATTATAGCCTTAGAATTTCCCACCATTGTCAACGACTGGATTGGAGAAATGTTGGCTATACTTAGTCCTTGCAATAAGGCTCCATCCTCAGGCCTTGCTATAAGGCATAAGCTTCTACCTGCTTATTATATGAGATACCAAGGCCCCATGCATAAGATGTTTTAGTTATTCCTCTAGGTTTCATGATAAGCTCCCCCTACACCTGCCACTAAGGGTGACAACTTTGAAGATTCAAGTGCTATTTGATTTTTCATAAAGTGAATGAATGTTGTGCTGCACAGATTGCTATTATATTGATTGTTTTAACGTTGTTGTGCATTTCACTCTGTAGGTCTGGAACTAATTAAAGATAGCTATGTAGGTGTATCACCTGAAGAGTTTAAGTGCATGTTGTAGTAATGTCCCTTGCAGTGCTAGCAAGGTTTCTCTTGATCAAGGTTCACGGGGGAGGGGAATAGGACTAGGCCAAGAAGAGGTAGTGGTACAAAGACCACCAAAGGGCCAGTTCTCCACAAGGGAGAGGATAAAGATTAGAAGGTTAAGGAGAATGATGATGGGTGGGGGCCTAAAGTTAGTAGTGATGATCCTCTAGCCATTCTTGTGGTCGTCACAGACCAAAGATATCGGTTTTGATTATTTGGAGCATTCATTGCAGAGATGCTTGGGGTTTAAGTCACCATGCCACTTGCCACTTATTGTTTCATGATTTTAATTTTCGTTTATACTGAAACTATTTTTATCATAAAAAATAATATTCATCTTTTATGATTTTTTTTGGGATCTATACAATCTCTTTGCTGGTACACTGGTTACTGGTTAGTATCTGCTTACTCGTGACCAGGGTTTGTCTTATTTATAGAATTTCACACTTTTCATTTTTGCGTGGAAATGCTGCTTATAGTAACTTACAGCTGTTCTTTGGCTTAAGCTGCTGCGCTATGAAGGGCATTTCAGGCTTTGCATTTTTATATTCATGTGTGCTTGTTTTTCTTTTTGTTTGTTCTCTTCTAAAATCTATGTTTTTTTCTCTCTTAGAGATGGCATACATATTTATAACATGTCCTTTGGTACACTCTTCTAAAATCTCTCCATTTTTCATAGAGATTGCATACATATCTATAACCTATGTCACAAGGTTCGTCGAAATTTAACCTTGAGGTTTGAATTTTGGCTAACCTTAAATTTTTTTTGAGGTTTGGCGAACGTCATCGAAACTCATAGCCATTGACCAAGTCCATAGATCAAAACTCATAACTTCATGTCACAACTCAAGCTTGTAATTTATCCTTGTAGTTTCCATGTCCGTGATGGCATTTTTGATGTTTACTAATGTTGATTTCTTACTATTTTAATCCTATATATATATGTATATATATATATATATATAGAGAGAGAGAGAGAGAGAGAGAGAGACGAACTTATGGCTAACCTCATCCAAACGTCATCAAAAAATTCGAACTCAAACCGAACCTAATCATTGCCAAACCCGAACTCGAACCCGAACCATGTGACATTGTTTATAACATGTCCTTTAATATTGCAGACCCTGTTTACTACCCTTTAAACCCTTTTTGAATTAGTCAGACTTCATTTTCACAGAAAAAACTTTCTGCAAGGTTTGCATAGCATGTAGCTTGTAAAAGGCACAGCTTGTCACAAAGCCTTTTTTATTGTGTTTGCTTGAATGTATACTTAATTGGATTCCATTTTCGTAGTAGAAGCTTTTTCTACAATAATCTCAAAGCAATTAGCTCATAAATGACGAGGTTTTTTACATATTACAGTTGTGTTTATATATCACTGGGATGTATTTCATCATGTATCTGTGTCATTTCTCCTGACGTAATGCATTAATAGTAATTGTAAAAGTAATTAATATTATTCTTTAGAGGTTTCTCAGTCTGCATTTTCATTGGATCATGAATAACATAGGGCTAATTACAGAATTGGTTTCACTATAACATTGTACGAGACAAAACTTGCCATGCAACTCATAAGTTGAGGTTAACATCTTAATAAATATTCTGTTGAGGCAAAATCCCCAGTATATCATTTTGTTACTCTAAAATTTGGTTTGTTCAATTACCATGCCACGCTTGACAAATCTTGATGCCTAATTTTTTTTTTTTTTTCGGGTAGGGGTGGGGGGGGGTGGGGGGGAGGCTTGTATATCCCATCATATTATTTTTGTAATGTTAAACGTGATGCTATCTTGTACACTTCTATATGCCTAGTATGTCATTTTATATGTTTATTGGATATTCGATTTCCTATGTTAAAGCATGTAGAGTTAAAAATTGTTGGCTGATTTCATCTCTCTGCAGGGCATTCAAAAAAGATACGGAAACCAAAAGCTTGGAAACATTCAGAGCCTATCACACGAGCGCAACTTAAACAAATGCGTGATGAGTTTTGGGACACAGCACCACATTATGGTGGGCAAAAAGGTAGCACATATATACCCCATTGAGAGCTAGAGGCGTCAAGTTAGTTAGATAGTTGATAGGAGCTTCTTTACAAATGTGCATTATTTACATTATTGTTATTGCATGTTTCGATATGTCGTTGTGAACGAGGTCATTTGAAATGTTTTTAACAAAGGTTTCAGAAACATTGATGTCACAGTTCTTTTATTATATCTCTTTGTTAGTTTGCATCTCCTCATGCTCACCTTAAACATAAATATGTACGAGATGAAGGTCTAAACAGTTTACCATATTATAGTAGAATTGTCCAAGATGTAAAACTTGTTAATGTGAAGGTGTGGAATCTGCCTTTAACCTAACCACTAAGTTATATGTTTTGTTGAGGTCACCATCTACATTTGTTTTTCAACATTGCAAGGCATTATGAGGTTCACAAATGGAGATTTTGTGAAATAGCTATCCTGGGCTACTCATGTTTGTTATGCCTTTCCAATATTTTACCAGTGTAGATCCATCTCAACTCCAGGTTTATCAATGACGGAGGAATCAAATCTCCAGGTGTAACTTTTTTGATCATTTAAGATGGATGGAGGTACCAGATGAATAAAAGGATAACAGTATTTTCATGTCAATATCATATCTATAGTATTGATATTTATGTGTAAATCTGGATCTCTTTTTGTCTCTCTCCATGTAGTAGATTTTATATTAGGTGTACATATATAATCTCTCTTTCATAGATCTAAAAATAATTTTAGTTCTGTTCTGAGTAAGTCCCCTGACACACCCCTTGGGGGTCACGTGTCACAAATCCCATGTGTCATACATGGATTCGTGAGGACACATGTTTGGCACAGGTCCTGTTCACAGGACACATACCCTACATGTGTCCTGGGTTCAGGACACTTCTAGTCAAAAAGCATGTGTGAGATGTGTTTATCGGCGGGGGGAAGAGTGGTTGAAGGGAAAGACAAAAATGTGGGATGTGTTTGCTGATGATATGGGTTTGGACAGCAGTGTTACGTTGGCATTAGCCAACTTGGATTTTAATTATGTAGTGGTAGGGCTGGTCATCTTTTGATGATGGTGATCTTCTTGAAGGGTCATCCTTCACACCAGGGGATGCATTGATTGTACTGGATATAGAGGAGGGGGAGGAAGGATGAGAGAGCAGCGGCTGTGATGTTGATTTTGATGATTTTGACATGGAGGACATGAGATTCTTCCATCTACAGTTATAGTACCAACTCTATTTTGTATTTGCCACTGGTATTACCACCTATAGTAGCAGTGTCTCAGTACCTATGCAATACATTTTGATTCTTATGACTTGATGAGAAAATTGCAGTTTATAGTTCTAATTTCTTGTCTGCTTGTCATCTGATCATCATTGGTGTAGTACTAGTAAGTAACTAGTTGTATGATTGAATTTGTAGCATGTAATTGTTCGAGTTTCTAAATTCTATATATATATATATATATATAAAGTGTTATCCACATGACGAACGTGCATCATCTTATCATCTTGGGCTGTAGATGCACCTCACCACTCTCAGTGCAGAAAGAATCTGATGATTTTAGTGTTTCCAGAATGAACTCTTCTGTGTGTTAATTTGGCTGCAAGGGTCCCGGTGAATCCTGTGAGGAGGTTACTTATGTTCCACAGCTGTTTAGCAAATTCATTTTATACTTTTTATAGAGTAAAGCCATGCACATACCCAAGAAAAATTGTAGAATGTTCTCTGCATCTTTTTAGCAAGTATTTCTTATACAGGAAGCCATGCACTTTTTCATAGGATTTCTGTTGAAAAAGTGTAACTAGGTTCAGTCTTCATGATGACTAGTAATTATGATTTTATGTAAACAAAGAAGACAAATAATAATAAATGTAATATTTTACTTGCTTCATGGGTTTCATGAGCAAGGAGTTTTGTTATAGGTCAAAGACATCTTTTTGATGTCTTTTAGGATTTGTCATCTAGTCATAAATATAATTAAGTCATATATATATATATATATATATATATATATATATATATATATATATGAAGTTCTGTTACACTTGTAAAAGAGTCACTCCAAGATGCTTGTCACTATATCCTTCAAGTCGGCTCAAAGTAAATGGAGGATTATCCCTTGAAGAAGTCAGCCTACATACACTTGATCACGTCGGCCTAAAAACAAAGAGACAGTCTATATATATAAGAGGCCTGCAGCCTCATTTGAGATCAACCAATTTGGACATCTCTGAAATAACACACTGCGGATTTCAGTACATAAGTTAAGCGTTATATAACAAGAAAGGAGGTCACAGTTTTCGGATATTTCACCTCTACATTTTCTGTGCAGACCGAAGTAAACTCCAGTATTACCACAACTCAGTTAAGAGTGCAATCAAGTGCAAATCAGTGCTGGAAGATAGCCGAGGTTAGGAGATACTGGAAGACCGAAAGAGAAGCCTATAGGAGTGTGTCAAGAAGTGAAGGACTAAGGGACCGAGATGCTCTTAGTGACGGTGCTGGACAGTGCAAGAAAGAAGGACAACGCATGAAGGGATAGTGACAAGTATCTTGAATAATTTTGTATTAAAGTTTTTTGTCAAGGGTGTTGGTATTCTCAATTGAAGCATCTATATGAAGAGATTTGTGGGTTTTCCCCTCAAGAGGAGGGGTTTTGGCCCTGGCTTATAGCCTACATATTGTGTCATTGTTCTTATTGTATTGGTAATTGTTTGATGTATTGCTTATCGTCATAACAATAATCAAAGAGATGGAAGCTAAAGTATAACACCAGCAGTTATTTAGTTAGAGAATTGAATTAAACACTGCCCTACTGAATTCTCAACATGGTTTTAGAGCTAAGGACATTCAAGGGCATCATGAAGGTCATCAAGAAGATTGCAAGCCATCTCAAGAAAGGTTTTAAGAAGTTCTGGAATCTTTTATTCTCTTCCAAGGAAGTGTCAATCATAAAAGATGAAGGTCTTTTCTCAGCCCTCTTTAGTTCATTTCAAGAAGAAGACATTTGGGTAATTGAAAATGGTGCTTCAAGACACATGACTGGCCATTCAAACAATTAAAGACTCTAGCAAAAGGAAAATCCACTTATTTTGTGGAACTTGGAGACAACGACAGTTATCCCGTAAAAGGTATTGAATCTACATCAATCAAGCTTGAAGACGGAAGCAATATCCACCTCAACAATATTCTGTTTGTTCCAGGTTTGCATAAAAACTTGCTCTGAATTTCAAGCTTAGAAGACAAAGGAGATAGAGTAGCTTTCATTGATGGAAATGTTGTTGTTTGGGGAAAATATTCAAATATAAATCAAGCCAAAGTTATTGGCATTCCAGAAGGAAGGTTCTATAGATTGATCTCCCCTTTAGCTCAAGCCCTAGTTCACATTGAAATCAATCCCTGTGAACTATGCCATCGAAGGTTTGGTCATCTCCATTTCAAAATCCTTCCCTCTCTAAGCTCCATTGTAGACAGAATCCCAAATCTTAAAGAAGACCATGAAGGAGCTTACAAGGCATGTGCATTAGGAAAGAATGTCAAAAGACCATTTGGAAGCTTTTTTCACGATCAGAAGATATCTTGGATCTCATCCACTCTGATGTGTGTGGACCAATGACTCCAAAATCTCTTGGTGGTCATTTATACTATGTCACCTTTATAGATGATCATTCAAGGAAGACCTGAGTTTATCTGTTAAAAACCAAGGATGAAATTTTCACAAAGTTTCAAGAATTCAAGGCTGAAGTTGAAAATCTTACAGAAAGAAAGATCAAAATCCCCAGATCCGATAATGGAAGAGAATATACATCTAAGGAGATCATAGCATTCTGTAAGGAATCAGGGATTATGGGGGAGCTGTTGGTTCCGTACTATCCCGAACAAAATGGTGTTGCAGAAAGAAAGAATAGATCCATTGAAGAAAGTGTAAAAGCAATGATTCACGATCAAGATTTGCTAAAGTTTCTATGGGGAGAAGCAACTAAAATATGCAGTCTATATTCAAAATAGATGTCCTCACAGATCTTTGAACAATAGAACTCCAGAAGAACTATTCACGGGAGAGAAGCCATCTGTAGATCATTTTCGATTCTTTAGGTGTCCTGTATATATCCACATACCAAAGGATAAAAGAAAGAAGCTGGATCCTTCAGGGATGAAAGGAATATTTGTTGGATATAGCAACTCATCAAAAGCTTATAGAATATACATAAAGGATGGCCATCACATAGAATTTAGCCATGATGTCATATTTGATGAGAGCATAACATTCAAGAAATCAAAAGATCTTTCCACAAACTCTGATGATGAAGGTCTTCCAATATTTGAGGAAGAAGTGAACCAAGATGCTGAGGAATCTCACCATGAAGAAGAAGGTCCCAGTGAACCCATTCAACTAGTGGTCATACCTGAAACAAGAAAAAGACCAAATTGGTTGAACTCCACACTACTTGATGCAGAAGGTCATGGAGCAACGAAGGGGACATTTAGAGAAAGTAAGTAACCCAAGAAATACTCTGGCTATGCTGCATACATGACAAAACTTATAGAAGCAGAACCATCCACATTTGAAGAAGCAGTACATAATCTTGAATGGAAGAATGCCATGAATGAAGAATACCAATCTATCATGAAGAATGGTGTCTGGGAGATTGTACCTAGGCCCAAAGACAAATCTATGGTTACTTCCAAATGGATCTATAAGATCAAACATGCTATTGATGGAAGTATAAATTAGTATAAAGAAAGATTTGTGGCCAGATATTTCTCTCAACTTGAAGGCATCAATTATGAAGAGACATTTGCTCCTACTGCAAGATATACAACGATTCGATCACTAATTTCCCTAGCTGCATCAATGGGATGGAACATCCATCAAATGGATGTCAACACTGCATTTCTGAATGGTACAGTTGATGAAGAAGTCTACATAGAACAACCCTTGGGATTTGAAGTCAAGGATAAAAAGGCATATGTGTGCAGGTTGAAGAAAGCACTATACAACCTCAAGCAGGCACCAAGGCTGTGGTATGCTAGGATGGATGCATATCTTCAAAGACTAGGCTTCAAGAAAATTTCTGCTGACTCAAACTTATATATCAAATTGGAAAAAGATGAACCGGTATTTATTCTTCTATATGTAGATGACCTTCCCCTGACAGGTATAGAAGGACGAATTAAAGAATGTAAGGAACACCTAGCACCAAAATTTGATATGAAGGATCTTGAATTGATGCATTACTATTTGGGACTAGAAGTCTGGAAAGGACCTAATGAAATCCTTTTTGGTCAAGGAAAGTATGTGATAAAGATGTTGAAGAGGTTTGACATGATGGTCTGCAAACCGATGACCACTCCAATGATCACAAAATTAAAAAGACTTAGAAGTTCTAATTCAAACCCGGTGGATCCTTCCAAGTATAGACAATTAATTGGCTCACTAATGTACCTAGTCAACAGTTGGCCAAACATATGTTTTGTAGTAAATATCCTCAGTCAGTTCCAAATAGAACCAAAGCTGGATCATTGGTTGGCAGCAAAACACATTTCGAGGTATCTTCTAGGAACCATCAACTACTGTCTAAAATATGATAGAAGGAATGATGTCCAATTAATTGGATATACAGATTCTGACTGGGGAGGCAGTGAACAAGAAGGTAGGAGCACCACCGGAGGATGCTTCAGTTTGGGATCTTGTATGGTCTCATGGATGAGCAGAAAGCAAGACACTGTTTCTTTGAGCAGTGCTGAGGCTGAATATGTTGCAACATGTGAAGTAGGCAAAGAAGCGGTCTGGTTAAGGAAGCTATTATCCAACTTATTTGAAGGACCGATGGATCCTACAGTGATTCTATGTGATAACACTAGTTGTATACGTTTGTCTTAAGGTCCAATATTTCATGGAAAGACAAAGCACATCAACAACAAGTATCACTATGTTCGAGAACTAGTATAAAATGGTGTGCTACAACTTCAGTATGTTTCCACTGATGAATAGGTAGCTAATATATTGACAAAATCACTTCCAAACAAGAAGCTTGTGTATCTGAGAGACAAGCTTCGTTTGGTGGATGTATCCTCCCTATGTGAGAGGGAGATGTAGACACACATTCTTGTCTTCATTGAAAGAAAGAATGAAGTATTTTGGGATTTGGTAACCATCTGGCATCCGATACTCTTTGAATGTGGTAATGGAATTTTGATAAAGAGTAGTCGAGGATGGATATTCTTTGAGATAAGAATAGTCCTATGAGGTCATACTTGTTGAACACTCGGGTGGAGTATGTACCTCGGAGACAATGACAATGGTGTCTTGTCGTTGGTCTCACCAGCATTGTGGCTCAAGATCTCGTGGAGAGATGGAGCCATTAGTCAAGGCCTTGCTATGTAACAATGCTTGATTAATATGATGCTAGAAACAGATGGGTTACAAATCCAATTCTTCTTATGTAATCTAGATTGAGAATGACCATGTACCATTATGAATACCTTCCTAGTTAAGAGGGAGTGTTGAAAAAGTGTAACTAGGTTCGGTCTTCATGATGACTAGTAATTATGATTTTATGTAAACAAAGAAGACAAAGAATAATAAATGTAATATGTTACTTGCTTCATGGGTTTCATGAAAAAGGAGTTTTATTATAGGTCAAAGACTTCTTCTTGATGTCTTTTAGAATTTTTCATCTAGTCATATATATATATATATATATATGAAGTTGTGTTACACTTGTAAAAGAGTCACTCCAAGATGCTTGTCACTATACCCTTCAAGTCGGCTTAAATTAAATGAAGGATTATCCCTTGAAGAAGTCGGCCTACATACACTTGATCATGTCGGCCTAAAAACAAAGAGACAGTCTATATATATAAGAGGACTGCGGCCACATTTGAGATCAACCAATTCAAGACATCTCTGAAATAACAGTGTGG
Source organism: Pinus albicaulis (assembly GCA_034641835.2). Classification (NCBI taxonomy): domain Eukaryota; kingdom Viridiplantae; phylum Streptophyta; class Pinopsida; order Pinales; family Pinaceae; genus Pinus; species Pinus albicaulis. The sequence goes on along the minus strand of CM076577.1, from coordinate 431,135,064 downwards.
ATCTCAGTGTGGATTTCAGTACATAGTTAAGGGTTATATAACAAGAAAGGAGGTCACAGTTTTTGGATATATCACCTCTACATTTTCTGTGTAGACCGAAGTAAACTCCAGTATTACCACAGCTCAGTTAAGGGTGCAATCAAGTGCAAATCAGTGCTGGAAGATAGCCAAGGTTAGGAGATAGTGGAAGACCAAAAGAGAAGCCTATAGGAGTGTGTCAAGAAGTGAAAGACTAAGAGACCGAGGCTCTCTTAGTGACGGTGCTGGACAGTGCAAGAAAGAAGGACAACACATGAAGGGATAGTGACGAGTATCTTGAGTAATTTTGTATTAAAGTCTTTTGTCAAGGGTCTTGGTATTCTCAATTGAAGCATCTATAAGAATAAATTTGTGGGTTTTCCCCTCAAGAGGAGGGGTTTTGGCCCTCGCTTATAGCCTACATATTGTGTTACTGTTCTTATTGTATTGGTAACTGTTTGATGTATTGCTTATCGTCATAACAATAATCAAAGAGATAGAAGCTAAAGTATAACACAAGCGGTTATCTAGTTAGAGAATTGAATTAAACACTGCCCTACTGAATTCTCAACAATTTCAAACTGTTATTTTCGTATGAAGCAAGTGGTTTTTGTGCACCCTCCTATTACTCTTGAATGCGATGAGGACTTTCTGTTGGGTGTCTGAGTTTGGCCATTTTAATGGAATTAATATTCTGCCACCACTACTAACAAATTTGAAGTTTCAGAGATTTGGGATGCATTACGAGCAGCAGCTGAGGCTGACTTGGGACTAGCACGGGCGATAGTTGACAGTGCAGGCATAATTGTCACTAGCGATGATATGACAACCTGTTATGATGAAAGAGGTAAATGTTTGCTAGTTACTGGTGTATATGTTCTCATTATCCTATATTTTTCTATCAAAATCTTATTCCTAAAAAATCATTTCAGGTGCAAAATATGACCTCCCAAAGTATGTCCTGAGTGAGCCAACAAATCTTATTAAGGACGAGTAATGGCACCAGGAGCAAGGCCTGGCCCAGTGCATCCAAAGGAATTTAGTGTAACATATTCTGTAAAACACATTTACTTGTCAAAAGATTTATTTCTTCGGTTTATTTGTGACGTTTAAAGCAAAGATAATACCCATTTGTTTCCTTGATCATGCTTACTGTCAATCAGCCTGATATTTAGAGGCAAGATAAAATCTGATCGTTGATCTTGAATCCATCTGCCAATGATATATTGCTTATTCATGCATTCTCTGATAGACAATTTGGAGTAGGACACCCACGTGAAAGAGTCTTGAATGATTCTTTTACATTACTGGATCAAGTCAGGACTGGATCAAGTCAGGACTGCCTTTGTATCCATGCTTTCTTTGATAGACAATGTGGAGTAGCACACCCACGTGAAAGAACCATGAAAGATTCTTTTACATTGCTAGATCAAGTGAGAACTGCCTCTGCTTTGAGAGGTGCAGGATCTCGGGAAAGCTGGAAAATGCTCAGTACAGTGATTTCGGGTGCAGGTTTTTGGTGGTTTAGTATGCGGTTGCCTTCATACCTATTTAGCATCTCTTCTTTGATTGCAAGGTGATTTCTGCATTTTTTTTTTCCATATTGTATCAAAAACCAAGTCAAGCAAAATGGATATACCTATATTTACGATTGTTGTGTTACGCTGAAAAGTTACAATAAAAATAAAATAAATCAAAGCTACTTTCTTTTCTTCAAACATTGTTTTAGATAATCTCATTGTGTGAATCTGAAGGAATAAAATATTTTATCTTGGTTTAAATGAATTCTGTAGAGGAAAGAATGCATTTCCTTTTTCCTTCGAATGGTAGCCTATGGCACAAGTTGTTCCTTTACCCTAGTCCAGTAAAAAATATTACTGTCTGTAAATGAAATATGTATTTGTTTAACATAGAGTAATACCCAATAAGTTTTGGTTACGCCAGACGGCATGGAAACATCAAGGTTACCAATGTCTCGATGATTTATTTTGTAAGATATAAATCAAAATTGCAGATTTTTCAGTTATATTTATTAAGGATATGAATGACTAGGGAGTAGGGGTAATGCTGATACTTATTTTGAGATTGTTCTGTTAGTGTTTAATGTTTAAATAATCTGGGCGCTAATTGAGTGTTTGATTTTGAGCTGCATTTACTTATTTTAATGTGTATTCTGCTTCTCATTTATGATCTTTACGATTTAAACTCTGATTATTATGTTCTCCCGTTTCAACTGAATTAATTGCAACTTGTACCGAAGGCAAATAAAACAAAGATAAATAGCATCAAGATTTATTACCCTAAACAAAGTTTGAATACGGGATGATCTGGGAAACTGTTTATTGGTTATTTCATCCACCTATAAAAACAGTGACACCACTCATTCTTTGCATTACACTGTTAGCAATATGTTTAAATTACGACTCCAAAGGGCCTTATGGCATTATTATCAAGTTTGGTTGAAAGACACGAATTTGAGGTACCATTAAAGATATGCTTTCTTGGTGTTCAGTTTAGTATAATACTATGACTAGTAATCAGTTCCCATAATTGCGAAGTAATAGTAGAGATGTTTCCATGTTAATTCTCAATCTGTTATTAGTCTTATTAGCCCTGCAGAAGTCAGTATTATAGTAATCGATTAGATTTGACTTGGTATTAGTAATATAATTGACCTTAAAATATTGTGCAGATTTCTAATGTTTAAGATCCTTTTTTAGTTTTGACATTAAAATATTTTCTTTGGATCCCTACAAAAGATTCCTTATTAGTCCTACTGAAGGCACTATTATATTAATCGATTAAATTTGACTTACTATTAGTTAAACCGCTGATCTTTGCAGATATCCAATGTTTAAGATCATTCTAGTTTTGGTCTTAAAACTTTATCTTTGGATCTACAAAAGACCCCTTGTTAGTCCTGCGGAAGGGGGTATTATAGTAAATCAATTAGATTTGACTGTAATATCCCCAAATGGGATATTTCACAAATTTTGCCTAAATATTTCTAATCCAACATTTTACTATAAAATTACCGAATTAATAAATAGAAGATTGCCATGTAAAATAAAACACATAAGCACTGCAATCCATTAACACATCGAATAGGAAGAATCTCAGCATTTTTATTATAAATAATAATTCGGGTTACAAATACATCTGACCCTGAGCTGAGATGGAGAACTAGCCATCAATATGAATTGTTGCACTGCGCTGGCCTCCAAAACTGAACTGCTGCACTCTCCCTCCGGCAACAGCTACCACTGAATCCACTGAAGCACTCGTTGAAGCTTTGAATGATCCTCACTTCAATATTGCTGAAGCTCTGTGAAAATTCTGAATGAAGTCTCCTCAAAGAGAGTTGGGTTTCCGTCCAACACTCACAAATCACCCGAGGATTTCCGTCCTGGGGCTACCAATGAAGTAGAGAACCACGTCTCAAACCTCTCACATAAGAAAATGATCTAATCCAAAGATATCTCTCAATGGCCTCCTCCCTTTCTTTTATAGATCTCTTGGAGCCTTCTAGAGCATTATTTTATTATTATTTTATTCATGGAGCATTTTTCCTTCTTATTAAAATATTCATTTTTAATGCAGAAAAGGGTAAATCGGCTACCACGCCTCTTACGATCATTGAAACCCGTGTCTAACCATCCCACCATGTAGGTATTCTCGTCCCGGTATTAATGAGCTATTACACTAAGGTGTTCCATCACGTATTCCTCTCGGAATGCCACCTTGAGCGTAATTAGCCGAGTTAAGCCCATAAATAACTCAAATTTCTGAAAGTTATCAGAATGCACCGGAACGAAAGCCAAATTGCTCGGATGATGGAATATATCAAGCGAATGCCACCAGACCGCATAGAAACTCCTCAAAACTCCTCCAAAAGCGCCTATGCCTGCTGATGACACCAACCTGTACCTATGACCGGTCCGCTTCTAACTCTGGAAGTACATCCTAGCCCTGTCATAGGTGACACCAAAAAAGGGAATATTACATTGACTTACTATTAGTTAAACCATTATTCTTAAAATATTGTGCGTATTTCTAATGTTTAAAATCCTTTTTCTAGTTTTTTGGATCTACAAGAGAGTCCTTATTAGTCCCGCTAAAGGCCATATTATAGTACTTAATTAGATTTGACTTGCTAGTAGTTAAAATGTTGACCCCAAAAACTTGTGTAGATGTTTAATATCCTTTCTAGCTTTGATATTAAAATTCTTTTTTGGGATCTACAGAAGACACCTTATGTCAGTTCCTTAATACTGTGGATAATCCGGGAAGCTCTTTAAGAAATTCATCTTAATGATTGGATGTCCAAAAATTAGGACATGATGCTTCTAATTAATATTGCCAATGAGATAATTAGTGCATGTTCAGATAATCAATACAAAGTGGGTAGTTATCTTAATAATCACAATATGGATTAAATGAGGTACTGTTGATATATATATATATATATATATATATACTTTTTCAGAATAGCTTTGCATTTATCATGGTTCCTTGTCTTCTAGAACAATGTTGCCATGAAGAAATCGGCGTAAATACTAAAATGACAACACAATAAACTGTTGTCCAGATAGATCCTTCATGATTTTGTCCAAAAACACTCATAAAAATGTGATGACTTCATTAGTGGAACAGAATAATGCTACTTGAGATTGTTGCCTCGTCTTCCTACAGTGATGATGTTTGTGGGACAACACCGTAGCTTGTCATGACTAGAGATGTAATATTGCAGCAAGCTGCATGTTCTTGTCTGCATCCAGTATGCTCTTGGCTCTAAATATTTTCATCAGCGACCTCAATGAGCAACCAAACTTAGATTCTATGTTTTGCTATACATATAAAAGATCTCTGCATCAAGATATCTCATTTAGCCTTGGTGGAACAAAATCCGTGTTTTGGAAACTATATGACACATGCATGTTGAAGTTTGAGATTTTGACAAACTTGCAGATGGAAGAAAGTTATAATTCAATTCAAAATATTGTTCCTGTTGCTGCAAAATCTACCAGGCCGAGTGCAAAGTCACACTAGGTGGAACCAAAAATACTATTTTTTGTGGCCACATTTTTGGCGCTGTTGTTGGCGAGGAGTTGAGTCCACCTCATCGAAATTAGAAGATTATGCTTCAATAACTTTTGATGAGAGTATCCCAAAGGATATGTTAGAACCTCTCATTTGGTGACTCCTATAGCTAGTTCCCACTCATTATCCTCTGGTAGTTTTGGTCAAAAGGAGCCATTGCTTCTAGAAAGAGGAGATCTACTTGTAAGACCACTATCTCTTCCTCTTCCCTTGTATATTCTCCCTCTTGTAGTCAAGAACCTCTTTGGTAATCTTATTCCTTGCACCTCAACAAAATGACTAGACTGTGGCTTAACACTGAATTCAAGCCCTTAAATGTGAGCGGCTTTCCTGGTGCTCCCAACAAACTTTTGGCGAAGTATGAAGAGTGGCTAACCAAGTTCAATGGGATTGATGCAATCACAGTTGAAAAACATATGGCTGAGTTTTATTGATGTGCTGGTGGAAGATTGATTGATGAAGAGGATATAGTCATGTTGTTTGCTCTATCCTTAAAAGGAAATACTAGAGATTGGTACCTAGATTTTCCTACAGGAAGCCTTAAGAATTGGGACCAACTCCATGAGGCATTTAACAAGAGGGGTGATTGTGAAGGAGGCCGTGAAACTCTTGGCTAGGTTCCAGGTAGCAAACACAATCAATAATGCAAGTGTCAAGGATTTTACTCATGGGTTTGATAAATTGCTCAAAGAGGAGCCTAAACTATATAAACCTACAACAAACTATCCTCGCCTTATATATAAATGCTTTTCCTAGACATATATCTTAGGCATTAAAAGATAAAGACTCTCAAAGCCTTGCGCAAGCCAAGGCCTATGGAATTGTTGAGAATTCTATAGGGCAATGATTATAATTAATTTTCTTTACTTGGTAATTGCTTGTGATGTCCTTTTACTTATTAGTTTTGTTCCTTATTATTATATGTGAATCATCAAACAACTACCAAAACAAGAAGAACAAGAACGCATAATATACACTGCACGCCAGGGCTAAAAGCTCTCCTCTTGAGAGGAAAACCCACAAATATTTTCTCTTCCTTATAGATTCTTCAATTGACGAATTCCATGACCTTAACACTGAGACCAATACCCTCCAAGACCAAGACCAACCTCTTCGGATGATGTGCTAACTTCGATCTAGTCAAACCTAGTCAAATCTCTTCCAGAAGCACTTCATCGAGCTCATGCTGCAAGATTTTCAACCTCCTATTGCAGATTTGAAATTTTGGCCTCTATGTAGTTACAGTTTCCCACGTGCGATCTTCGATCTTCTTGTAGAGCCTTCCCTTGACCTTCGTTTGCATTTCCGTGATTTCTGGAGCTTGAGGATGACCCTTGGTGACCTTCGGTTGACCTCTTTGTCTTCTTTTCTCCAAGATTGAACTTCTAGATAGAAACCCTAGGCCTGCTGCAGAAACCCTGGTCTTCCTTTACCACGTGTGAGAAAATAACCCAAAGAAAGATCTTCTTTCTCCTCTTTCTTCTTTGCTGCCTTCCCCTTCCTCTTCCTTCACTAGAATGATTGGTGAGTGAATGTGCTTCAAGTAGAATGAGTTCTCTTCTATTTAAATGCTCTTCAAGGGTGTACATGACTCTTCCTTTTAGGCCGACTTGCCAGTTACCAAATCGACTTGGTCTTGGAGGCTATTCCGACACTTTTAAAGACAAAAATAATATTCTTTACAAGTTACAATGTGCCTAGTGGGGTCTTCAACTTATGCCAATGAATTTTTTGACTTCTCGACCTAGGAAAAACCCTAGAAGCGCTCAATGGGTTCTTGACCTATAAAACAAAAGACCTTGAGCATGAAATCCATGCTCCAAATAATAATAATAATAATTTTCATTCATTTTATAATTTACAAGAATAAAAAATACATTTCATTCTTATGAAGACCGAACCTAGTTACACATTTTTCAACACTCCCTCTTAAGTAGGGAGGTATTCATAAGAGGTACATGGACATTCTCAATCTGAAGAGATCTCATAAGAAGGGTCGGATTGGTAACCCATCTCTCTATCATCATACAACTATTATTGTCACATAGCAAGGCCTTGACTAACAACTCTATCTCTTCACAAGATCAAAGCACTATGTTGGCGAGACCAATGATTTATACACACCGTCATCATTGTCTCTCAAGGTACATACTCCACTTGGGTGTTCACTGAGAGTGACCTTTGGACTATTCTTGCCTTGGATAACTAGTCCTCAAAGAATATCGGTCCACGACTACTCTTAGCTTGGATGCCCTACCTCATCCTCAAAGAGTATCAGATGCCATATGGTTACCCATTCGTCCATTTTGTCTTCCCAGGTGAAGACAAGAATGATGTGCCCATCTCTCCCTCTCAACTAGGGAGGATATATCAACCAAGCCAAGCTTGACTCTCAAGTATACAAGTTTCTTGTTAGGAAGAAATTTCGCCAATATGTCAGTTACCTGCTCATCGGTGGAGATATACTGTAGATGCAACACACCATTTTGTACTAACTCTCGAATATAATGATACTTGTTTATATGCTTTGTCTTTCCATGAAATATTGGGTCTTCACACAATCGTATACAACTGGTGTTGTCACAATATATCACTGTTGGTCCATCAATCCTTCAAATAGGCCAGATAACAACTTCCTTAACCAAACAACTTCTCTGCTTACTTCACATGCTGCAACATTCTCAACCTCAACACTACTCAAAGAAACTATGTCTTTCTTTATGCTCATTCATGAAAACAGGGAGGATCCCAAATTGAAACAACCTCCCTAAGTGCTTCTTCCATCTTTCTCACTACCTCCCTAGTCAAAATCTATATATCCAATCAAGTGGACATAATTCCTTCTATCATATTTCAAGTAGTAGTGGATAGTTCCTCACAGATATCTCAATATATGTTTTGCTGCTATCCAATGATCATGCTTTGGATTCACTTGGAATTGACTGAGAATGTTTACTGCAAAATATGTTTGGTCGAGTATTCACCAAGTACATCAATGAGCCAATCAGTTGTCTATACATGGAAGGATCCACAAGGCTTGATTCAAAACTCCTTATTCTCTTCAAGTTTGTGATCATCAGAGTGGTCATTGGTTTGCAATCCATCATGTCAAACCTCTTTAACATCTTGATGACGTACTTTCCTTGACCCTAATAAATTTTGTCAGGTCGTTGCCAAACTTCTAGTCCTAAATAGTAATGCATCAACCCTAGATCCTTCATGTCAAATTCTGCTGCTAGTTGCTTCTTACATTCTTCAATTCGACCTTCTACACATTTTAGGAGAAGCTCATCTACACACATAAGAATGATTACATGTTCTCCTTCTACAACCTTGATATAAAGGTTCAGATCAACAAAGCTCTTTGTGAAGCCTATTCTTTGCAAGTATGCACCCATTCCAACTTACCATGCCCTGGTGCTTGCTTGAGGCCATATAATGCCTTGTTCAATCTGCAAACATATCCCTTCCAGTGTTTAACTTCAAATCCCAAGGGTTGCTCTATATAGACTTCCTCATCAATTGTGACATTCAAAAACACAGTCTTGACATCCATTTGATGGATGTTCCACCCCATCGAAGCTGCCAGAGAGACCGATGAACGAATCGTTGTATACCTTGTTGTAAGAGCTAATGTCTCTTCATAGTCGATGCCTTCTTATTGAGAGAAGCCCCTAGCCACAAATCTTGCCTTATACTTATCAATATTTCCATCTGCAGCATGTTTGATCTTGTAGATCCATTTGGAAGTTACCACCAATTTGTCTTCGTGCCTAGGTACGATTTCCCAAATTCCATTCTTCATTATAGAATGATATTCTTCATTCATGGCATCCTTCCATTCCCGATGATTGACAACCTCTTCAAAGGTGGATGGTTTTGCTTCTATCAGTTTTGTAATGTATGCATCATACCCAAAATATCTCTTGGGTTTCTTGCTTTCTCTAAATGAGCTTTTCGCTACCCCATGGCGTTCTGCATCAAGTGATGTAGATTTCAACCAGTTAGGTCTCTTTCTTGATTCAGGGATGACCACAGGTTGAATGGGTTCACTGAGACCCTCATCTTCATGATGAAATTCTTCTTCTTCCCTTTTAACTTCAAACACTGGAATTTCTTCGTCATTGGAGTCCATGGGAAGTTCCTTAGATTTCTTGAATGTGGTACTCTTGTGAAATATGACATCTCAACTTACTTCTACATGTTGTCCTCCCTTTATGTAGATTTCATAAGCCTTAGAGGAGTTGCTGTAGCCAAAAAATGTTCCTCTCATGCCTGATGGATCTAGCTTCTTTCTTTTGTCCTTTGTTATATGAATATATATGGGACACCCATAGATACAAAGATTTTCTACAATAGGTTTCTTTCTAGTGAATATTTTTTCGGGAGTCCTGTTGTTCAGCGACCTGTGGGGATTTCGATTTTGAATGTATAATGTTGTCTTCATGGCTTCTCCCCATGGAAATTTTGGTAGATCTTGATCATGTAACACCACTTACACACTCTCTTCAATGGATCGGTTCTTTTGTTCTGCAACTCCATTTTGTTCGGGATTATATGGGACTATCAACTCCCTCTTAATCCCAGATTCCTTATATAATGTTGTAATCTCCTTGGATGTATACACTCCTCCATTATCAGATCTAAGTATATTGATTCTTCTTTCTATAAGGTTCTCTACTTCAACTTTGAATTCTTGAATTTTTGTAAATAATTCGTCCTTGGTTTTTATTAAGTAAACCCATGTCTTTCTTGATTTATTATCTATAAATGTGACATAATATAGATGATCTCCAAGTGATTTAGGAGTCATAGGACGACATACATCAGAGTGAATGAGATCCAAGATTTCTTTTGACCGTGAAGCACTGCTTCCAAATGGTCTCTTGGTATTCTTACCTAATGCACATCCCTTGCATACTCCATGATATTTTTTTAATTTAGGGATTCCATCTACTATGTAACTTAGAGTTGGAAGGATTTTGAAATGAAGATGACCAATCTTCTATGCTAGAGTTCACATGGGCTAATTTCAATGTGAACCAAAGCTTGAGCTAGAGGAGATATCATCCTGTAAAGTCTTCCTTCTCGAATACCAATTACTCTAACATTCTCTATGTTTGAGTTTTTACTCCATGCAACAATTTTTCCATCGATGAAAGTTACTTTATCACCCTTATCCTCTAGACTTTAAATGGAAAGTAAGTTCTTTTGCAACCCTGGAACAAATAAGATGTTGTTGAGGTGAATGTTGCTTCCATTCCCCAGCTCTATAGAGGTTGATCCAATTCCTCTCACAAGATAACTTTTGTTATCTCCAAGTTCCACTGAATAAGAAGATTTTCCCTTTGATAATGTCTTCAATTGTTTGTGATGACTAGTCATGTGTCTAGATGCACCACTATCAATTACCCAAATGCTCCTGTCTTGGAATGTGCCAGTGAGTGTCGAGAAGAGACCTTCATCTTTTGCCGCGATTTCTTCCTCCTTTGTATTGAATAAGAGATTCCATGCTTCCTTGATGCTTTTTTTGATACAACTTGCTACCTTTGAACATCTTTTGATGAGCTTCTTCAATGTAGTGGAGATCTTCATAATGGCCATAGCCAACCCTAGATTTGATACTATGTTGAGAATTCTATAGGGCAATGATTATAATTAATTCTTTTTACCTAATAATTGCTTGTGATTTCCTTTTAATTATTAACTTTGTTCCTTATTATTATATGTGTGAATCACCAAACGACTATCAAAACAAGAAGAAAAAGAACACAAAATATAGGCTGCAAACCAGGGCCAAAACTGTTGAAGAATGTAACTAGGTTCAGGCTTCATTAATGTATTTGAGTCACTATGTAATGTACTTATCAAAAGAAGAAAGAAAATAATTTTTATTATTATTACACTGACTTATTAAAGCATGGGTTTCATGCTTGGGTCATTATGTTTTAGGTCAAAGTCCCCATTGAGGACTTCTAGGATTTATTCAAAGTCTATAGAGTCATTGTAAATTTAAAAACACCCTTCTTGGGCTTTTGAATGATGTAAAAAAGTTTATTAATGAGTCAAATATGATTTATGTCACCTCCACACTAATTCGGTTCAAGATGATCAAGTCAGCCTTAAGGAGAGCTATTCGACTGCACCTAAAGGCTATAAAAGAAGCAATTCAAATTCATTTGGTGGAGATCATCTCAAGCAAGTTCGATATCTCTTTGGAAGCCTGAAAAGTGCAAAGTGGAGGAAGAGGGCTAAAGAAGTGCGGGTTTGGTCAAGGTGAAAGAAGAAAAGAAAATCAAAATTTTGGTGCATTTATCTCTCTCTCTCGTGCCCTAGATTGGAAGATCAAAGTTCCCTTTGTGCTGCCGCTGCTAGTTGGTGCTTGCTACCGCTGCCAAGACAAGTATAGGTCGAAGTTGCTGTTGCTGGGTGCTACTGCATGAAGAAGTTGTACTGGGTCTAAATCGAAGTTTCTAAGTCAAGATCGAAGTCTTTCATCCAAGATCGAAGTCTCTAAAGTAAGGTCGAAGTCACTGGGCCCAAGAAAGTGTTGTATAGTGCTGCTGTTGTTGTTGCTACTGCCAGGTTGAAATATGATCATATGCAAAGGAAGAAGAAGGTTGACTTGGTGTGGAGGAAGTTTGTATCAAGGTCTAGGGCCTTGGATTATTTCAAGATAACTTTTGAAGGAAGAATTACTGTCTGGGTTTTCCCCTAAAGTGGGATTTTTCCCTAAATTTTCGTCCATATCTGGTGTCCTTGTTCTATGTGTTATTGCTTTGGTAAGTGCTTGATGAACTAAGAGAAAATAAGATATTAAGAAAACTAATAAGAATTCAAGAACAATAAAATATTTCCGCCTTTCTCATTTTCTAACATGGTATCAGAGCTTTGGTAAAGAAAGAAGAAAAAGGAAGTTTCAAGGAGTTAATCAAGAAATCATAAAAGGAAATCCGTTAAGGAAATAAGTTCATTAGCTTCAAGGAATATGTCTAACTCAATCAAGGGAGAGAACAAGCTTGACGGAGCATCAAATTACATGTCATGGAAGAAGAGGATTGACCTCATTCTTGAAAAGAAAAAAATATTAGATTTGGTTAGAGGAAAAGTAAAGAAGCCTACAAAAGACTCTTGTTATGAAGATAAGGTGATTCAAAGAATTAGAATTGGTGTCCATGACTGTAATGGTAGAAGACATAAAGGACAATCTTGTCCCATACATAGGCAACATTGACCATGCTCAAGAAATGTACGAGGCATTGTCAAAACTATTCACTATTAAGAACATTGGTCAACTAGCAAGTTTGAAGAATGAACTAAGGACCACAAAAATGACTAAAGAGGGCACTGTGGTTACTTTCTTTGTGAGGAGAGCAAGAGTAAGAGATGATCTTCTTGCCATTGATGAAATTGTACCAGACAAGGAACTTGTGATAACTGCATTATTAGGGTTGCCACCTTCTTGGAGTTCTTTTGCTTTAGGACTCAATAGCTGGAAGGAAACTCCCACCTTTGAAGAATTATGGATTGCCTGCAGCCAAGAGGAATTGGGAATCTCATTAGTATCCAACAATGAAGAAGTTTTAAATGCCTACACAGCTCAACACAAGAAAGGAAACTTCAAGAAGACAAAAAGACCGAGAAGGAAGGTAGACGTGTCAAAGGTAGAATGCTATCAATGTCATAAAATGGGTCACTATAAAAACGACTGTCCCGACAATTCGAGAAATAAGAAGAGGGAAAGAGATCAAACAAATGTTGTTGAAGAAGGATCTCCTAAGAAAGTTAAACCCAAAGAATCTTATATAAGGGATTTAACTACAAAGTCCTTTGCTCTCAGACTTAGATATTCTATTTTGTATTTTATATTTGTTAGTATTTGTAGGTTTAACATATTTTTGGAAAAATACATTTTTGTTTTTATAAGATTTTAGGTATCCCTCAAGCTTTGGAGGGAGCCCTCAACAACTCCCACAGATAAGTATCTCACTTCTTTTCAGTTTTTGGTTTAATGTACTTATTTAGGTTTTGTTTATATTAAATGCTAATCACCTTTCTACCTCTATTTCCTTGTTTAGGAAATGAATTGCTAAATGCTGAAGGATTATGAAGGACGACTTCACAAAACAAGCATTGCAGTTACAAGGTTTGTTAAGAAGCAAAGGTATGTCTTAGACCATAAGATTTTTTCTCTTGATAACAATTCTTTTTGGCTATCTATTCTACATTACTAACATTGTTATGTCTAACTCTCTTGAATCATAAAGATTCTTGTTTAGGGTGATTCATCATTTGATAAATCTACCCTCCTTACATCCTTGATTGTTCTTAGAGAACCCTAGACAGGTTCTCTGGAAAAATTAAGGGTTTGCTAATGATAATGCGTGAAACCCTAGCCTACTTAGGGTTATTGAAAATGCTATTTGAAGTTTTTGATGACGATGTCATGTTTCGGATTTTGATCATGAAAATCCTAACTTGTTAGGTTGAACGATGTTGTCTGAGAACCCAAGCCTTTAAAGTTTTGGTATAATAGGGTTTGCTTTGATATGTTATGAAACCCTAGATATTTAGGGTTTGGTTGGGTCTATAAGCAAAACCCTTGTTATGTATTTAAAGTAAGATCTTAGGAATGAAACCCTAGGTGTATATGTGTCTATTTGGTCAAAACCCTAGCCTGGTCTAGGTCGGTGTATGTCTAATATGTCTAATGTATTTCCTGACATATGATATGCTTATGTGTGATGATGAATTCCTAGATATGTGTATTGACCTAATTATTAACGGTCATAAAGTCTCAGTGCTTGGAAACAAGCCCTAGTCAAAGCTTGATAATCTAGGATGGTGTTGTTTGAGATATCTAGGGTTTATCAACTAGACCCTAGTAATAGTTAAATTTTTTAATATGTATAACAATATGAAATCTATGAATTGTTGTGAATTTGTAGATGGAAAATTGAGGGTTTACATCAAACCCTAGTAGAAACAAGTCTTATTGATAAGCTGTGATTGGTTTTGATTGTTGAAGCTCATGAAATCTAGGATCTGTATGAAATCCTAGTGAGGAAGTATAACATATGAATTCTGAAAATTGTTAGATTCATTAATTTGATTTGTTTCTAGGGTTTTCTATTTGAAAGGACTTGTCATATCGTCGAAAGTAATGTTAATATCCTAGATATAATGAGACTGGTACTTTCACTGAGCTATTGATGTGATTTAGGGTTTGTAACGAAACCTGGGCAATTGAAGTATTGAAGTATAGTCTTTTGCTGATTATGTTTGTAAAGTCTAATGCTTCCATTATTATAAGATTCTGTTATGATTAACTACATGCTTCTATAGATTTGGTTGTACTTGCTATCTAAGTTGTGCAGGTGCATCATCTTCAAGATAACGAAGATGTTCTTAAGAGAAGTTGATATGATAAGAATGATGAGAAGGATGGAAGCCATGAAAGATTCTCCATGTGATAAGAAGAATTTGATCTCCTTAGGTTAAGAGGGAGCCTGGATAAAAAAAATCTCCTTGCTTAAGAGGGAGGGCATATCATAGTTTTAGAGAATGCATATGTTGTTTCATGTAAAGTAGGAAAGGAAAGCATTTGATTGAGGAGTCTTTTGTCAAAAATTCGATTGATAGTCCTACTGAGATAAGTTGAGAAGCAATATCAAGTTGTCTGAAAGACCCCGAAGATTTGTATTTGATTATGTACATTTGAATGTGTATTACTGATTGGGGTTGTGTTTGTACATGAAAATCCCTCGAAGTTTTGATAACATGTTGGCTACTGATTAGTTTGATCGGGAGAGATTTGTAGTTAAGGCCTTGTGAGTGAAACATTTCCTGGGAGGACATATGGATGACACTTTGTGTTGATGTCTAGTTCCCGAAGTAGGAAAGGGTGGCGTTGGTTATTGAGCTTTGACACACACCTGGATCCCTGGGTTGATTTTTAGTAAGCCTGATGGTACCTAGAGAGGCTGAAAGCTTTTCCATTTTAGTCTCACTCGGATAGATTTCCCTGGTTAGGAATCTAGTCCGTGTATTGCGGTGCCTAAATTGTTGAGAGAACTTAGATTGTTTGTCTTGGTTAGGAATCTAGCATGGCATTGAGGTGCCTAAAAGTTCTTCATAGTTCACATAGTTTGAGAACTTTCTTGTACTTGTATATTATGAATACCTCCCTAGTTAAGAGGAAGTGTTGAAGAATGTAACTAGGTTCGGTCTTCATTATTGTATTTGAGTCACTATGTAATGTACTTATCAAAAGAATAAAGAAAAGGATTTTTATTATTATTACAATGACTTATTAAAGCATGGGTTTCATGCTTGGGTCATTATTTTTTAGGTCAAAGTCCTCATTGAGGACTTCTAGGATTTATTCAGAGTCTATAGAGTCTTTGTACATTTAAAAAGACCCTTCTTGGGCTTTTGAATCATGTAAAAATGTTTACTAACGAGTCAAATATAATTTATGACACCTCCACACCAAGTCGGCTTTGAGATGATCAAGTTGGCCTCAAGGAGTTCAAATAAGCAGTTCAAATTCATTTCATGGAGATCATATGCAAAGGAAGAAGAAGGTTGACTTGGTGTGGAGGAAGTCTGTATCAAGGTCTAGAGTCTTGGATTATCTCAGGATAACCATTGAAGGAAGAATCACTGACTGGGTTTTCCCCTAGAGTGGGGTTTTCCCCTGGATGTCCACCTATATCTGGTGTCCTTGATCTATGTGCTATTGCTTTGGTAATTGCTTGATGAACTAAGAGAAAATAAGATAATAACAAAACTAATAACAATACAAGAACATCACAAGTAATTATCAAGAACAAGAAAATATTTCCGCCTTTCTGATTTTTTTGATGCTTTTCTTGATATAGCTTGCTACCTTTGAACACCTTTTGATGAGCTTCTTCGATATAGTGGAGATCTTTATAATTCCCATAGCCAACCTTAGCTCTGATACCATGTTGAGAATTATATAGGGCAATGATTATAATTAATTCTCTTTACTTGTTAACTGCTTGTGATGTCCTTTTACTTATTAGCTTTGTTCCTTATTATTATGTGTGAATAATCAAACAACTACCAAAACAAGAAGATAGGTTGCAAGCCAGGGCCAAAACCTCTCCTCTTGAGAAGAAAACCTGTAAATCTCCTCTTCCTTCAATATTCTTCAATTGTCAAATTCCATGACCTTAAGACTAAGACCAATACCTTCCAAGACCAAGACCAACCTCTTTAGATGATGTTCTAACTTTGATCTAGTCAAACCCAATCAAATCTCTTCGAGTAGCACTTCTTTGGCCTCCTGCTGCAAGATTTTTGGCCTCCTATTGCAGATCTGAAATTTCAGCCTCTATGTAGTTGTAGTTTCCCATGTGTGAGGTTCGATCTTCCTGTAGAGCCTTCCCTTGACCTTCACTCACCTTTCCCTCACTTCTGGAGCTTGAGGATGACCCTTAGTGACCTTCACTTGACCTCTTTGTCTTGCTTTCTCCAAGATCAAACTTGTAGATAGAAACCCTAGGTATGCTGCAGAAACAAAGATCTTCTTCGTCCTCTTCCTTATTCGCTGCATTCTCCTCCCTCTTCCTCTGTTAGAATAAGTGGTGAGTGAATGTAATTCAAGTAGAATGAGTTCTCTTCTATTTATAGGTTCTTCAAGGGTTGACGTGGCTCTTCCTTTTAGGCCGACTTGCCAGTTGTCGGACCGACTTGGTTTTGGAGGGTATTCCAACACTTTTAAAGAAAAAAACAATTTTCTTTACAAGTTACAATGTGCTCAGTGGAGTCTTCAACTTATGCATTAGGGGAATTTTGAGGTCTAAAATGGGCCTCCTAAGAAAAATGTAAAACAAAAATAAAATTTATAAGAACCAATAGGATTCAAGATGATGATGTCAACAATGGGGGATGATTCACCATTTTTGGAGTAAAAAATATTAAAAAATAATAAAATAATAAAACTACTTTTTCAACTTATCTCCCTAATATTTTACTCGAATTTTGACCGGGAGTACTCATTGGATAAAAAATTTAATTCCTCATCCAAGGAGTACGCATATTGCATACTTTCGATGGACCATGCTACACGAAAAATGAGAAATACATGAAAAACGTGATTTCAATCACATTTTTTCATGTATTTCTCTGTTTTCCTGTAGCAGGGTCTATCAAAAGTATGCAACATGGATACTCTTTGGATGATGAATCAAATTATGCATCCAACGAATGTTTCCACTCGAAATTTGAGTAAACCCATAGGGAGATAAGTTGAAAATAAGAGTTGAAAAAATAGTTTTTAATTTTTTCCCTATAATATTTGATGATGTAATCTAATTTTATTTTATTATTTCTGCTATGATTTTATAATTTCCTTGGGAGGCCAATTTTAGACCTCAAAATTCTCCTAATGAAAATCACTCTTTTGACTTCTTGACCTTAGACAAACTGTAGAAGTACTCAATGGGTGCTTGAGCTATAAAAAAAAAGACCTTGAGCATGAAACCCATGTTCCAAATAATAATAATAATTTTCTTTCATTTTATAATTTACAAGAAAAAAATGCATTTCATACTCATGAAAACTGAACCTAATTTCACACTTTTAAACAACTACTACCGTTGAACACAATCTAACTACATCTAAGATTGATTTTCTTTCGTATCAAAAAGCCAAAGTTGAGGTCAATTCCAAGTTGAATGCCCAAGTTGACGCTACTTTGCAACCTGTTGCCCATAAATTTGATAAAATTACTAATGAGTTGATGTAGGGGCAAATGACAATGATGAATAAGTTGACAATCTTAGATAGGGAAAGAGGGTTCCTTCAAAATTATCTTCACAAACCTCAATTCAATAGTGATAGGGCACCTAAGAGAAATCCCAATAGTGGCAAGAATCCTTCCAGATAAATAGTGCCTAGTACTCTTGCACCTACAAATGGTTAATCAAGAGGGATTTCCCTTGTGTCAAACTTGTAATGAACCGCATAAAGAAGAGGAGTGCCCTAATAATTAGGCCAGAGAGGAGTATAGTTTGGAGCATTTAAATTTAACCAATGACTTCACCTTTTTCTTTTACTTTTCTTGGTGAAACTTCATCCTTTTCTCGACAACAACATGAAGAGTCAACTAAAGAACCTATAAAAGAGTAATATGAGCCTATTAATGATGTTGAAGTCAGGGGTAGATTCAAAGTGTTGCATTACACTAGAAATAATAATGAGCCAAACCACCCTAAAGTAGGTAGTAGTAGTAGTGTTGCTCCCCCAAGAAATGGTTAGCGTTTATTGGTGGTCATTTAGAAATGCACTTATCATATGTAACAATACCTACACTGATTGGAAACCATTCATCCTATACTATATCCATAGTGGGCGAGCCTGTGGAAGATATTGACCCTTTCCTTTTCCCCAATCATCTTGGCAAGATAGAAGTTAATCCAAATCCTTTAAACCTTCAAGTGTCATGGAGGTGCTTTGAGCCAAGATCCTTAAAATAATTAAGTTGAGGAAATAGGAGATGTGTGTCAAGTAAGCTCAATACCTTCATAAGTAAAATATGAAGATACCAAAATAATAAAAAGAAGCAATGTGTCCAAAAACAAGGAAAAGTTTTCCAAGTTGGAGATCTAGTACCCGTGGATAATAACTCTCATCCTTGTAAAGTCCACAATAAAGTAGGGGTAGGTTACTTTTATGTATCCAACCTAATGGGGAGCCCTTGTTATCACCAGTGGAGGGAATGTGAAAATTTCTAATCTGAAATTCTATTGCAACAACTGATTTATTTCTCCTACTTTTTTTCCACAATAAGTTATTTAAGAAACCCTTTAGTAAACATCAAAAGAAATTCTACTACAGTTATCACATAATTTCATAAAGAAAAGAGCAACAGATGAGGGTTTATTTATTATTCTTCAACAACAAATCTATACAAGGAATGACTTGCATTGTTATGGAGAAACTTTCATGAAAACACCTGAGATAATTTTCTTCCAGACTTTAGAGAAATTCTGACACCCAGGAGACCCTCTAGCCTCCACTGCATCAGCTTTGCGTGATCTTCTGCGCAGGGACTGCGTCCTCAGCTGCGCTGCCTTTCTGCGTTGTCCCTCTGTGCTGCTCCTCTGTTGCTATGCGTAGCTCTTCCTTTGGCCACTAATTGATGCCGATACCCTCCTCTTCCTTCACCTTGTAGCTCTCCCTCTGAAATCAAATTATAAATTATGAAGAATTGACTTCCATTGGGTTACTGATTATTTCTCCAACTTATCTTCAACTGACTCACAAGTCTTCATTTATATTTTTCCTGTTGATAAATCAATGTTCGTGATATAAATATTTAATCAACGGATAAGATTAAAGCATACTTGATCCTCGTCTCTTAGAAGCTTCTCACCCACATTTAAGTTAATTCACTTTAATTATTTTAATTCCCAAAGTTTTAACTTAGGCTCCATTAAAAAATAATCAATTGTTTGAATAACTTGCACTCCGGTGGAATTTCTCCATTCAATTTTTGGGTCTTGGAGATCTGATGTATTCTAGCCCCTCCACAGAATTTCGGAGCTAGAGCACATCTGATGCTACCCAAAAATCAGCACTCCTCCTTAGCGAGGAATATGTTCTAGCAATACTTTCCACTAGAAGCATCACCCTAATCCATGCAATCGGTCCTCTGCGCTCCTGATGCTCGTTCTACTTGCCTTCATCTGCTGCACTACTGCTATCTATACTGCTGCCCACAACAGTGCCACTGCTGCTACTACATATGTACTGCAACTCCCTCTCAAATGATGCATTATTTTCTTTTACTGAAACAAATTCTCAACCATCCCCATCTTCTCCCTGAAATAAACAATCTTTGTTCTTTCCAGAGCCTTAGTGAGGATGTCTTCCACCTGTTCCCCTGTCGGAGTGTACTGTAAATATACTGTTCCCCGCTGGACACAATCTCTGATAAAATGATACTCGATGTCAATGTGCTTAGACCGATCATGAAACACCGGATTCTCAGAGAGCTTGATGCAACTCTGATTATCACATAAAATGCTGGTCGCTTCCATCCTTCTCCTGAATAGATTCACAAGCAACTTCCTAAGTCATATGGATTCACATGAAGCTGTGTTGGCTGCCATATATTCCGCCTCAACTAAGCTCAGAGCTACGAATTTCTGTTTCCTACTTCACCAGGAAGTCATTCCCGATCCAATATTGAAACAATACCCAATGGTATTTTTCTGATCTACCGAGCTTCCAGCCCAATCTGCGTCAGTGAACCCACACTGTCTGATGTCATTGGCTCGGGTGTACTTTAATCCATGCTCGACCGTTCCTCGTATATATATGAGAACATGCTTGGATGCTACCCAATTCACCCTCTTTGTTTCCACCATGAAATAACTGAGGGTCTTGACTGCATAACAAATGTCTGGCCTAGTGTTAACCAGATACATCAAAGATCCTATGAGCTGTTTGTACAAGGTGGGATCAACTTCTTTATCCTCAGAAGCATCAATCTTCTTCCAGTTGGTGATCATTGGAGTAGCCATGGGTCTACTGTCCTGCATCCTGAACCTGTTTAGAATTTCTATGGCATACCTCCCTTGTCTAAGGAAAATTTCACCCTTCTTCTGCCAAACTTCCAACCCCAGAAAATAATGCATCAATCCCAAATCCTTCATGTCAAATTCTGTAGCTAGGTTCTCCTTGCAATCCTTGATGAGCCTAGATGAACTTATCAGGAATAGGTCATCTACATATAATACCATAATTAGAGGCTCATTCCCTACTGTTAGATAGTAGAGATTAGGATCTGCGTCACTCTTGACAAATCCCATATTTTGCAGGTAACCATCAATCCAACCGCACCAAGCTCTAGGTTCTTGTTTAAGCCCATACAAGGCTTTCTTAAGCCTGCATACATGAGTATTCTGCTCATGTGTCTCAAAGCCCTCTAGTTGTTCAATGTATACTTATTCTTCTATCACCCCATTCAAGAAGGTAGTCTTGACGTCCATCTGGTGAATCTACCACCCCATCTGCATTACAAGGGATATCACTGATATGATAGAAGTATACTTGGCTACTAGAGCGAAGGTTTTTTCATAGAATATCCCTTCCTTTTGAGAATACCCCTTAGCCACGAACCTGGCTTTGTATTTTTCCACGCTGCCATCTGCAACATATGTGTTCTTGTAGATCCATCTCGAACCTACCATTGATATATCCTAAGGCCTAGGTACCACTTCCCAAGCATCATTGGCAATTATGGAATTGTATTCTTCCACCATTACATCTACCCATACCTGATGCTGAGCTGTCTCCTGGAAACTAGAGGGTTGTCCAACCTGAGCCACCAAAGTTTGGTACCTGTCAAGTTGTCTATGCTGCCTCTTCTCATTTCTAGGAGCTCCGACGAACTCCTTTGCGTCCCTCAGAATCTGTCGTAATTCCCAACCCGTTCTTCCGTCAGTAGTGGGTGGATCTTCCTGCTCCTCCTGCGAATATTCCTGAAGTAAAACTTCTAGATTCTTATGCCTTAGAGAAGCACTGGTGCTTTTTTCGGCTGGTCAAAGTGGCTGGACCAATGGATCATCCTCTGAATGCGTTTAAGAAGGCATCTCCTTGGATTTCCTAAAAGCTTTGTCCTCCATGAACTTTACATCCCGTCATACTACGATCTTCCTACTGCCAGTAATGTAGATTCTATATGCCTTAGCATTCTCACTATATCCCACTAGATATTATTTTTCTGCAGTCTGATCCAACTTCTTCCTCTTTTCTTCGGGTCTATAGAAGTACGCCAAACTTCCAAAGATCCTGAAATGAATCACTTCTGGGTTCTCGCCAGTGAAGACACTCTTTGGTGTAATCTTACCTAGAGCCCTGTGAGGAATCTTGTTCTGAACATGCACAATTGTGTTGCATGCTTCCGCCCATAGAAATTTGGACATATCCTGATCATACAACATTGCCCTTGTTGCTTCAACAATAGTTCTATTCTTCCTCTCTGCAATCCCATTCTGCTCCAGATTATATGGAGCAGTCTATTCCCATTTGATGTCTCCCCTTGCACAAAACTCAGTGAAGTTTTTATCAATATATTCTCCACCATTGTATGAAATGCAATACCTTTATCCTCTTCCTTGTCAGACTCTCAACCAAAGCCTTAAACTCTTTGAATCGATTAAAGAACTCATCCTTGGTCTTTAGAAAGTAGATCCAAGTTTTCCTGGAATGGTCATCAATGAAGGTGACGAAGTATTCAACACCACTAAGAGCTCTCATGGACATTGGTTCGTAGATATCTGAGTGTATTAATCCCAAAACACTCTTTGC
Organism: Pinus albicaulis; assembly: GCA_034641835.2. Lineage (NCBI taxonomy): Eukaryota > Viridiplantae > Streptophyta > Pinopsida > Pinales > Pinaceae > Pinus > Pinus albicaulis. The sequence goes on along the minus strand of CM076577.1, from coordinate 431,112,597 downwards.
CCTATTGTTACTTCTAGAGTAAGTTGCTTTAGTGTACTTTCCTAGTACACATCCTCTGCAAACATCATCTCATTTGGTGCTCAACTCTAGAATTCCTGTGATGGTTTCTCTGAGACTTCTTAGAGCCCCATGGTGTAAGTGCCGCATCCTTCTGTGCCATAGTTCATTCAAATATTTTTCACCACTGCTGCTTATTAGTTCCATTGGAGATTCTAACTGTAACTTATATAGTTTTTTGCCCCTGACTCCAATTTGGGCCTCGTTCTTCCAACTCGGGTGTTTGACATATACTTTATTTCCAATGAAGTATACATCATAGCCCTTGTTTTGTAACTGAAATACAGAGAGCAAGTTCATCCCCAAACCAGAAACATGCAACACATTGCTAGCCCGAAGCCAATCTCCTGCTTCAGTTTCAAAAACTATAGTAGCTCTTCCAACAGGGGTACATTTAGCCTTATCTCCCATGGTGATTTTGAAGTTCATCTATTCTTCTTGGTAGCTCGAGAAACATTCTCGTATTCCCATCATATGTGTAGAAGCCCCACTATCAATATACCAAACCTCTGAGGAAGCAGAGCTTGACAAGCAAACAACTTCTTCTTCCAATCTAGAAGTCAACACCGAGATGTCATGATCCATTGCATTTTTCGTGCTTTCCTCTTTCTCAGGAGAACTGCGTGAACCCTTTCGAGTTGCTGCTCCAACAACATCAAGACCACACTCCATCGCAGAATCTCCAATTGTGTTGCACGATCTCTGCTCTGATATCATGTGAAAATTTCTAATATGAAATTCTACTACAACAACTAATTTATTTCTCGTACTTATTTTCCACAATAATTTATTGACAAACCCTTCAGTAAACATCAAAATAAATTCTACTGCAGTTATCACATAATTAAGCACAAGAATCAATCACATCAACCCAATTCTTTTTGGACAATTGTCCTTGGAAAAACCCAATGCAGGAAAAATAGTGCAATAGATGAGGGTTTATTTATTATTCTTCATCAACTATCTATTTACAAGGAATGACTTGCAGAATTATGGAGAAAATTTCATGAAAACACCTGAGATAATTTTATTCTAGACTTTGGAGAAATTATGACACCCAAGAGACCCTCTGGCCTCCACTGCGTCACCTCTGTGTGATCTTCTGCGTAGGGATTGCATCCTCAACCACACTTCCTTTCTGTGTTGTCCCTTTGCGCTACTCCTTTGTTGATCTACGCCCATCTTCCTTTGGATACTGACAGATGCTGATACCCTCCTCTTCCTTCACCCTGAAACTCTCCCTCTGAAATCGAATTCTAAATTATGAATAATTGACTTCCCTTGGGTTACTGACTATTTGCTCGGTTTATCTTCAACTGACCCACGATTCTTCATTTATACTTTTCTTGTTGATAAATCAACGCCGTGATCTAATATTTAATCAACACCTAAGATTAAAACAGACTTGATCCTCGTCTGTTAGAAGCTTCTCACCCACATTTAAGTTAATTCACTTTAATTATTTTAATTCCCTAAGTTTTACTTAGGTTCCATTAAAAAATAATTAGTTATTTGAATAACTTGCACTCTGGGTGGAATTTCTCCAAACGATTTTTGGGTCTTGGAGATCTCATGTGTTCTAGCCTCTTCATAAAATTTCGGAGCTAGAGCACATTCGATTCTACCCAAAAATCAACAGGGAAAGTGCCTCACCTCTTTTACCGTGACTTGATGGATTTATAAGAAGATAATTTCATTGCATTTGTGTGTTTTGCATTCTTGTGTGTGCATCCTTCTTTCGATATTTTTCACTGATTTGTATGCATAATAGTCAGATATCATGCATTATTTTTGCTAACGTTTTATTTTATCATTATTATTTACTATATAAAAAAGGTGATGATTAGCAACCTATTTAGTTGCTATGAACAAGTTGTTGTGAGTGTACAGGCAAAAGGTCTATAAGCCCCAGGGATTGCTGGAGTTCTCATGCACTCTTGATTTGATCACATGGATCATGTGCTCTACGATGAGCACATGTCCTCAAGTTGGAGTCAGCTGCCAAAAAAATGTGGGTTAATTGCAGGAGAATTTTTCTCCTCCTCTGACAATCAACTAATCAACAACCTTATATGATCAACATATAACATTATGTTAGGATCCTCCACTTCTTGTTATGGTTAGATTTATCTATTCCATTCGACATTTCTTCTTGAAAGAAGGTGGGTCATGTATCAACATGTACTTTAACCATTTTAGAAATCATGTGCTTTCACTTAATGTTATGGGCATATTGATGTTGATTAAGGGAAATTAGGATAACTGATTGATCTTGATTGTATTATTGTTCTCCCACTTCACCAAGGAGGTTAGTCTTTGACTATAGTTCGTGTGACCTCCTCTGATGCATTATGGTTTTAGGAAGGGAACTATTAGGGAGGCTCTGATTGAAGTAATGTGTCCAATATGTTCCATACCGTTTCCCATTTTTTTTTTATTCATCTCCATTTTGGGCTGGCAGACTTTGTCATTGGATTGGCACCCTTTCATCCTCATCTTTGAGTCTGAGCTTGGAAAAATTAGCCTTAGAGGTTGTTGCACATGAAATATAAAAGTATAATAAATCCACAATGAAATAAAAATGATAAAATGCAAAGATGGCTGGGACATTTGTGAAGCACTTCGGTAGAAGCCTAACATGAGCTCGATCCCCTCATTATTCGCCACCCAGTTCCTCAAGCAAATGGCGCTTCATCCATAAAAGGGAACCCTTGTATTGTCCCTACCCTAATGAACAATAAACTTCATCATTCTAAAGAAGCATGGAGAATTTGAAAAGCAAAATTGGGCTACTAAGCTATGCACCAAATAAAGATAAATCATAAAAAAAAAAGTGCACTAGAGGGGTCGAAAACGTAGGCCAAGGAAAGCGGTAACCCATGCCTCCACGATTGCTCCCTTCTTCCACATATACACTTAGTATTTTGAACCTCTATTAGTTGGTCACATACCTATGACACCTTGCCCTAGAGTCATTCTCGCTATGCAACCACCATTTTCGCACACACCTATGGATTGATGGGCTAACTTGGAACATCTCACTGCCCCTTCGGGGTTGGAAACACCTAATAGGGTTATTGATATAACCATCCCTAATATAATAATGTAATTTTTTATGATCCTTGTTCTAGTTATACATTTTAAGGTGAGGATTATGTGAGGTATGTTTGTGCCCTTAACATTCGGTATAGTTCACTATGATGCATTTATGATTTTGTCCTTAATATTTGGTGATTTCACTTGATTTTGAGTAAGATTTTGTAAGGTGGTGTTATATTATTATTATTATTATCCAATTTTAAGGTCACGACCAAGCTAGACACCAAATTGGTGTATGAGACCCCCTTGTTTGATTCAGATCCTATAACAATTACAGAGGCCTCCTAAGATATGATTCGGATCCCATTCCATTAGAGGAAACTTCAGCCTAAGAAATTTTCACGTACTTAATATGTAAACCAATAAAAATACTTTAAATTTAAAAATAGGTACATGTAAATATTTTGGAGGAAAAAAAATTGTATTTTTCGCTTATCTCCTTATATATTTACCCAAAGTGTAGACAGTTGTTGGATGCAAAATTAAATTCCGCATCCAACAAGCACCCATTATGCATACTTATGAGAAGGCTCACACTAATAAAAATTGAATATACATTAAAAAATGTGTTCAACATGGCTTTTTTTAATATATCTTCAATTTTTTTCAAACGATGTGTCTTCTCAAAAACATGACTAATGGGTACTCATTGGATGCAGAATTTAATTTTGCATCCAACGAATGTCTACACTTGAAATTTGAGTAATCTGTAAGGAGATAAGCCAAAAATAAAATTAAAAAAGTAGTTTTCTCCTTTTCCCTCCAAAATTTATAACTCTTATTTTATTATTTTTACTTATGAGGCCACTTTTAGGCTGAAATTTCCTCTACTACAACCACAATCTAGAGGTTGTTTTACCCATTATAGAGAGAAATGTTGACCTTTTTGAACATTTCCCATTGAGAGGAGAGCGTTTGGCTATGAGATGGTTCCATATGGTACTTGACTCACTTGGGTATCTCCAGGTGTTGGAATGTCAAGCCACCAAGGCTTGATGTTTGATTTATTAATGATGTGTCCAGATGGACCCCAAACACCGGTAGGTTGGCCTTGACAATATTTAATGGGTGTTGCTTGTTCCAGAGCCTAAATGATGATGGTTATCCTTGAGTTGATAGGGAAGGGTTTGCATATCATTGATGGATCCCAACACTTGAGCATAGTGGTGTTGTGTCTCCCCTTTTGAGCTTAGAAGGATGAAAAACGACACCTTGGTGATGACATCATGGTTTTGGGGGCACTTTGGAGGAATACCCATGCGTTTTGAGCTATTTTTTGTAATATGGATCACTCATGGTCTATTTGTCACTTGTTGCATTCTAAGCTCCCTTAGAGGACGACATCATAGTGGGGGAGAATTTGTACCCACTCTTATGGGATATTTTGGCATCATTAGTTATTTTGAGTTATTATGAGGTTGGCTTGTAACATCTCACTTGTTGAACACTTAAGAGAACTTGTATTAGGGATTTTACTTGTAAATTTGTGGAAATAAGGGTTTTTGAGCCTTATATAAATAAAGGATTCCCTTATTTCATTTTCATCATCAGGCATTTATTACTCATCTCTTGTGAAAAAACGTGAATTATTATTTTTCACTACTTTGGAAAATATGTGACTTTTCTATGATGCAATTTGTTAATCAAGGTTTTCATTGATGTCAATGTGGCATTGACCGAGATGTCAATATTCTTGAGATGCCTGGTTCCAGATGATGATGCCATGACTCTTGGTTGAATAGGATACTATCAATGAAGATGCCAAGTCACGAAGAAGTCAAACCACTAATGAAGGAAGCCCTAAGTACTTGATCTAATGTTGCATGCACTTGATGATCTAGATCTTAACCAATGATGTTATATGATGATTTCATACTTCAATGATACTTGATGATGACATATGATGATGCCATACACTTGGATGATACTTGATGTAGTCATACACTTGATGAAGGTTGGAAGACTAGATGATGATGTGGAAGATCTCATTTGATGGCTGGAAGACTACCTCAAAACTTTCCTAATAATGCTGCACTATGACATATTACTGCACTATTATTGAATACATAATGCTATACCTTCATGATGACATGGATGCTGGATACTATCATGATGACATGGATGTCCTACATGATGACATTATGATCCTATAACTGATAAACCAAACAATGCAGAAGAAAAACAAAGGAGAAGCCATGCTGTCCTATTCACTTTCTGCACAGAAAAATAAAGGACAGTCACAAAGATTTTTTTTTTTACCACCTTAGAGGCATCCTTCCAAATTGACTACTATACCATCTTTTAGAGCATATTTTTTCCTTTCCAATGGGCCTTTACTTGCCCCGAAACTCCCAATAGTTTGTGAGAAATTGAATTTTTAAGGTAAAAAATGCAGTCATATAAAGTCAACCTCTCTTCCAATGGACGTGTCTCTTCATAGGGACAAACAACTATACATATAAATCTACGCTCATTCATTTCTAAGCCAACAATTCGATGAAGAAGATACTGAATTCGGTCAAGATTTCAGAGAAAAATCACAGAAGATAAACTAAGGCCGAGGAGGACAGTTTGGGTAAATTCTGTGGTGGGCTATCCTTCAAAATTGAACAGAGTTCACTAGCTCAGATTGAAGGGCTTGTAGCTTGTGCATATAACAAAATTTGTGATTACAGGCTTCAGACCTATTTGGCAGTCTTGGACAAGACTTTGAACTTGTGATAAATCATCTTCCAACCACCTGAAATTGCATTAGAAAAGATCAGAGTGTCAACATTTCAAAGCTCAGTTCAGATTCGTTGTTATAGTATTATTTCTCAGACAAAGGAGGTTATAACTGTGTTTAAGATAGCACCACACCACAAACCTGTAGCTTGATACTCCAACAATAACCCTTATCCTGTGTGGAGAATATTCTGAAGCAACTCTATAGAAATCAGATCTTTGGTTGAGACAGTGAACTGTGACTTTGATCATTATATAGTGAATCTAGACCTCGGCTCTAGGACCGTGGCTTGGGCTTCAAATGCAACATTATGACTTATAATGTTGTCTCTCAGTACTTGTATTAAGTGATAGTAGGTCTCCTTGGACGGTAATACAATGGCACAATGGTTTTGTAGAACCCTCCTTTGGACAGTGAAGAACTTTCTCTTGGATAGTGAGGTTGATAAAGTGAAGCCCAATAATAAATACAACATAGTGAAGCAAAGTGATATTGGACTCGAAGTTAGCATAGTACAACAAAGTGATTGAAAAGTGAAGTCAACATAAGCAATTTTGGAATTGATTGAACATTGAAGAATTTGGTCAAGGTAAGTACATCACTTATCAAAGTTAGTGAAGGGATTTGAAGTCTTTGATTGAATTATTTATGTAGTGATCTTGAAGAAGATTGAAGATATTTTGAGAAGTCTTGAGAAGTCTTGTGGAGAACTTGAAGATCATGATGCATTAGCTATCATGAGGTGATCGTAGAGATCTTTGTTTGGGTATGATGAAGAGCAGCGGTGACACCTTCATGCGAAGATTAAGGCTGTCATGGATGATGTGACATGGAGACTAAGATTGACAGGGCTCGTTGAAGAAGACTTTGGGAGCCGTGAAGAATAAACAAACATATTTTGACAAAGTGAAGTTGAGGGTTGGAGCCTCATAGAGACAAGGTCGGTGCCTTGGAAGATAGGGTTGGAGCCCTAGAGGATTGGAGTCCTCAAGAAACCAGGTAGGAGCCTGTACCAGAGATAGGGTTGGAGCCCTAAAGGTTGGTGCCTCAAATTGACAAGGTTGGAGCCTCAGAAAGACCAAGTCGGTGCTTGGCACAAAACAGGTTGGAGCCTGGAAGATTAGAGTCTTCATCTAGGGTTGGAGCCCTATATCATTATTGTACTTTACTTATTGTAAAGAAAAAATTAATAAAAGTATCTATTCCATCATTGTTCGTTTTGTGTTCTAAATATAAGTGATCTAACTGGTAAAATTAACAATTGAAAAGAAATACCGATTCACCCCCCTCTCATTATTTCCAACAATTGGTATCAAAGCCAATACCTTCACTCAAAGCCTAACAGCTTGAAAGTTGATCATTAGAACACTAATGGCAAAGCCAAGGAAGAAAGTCTCCAATCCTCCTAAAGATGTGTCTTCCTCAACCATTGAAATTGAAGTAAATCAATTTGCGAAGGCTCCATTGTTCAATGGAAATTTTGATATATGGGTGGCAAGAATGAGGAATTTCTTGAAGACTCAAGGAATTGAAGTTTTGAAATCAATGATTACTAATGACATGATGGACGAAGAATCCAAGGAGTACAATACAAGAGCAATGAAGGAAATTTTGAATGGGTTACCAAATTCTGTGAAGGCCAATTTTGAAAAATGTTCGTCAGCAAAAGTCATATGGGACAAACTTCATGATCTTCACTCAAAAGGAGCATTGACAATGATCTCTAGTCAAGAAGATGATGGAAAACAAGAAGAAGTCCAGAATCCGTCAAGGAAGCTAAATATAAGAGTGACGACAAGGCTAAAGAAGACCTAGAAGATGAAGAGAACAAAGAAGACTTTGAAGAAGATCCCTTGAATAAAATTATGGCTTCCATGGAAGAGATCAACAGTTTGAAAAATGAAAATGAGGAACTTAAGAAGAAAGCGCAAGATGGTAACCAAGACAAGACAAGGAAGGAAGTTGATTTTGTCAAGCTTCAAGTACAAGAAAGAGATGAGGAGCTCGCGAAACTTAAAGAGGAATTTCATCAAAATAAAATAAAGCATCATGAAGAAGTTATATCTATGACAAATCAATTGGATAAGGCAAAGAAAATGGAAGAAACTTTGTCAAGCCACCTTGAACAAAGACTTAAGAGCTTGAACAATCTTGAAGCAGAGATTGGTCAATACAAGGAAGATGTCTCCTCTCTTAGATCTCAACTAGAAGAATCAAGGAAACAAGCTCAAGGAGCTGAGAAGGTGATGGAAACTTGGGCATTCATAGAAGGACAAGTTAATGAAGCAGAAAAGGAGAGAAACACCATGATATGCCAACTAGATGAAAAGGATGAAGAAATCTTGAAATTAAAATCAGACATCAATCTTCTCAAGGTCGAAACATGTGAAGCTATAAGAATAAAAGAAGAAATGGAGAGCAGTGTAGCAAAGGAGAGTGAAGAAGTCTTCATAATGAAATCAAATATCATCTCCCTTAAAATCGAAGCACGTGAAGCAATAAGGATGATGGAAGAAATGAAGAAGCAACTACTTATGAAAGATGAATATTGTGAAAAGTTGAAAGGAGAAATTGTCTTTCATGAAAAGGAAGTTGAATTGCTGAATAAAAACTTGAAAAGCTCTCAAATGCCTAGATGACATCCTAAGTCAGCAAAGGTCTCCCCTTGATAAATCAGGTCTTGGCTATGCAGGTGAATCCTCAAGAAAGAATGATATTGCTTCAAACAACAAAGATGTGAGGAACCTAGAAGGAAATGTTGATGCTCCCAGTTCCAACAAAGGCAAGGAGAAGAATCAAGACAACAATGGAAGAAATTCTACTCTAAGGAGACTTGCATATGGTGTCAAGAATACAAAAGGCAATGAAAATCATCAAAGAATCCCAAGGAAAAAAGACTTCAAGAGTACTTCAAGGAACTCTTCATCTCCCAGGGACCAAAGTATATTTCTTGGATATTTCTATTCATGTACAAACTTTGGGCACGTGGCAAAAGATTGTAGCGCATATCACAAAGACAAATATAATGGTCCCTGTCAATCTCCTCGAAGAAATTTTGCAAGAAGAAGTCATGATTTCTTATTCATGAACAAGATAGAGTGCTTCAATTGCCATAACATTGGACATATGGCACGTGATTGTAACTTGAATTGGGCCCCTGCACAAGCTAGAACCATGCCAGAGAAGAAAGTTACACAATTATGGAGAAGGAAACAAGTTGAATCCGGAAGTCTCTTGAACACTCCAACGAACAACACATGTTGTTGACTAGATGAAGTCATCCTTGATTTTCCAAGTATTTGATGGTGAAACCCTGCCAAAAAGAGACCATGCATACATTTAGGGGGACTTTGTGATTCTTGAGTATTCTTGCAGAAAGTGATCCGTGAGTGGGCCCTATGAAATCCTTGATGAGTTACACATGGACAATCTTGATAAATCATCTCTCGGAAGTAACTCCATTGAAGAAAAACATGATATTATGATGATGCCTTCTACTTGATCACAAAAGGTGAGAAATCCTTCATGAGCTAAACAAATTTGTGCAGACAGAGGGAGATGGTACATCACATGAAGAAATACAAACACATCTATCATGGAACATATTGCCAGAAGAAAGAGCACCATGGTAGGGGGAGTAACATACCTATGAAGGACTACAATTCATGAAGAAAAGAAGCAAATTGACAGGGGGAGCATTTGGGCACCCCGTTTGCCATTGATGTCAAAGGGGGAGAGAGATTAGAAGGGCAAGAATATTGCCATCAATGACAAAGGGGGAGATTGTTAATCAAGGTTGTCATTGATGTCAATGTGGCATTGACCGAGATGTCAATATTCTTTAGATTCTTGGTTCCAGATGATGATGCCATGACTCTTGGTTGACTAGGATACTATCAATGAAGATATCAAGTTACAAAGAAGTCAAACCACTAATGAAGGAAGCCCTAAGTACTTGATCTAATGTTGCATGCACTTGATGATCTAGATCTTAACTAATGATGTTATATGATGATGTCATACACTTGAATGATACTTGATGATGACATATAATGATGTCATACACTTGGATGATACTTGATGAAGTCATACACTTGATGAATGTTGTAAGATTAGATGATGATGTGGAAGATCTCATTTGATGGCTGGAAGACTTCCTCAAAACTTTCCTAATAATGCTGCACTATGACATATTACTGCACTATTATTGAATACATAATGCTATACCTTTATGATGATATGGATGCTGGATACTATCATGATGACATGGATGTCTTACATGATGACATTATGATCCTATAACTAATAAAACACTGTTACCGATGAAATAGGTAACCTGACCTCAAAACGGGAACTCTAACCCAAAAAGACTCAAAAAACATGAAAAAACACCCCAAAAACAAAAAAAAGTGTATTCCAGAATGCACTTGGTTTTTTTTTAAGGTCAAATTTCAACATTTTATAAAATTATGCTAAAAACAAAATTGTTTCTTGAAAAAAGGATTGAAAAAACACCCTCAAAACAAAACCAGTTGATGCTGGAATAACCAAAAAAAAAATTGTGTCATATTTTTGACATTTTTAAAAATAGAAATAACATTTTTTAATTTTTAAAATTCAAACATTAAAAAAAACCTAAAATTTAGGAAAAAAAATAAATTTAAAAAATAAAAACATTTTAAAGCTTAAAATTTAAAAATATATAGGAAAAAAAAAAATCGAACATAAAAAAACACCTAAAATTTAAGAAAAAAAAATAAAAAATAAGAAAAATTTAAAGATTAAAATTTCAAAATATATAGAAATAAAAAAATAAAAATAAAAACAAAATAAAAATATTAAATTAAAAAAAAAACAAGTTAAAAAGGAAAGAAATTATAAAAAACAAAATATAGAAATTAAATTTAAAAAAGAAAAAGAAAATGTTTATTAAATTAGAAAAAAAAAAAATTTAAATTTTAAAATAAAAATTTAAATTTCAAGAAATATATTAAATTAAATTTTAAAAAAAAAAGGGTAAAAAAATGAAAAATTAATTAAAAATAAAAAATGAAAAATAAAATACAATAAAAATATTAAATTTAAAAAAATATTAAAAAAAAAACAAATATATTTTAAAAAATAAATTAAATTTAAGTTATAATATATATATATATATATATATATATATATATATATATGAATTTAAATTAAAAATATATATATTAGATTTTATTAAATTAAAAAAAATGTTAATATTAAAATAACAAATTAAATTTAGAAAAAAACAAATATTAAATTTTAATAAATAAACGAATAAACAAATAAATTTTAAATAAAAAAAAGAAAAAGAAAAAGTAAAAGAAAAAAAAAGAAAAAGAAAAAGAACATTGTTAAAATAAAAAGTTAAAAAACTTTAAAAATCAATTAAAATTGAAAAATTGAAAAAAATATATTAAATAAAAAATAAAATAAAAAACAAATTAATTTGAAAATATTAAATTTAATTAAAATATATATATAATTTTAAATACACAATTTTAATTGAAATAAAAAAAATATAAAAATTTTATGTAATTAAAAAAATAATAATAAAAAAATTAAAAATTAAAAAAAAATATTAAATTCAAATAAATTAAAAATAAAATACAAAATTTACTAAATTTTAAAAAATTAAATGAAAAAGCTAAACATCATTAAAAAAAAATAAAAAAAATAAATTAATTAATAAATTTTTTTAACAAAATTTAGAAAAAAAAAAAAAAAAATAAAAAGAAAAAGAAAAAAATGAAAAAAATAAATAAAAAAAACAAAAAATTTAAAACAAATTAAATTTCAACTATAAAAATTAAAATAAATAAATAAATATATATATATATATATATATATATATATATATATAAATTTTTTGAATTTAAAAAAAAATTTAAATAAAAAAAATATTAAAAATTAAAAAAAAAAAAGAAAAAAAAAAGAATTTTTGATCGTGGTGGCGCCGCCAATCGGCCTCCCACCCAGATCGCGGTGGAGGCTAGCCGCTGGACGGGAGGTCGATTCCGAGAATCACCCTAAGGCCGATTCCCGAAATCGCCCTCCCGCCGCGGGAGGGCGATTCCCGGAATCGGCCTCCCGCGGTGAGAGGGCGATTCCCAGAATCGGTCTCAGGGCGATTCTGGCCGAAATCACCCTCTCGCCGCGAGAAAGCGATTCCCGGAATTGGCCTCCCGTCGTGGGAAGGCGATTCCTGGAATCGGCTCCGTGACGAGCGGTTAGAAAATCGGCCTCTGCTTCGATGATAGGCAACCACGCCACTGGGTGGGAGGCGGAATTAGCAGCACCACCCGATCTTTTTTTTTTTTTTAATTTTTTTTTTTTTTCAATTCAAAAATTTTAAAATTATTTGTTTTTAATTCAAATTTTTTTATTTTAAATTTAAATTGTTTTAATTTTTTTTGTTTTTTTATTTTATTTTATTTTAAATTTAATATTTTAGATTAATTATTTTTTAAAATTTAAAATTACTTGTTAAATTTATTAAATTTTAATTTATTTTTTTTTTTTTTTTACTCTTTTAGTTTATTTAGTTTTTCATTTTTAAAATTTATAAATTGTTTCATTTAAAAAAAAACAATAAATTTATGGATATTTGTTTTTTAATTATTTGCACGTGGTTTTTTTCATTTTTTTGTTTTTTAATGATATTTTTTTTTTTTAAATTTTCAATTTTATTTTATTTTAATTTTAAAATTTGTATTTTTTTTCTTGTTATTATTATTATTTTAATTTAAATTTTTAAATTTAATTTTTTTCTTTTTTTTGTATTTTATTTTATTTTTTATCTAAATTTTAATTTTGTAATTTAAATTAATTTTAAATTATTATTATTATTATTATTATTATTTTTTAATAACTTAGAAAAAAATGTTTTTGATGTTTTTTTTTTTAAATTTTTTTGGTTAATTTTTGTTTTTTTTCTTTAAATTATGTGTTTTTTTTCAAATTTTGTCATTTCTTTTGATATAATTTTTGAATATTTTTGTTTAAATTATTTATTTTTACGAGTTAATTTTGTTTTTTTTTACATTTTTATTGGTTTTTTTAATTGTTTTTATATATATATTTTTTATCTAAGTTTTGTGTTTTATTACCAACATGAAAATCACCACTCTAAAAAAAAAAAAGTTGATGTTGCATCAATACGTTTCAAAATTAGCATGAAAATCACTAACATTTTAAAACAAATATTCATACTTCATAAATAAAAATATTAGAGTGTCGAAAATGTGCTAAAAAGAAGAAGAAGGTGATTCTGCATCACCACTTTTCAAAATCGGGTGCTTTTTATGCTACCAAAAAAAAGTAGGTAACAGTGCGGTTACCTATTTCATCGGTAACACTATTATAAGCCAAACAATGTAGAAGACAAACAAAGGAGAAGCCATTATGTCCTATTCACTTTCTGCACAGAAAAATAAAGGACAATCACAAAGAAAAATTGTTTTTACCACCTTAGAGGCATCCTTCCAAATTGACTCCTATACCATCTTTTAGAGCATATTTTTTCCTTTCCAATGAGGCTTTACTTGCCTCGAAACTTCCAATAGTTTGTGAGAAATTGAATTTTTAAGGTAAAAAAAATATATTTGCAGTCAAGCCGACCTATGTAGTCATATAAAGTCGGTCTCTCTTCCAATGGACGTGTCTCTTCATAGGGACAAACAACTATATATATAAATCTGCACTCATTCATTTCTAAGCCAGCAATTCGGTGAAGAAGACACAGAATTCGGTCAAGATTTCAGAGAAAAATCACAGAAGATAAACTAAGGTAGAGGAGGACAGTTTGGGTAAATTCTTTGGTGCACTATCATTCAAAATTGAACAGTGTTCACTAGCTCGGATTGAAGGGCTTGTAGCTTGTGCATATAACAAAATTTGTGATTACAAGCTTCAGACCTGTTTGGCAGTCTTGGAAAAGACTTTGAACCTGTGATAAATCATCTTCCAACCACATGAAATTGCATTAGAAAAGATCAGACTGTCAACATTTCAAAGCTCAGTTCAGATTCATTGTTACTGTATTATTTCTCAGACAAAGGAGGCTATAACTGTGTTTCAGATAGGACCACACCACAAACCTGTAGCTTGATACTCCAGCAATAACCCTTGTCCTATGTGGAGAATATTCTGAAGCAAGTCTACAGAAATCAGATCTTTGGTTGAGACAGTGAACTGTGACTTTGATCATTATATAGTGAATCTAGACCTCGGCTCTAGGACTATGGCTTGGGCTTCAAATGCAACATTCTGACTTATAATGTTGTCTCTCAGTACTTGTATTAATTGATAGTAGGTCTCCTTGGATGGTAAAGGACCAGATTGTAGTGTCATTTGTACAGTGGCACAGTGGTTTTGTAGAACCCTCCTTTGGACAGTGAAGAACTTTCTCTTGGACAGTGAGGTTGATAAAGTGAAGCCCAATAATGAAGACAACATAGTGAGGCAAAGTGATATTGGACTCGAAGTCAACACAATACAACAAAGTGATTGAAAAGTGAAGTCAACATAAGCAATTTTGGAATTGATTGAACATTGAAGAATTTGGTCAAGGTAAGTACATCACTTATCAAAGTTAGTGAAGGGATTTGAAGACTTTAATTGAATTATTTATGTAGTGATATTGAATAAGATTGAAGATATTTTGTGAAGTCTTGAGAAGTCTTGTGGAGAACTTGAAGACCATGATATATTAGCTATCATGAGGTGACCTTAGAGATCTTTGTTTGGGTATGATGAAGAGCAGTGGTGACACCTTCATGTGAATATTAAGGTTGTCATGGATGATGTGACATGGAGACTAAGATTGACAGGGCTCGTTGAAGAAGATTTTGGGAGCCGTGAAGAATAACCAAACATATTTTGACAAAGTGAAGTTGAGGGTTTGAGCCCAAGAGGTTGGAGCCTCATAGAGACAAGGTCGGTGCCTTGGAAGATAGGGTTGGAGCCCTAGAGGATTGGAGTCCTCAAGAAACCAGGTAGGAGCTTGTACCAAAGATAGGGTTGGAGCCCTAGAGTTTGGTGCCTCAAATTGACAAGGTTGGAGCCTTGGAAAGACCAAGTCGGTGCTTGGCACAAAACAGGTTGGAGCCTGGAAGATTGGAGTCTTCATCTAGGGTTGGAGCCCTATATCATTATTGTACTTTACTTATTGTAAAGAAGAAATTAATAAAAATATTTATTCCATCATTGTTCATTTTGTGTTCTAAATATAAGTGATCTAATTGGTAAAATTAACAATTGAAAAGAAATACTGATTCACCCCCCTCTCAAAATTTCCAACACAATTTCCCTTGGAGATGGTATTTGCATGGAGATGTTTTTTGAAGATTGAATGAAGTGTTTCTTTGGAGAGTTTTGTAATTTCCAGGCTTTATGTTTTATATTTTTCATATTGTATCTACGAAATAAGAATTCTATTTGTGCCATGATTAAATATTAATCTATGTTGAAATCTCGATCTATTATAGCATGCCAAATTGTTTTCTTTGAAACTTATAATGAAAATTTGATTGTGAATTCCTTATATTTAAGTTCTCTCCTCACAAGGAAAATGTTTAGGGTTTTAGAAATGGATTCCCTAGTCATCCCCCCATTACTCCATAAAAACCATTCTCATTGAATTTAGCCCTAGAAGACTCCATCAAGCCCATTTAGGATAATGCACTAATCATAAGTTGTGTTGGTCACCCTCTAAATTATTTAAATTTCTTCTTCCTTACCCTTTATGCTAGGCATCTAGGGCTATCATCTAGGGTTTTTATGTGGAAAAGTGCATGAAGAATTTTTTTATATATTTGATATACGGTCTATTAAGTAGTAATTGCATCAATAAATAACATACAAGAAAAATCTAGCGTTGTTGCATGGTTAAACCTTCTTCTTTAGGGCCTATGTCATCTATAGTTTGCTACTTATGCATGTTTTCAACCATAAAATTCCATTTATAAACCCTAATCCTTGGTGTCTATTGGAAGGTCTTGCTCCCTTTTGTTGATTTTTTTTTTTTCCACAGAAAAAAACGAACTTTCTATTATATAGATAGTTTCAAAACATATGCATAGCATTTCGAAAAACAGAGCCATTCCCTTTTGCAAAAGGAAATGGAGGCATAGCTACTTATACACCTGTGCAGATGGATAGCAGCCCTAAGAAACCAAAAAATAGCCAGAGCAGTCATCAGTGCATCTCTTTTAGCTCATCATCGCCCGGTAAAAGGGATAAGAGCAGAAAGAGAAAAAGCACAAAATACACCAGAGCTCCACTATCACCAAAAGGGAGCTGGCAGTAGAAACTATCCCAGCCCCAGAAAGTATATCGGAAAGAAACCAAAAATGGAGCCCAGAACCTCCTTACATAAGGAAAACAGTTCTGGACTCAATATAGTAGCAGTTATCAAGTTTTTTTATGAGTCAAATATATACATATCAGAAATAAAATGGCATAAATTAAACAAAAGAAGGCTGTTCACGAGCATGAACAGCCCCATTCACCACCTCAGTTACTGTCCAGGACCCCAGAGCAAGCTGAGCACCTTCTTTAGATAATCGATCTGCTTCCTGGTTCCTTTCCCTGTAAATGTGAACAACAGAGAGCTCAGAATTTTTTTTTTTAAGACGACGAATCTCCTTAAGTGAAGAGCTTTAAGTTCAACAAAGTTATTAGACCCTTGCCCAAGGCCAACTGAGGCACGGAGAGAGTTTTCAAGAGTGAGATGAATGACCAGACCAACACCACATAGATCATTACCATCAGAAGCCCCATCAAAATAAGCCCACGGAACTGACTCATTAATAGTCTCAGGCTAAATATTGCGAGTTGAACCTGTAACAGAAGGAGTAGGAATACAATAAAAAATTGCAGCGCCCTCTGCTGCCAGCCTAGCTAAAGGAAAAAGGTGCTCATTGAAGATCACCTTGTTGCGCGCAATCCAGGTCCCCCAAGCTATGAGAAGAGGGAAAGCCCTGACTTTATCATCGGAAGCCTCCTGCCACCAAGAATTCCAAGCCTGAGAAAGGTCCTCGCCATGCCATCTCAAGGGAATATTGGTCAGACGCAAAGATTCTGCCCAAAGGCTGGAGTTAAAGGGGCAGAAAAGGAAGAGGTGTTGTAAAGTTTCTTCAGCAGTCTTGCACAGAGAACACCAACTCGGCCCCTGTTTCCGTCTCTTTTGCAGAAAGTCCCATGTTGGTACCTTATTGTGGAGGATGCACCAGAAAAAGAGTCTAGTCTTAGCTGGGCTCTTTAATTTCCAGAGATATTTGGACCACCAGCTAGGGGCCCCCCAGCCTTCTTGCGTCATAAGCCATTTGTAACCAAACTTGGGGGAGAGGGTGCCTGTCTGCGCATTTACCCAGCGCAGTTTATCAGAAGAAACCGAGATGCGAACAGAAGAATGCAAAAGGTCAGCGACATAACGATTCCATTCATCCATCCCCCTGTTTTCTAAATGCAGATCTGTACCGGAGAGCCAGCCTTGTTTGACGAGGGAGGTAGATCTAGGATCCGCCACCTGGTTCAAAGTATAAAAACCTTCTGCGTTAATATAATTAACCAAATCCGGAGACAGAGAAAAGTTACGCGAGCAACCAACCCAAGGATCACATCCCACCCGAACTTGAGAGCCATCGCCAACCTGCCAGGCCAAACCTCTCTCAATTAGCTGAACAGAAGCCACAATTGCTTTCCAAAAAATAGAGGCATTTTTGGAAGATTTTGCTGGAGAGCGAACCCAATCCAGGACAGAGCCTTGACTGATATATTTGCGTTTAATGACCGAAACCCAGAGGGAATCAGTAGATATCAAACACCACGCTAATTTGGCAGCCAAAGATTTTGCAAAAGAAGACAAATTTTTTATTCCCCAGCCTCCCCAATCCTTTGGTTTTGAAATTTTATCCCAAGCCACCCAAGGGCTGACAATGTCCTGTTTTGACCCAGACCAAAGGAAAGTTCTGCATAATTTATCAATGGAGGACAGAATGCCTTTAGGAACCCATGCCAGGCTGGCCCAATAAACTGGAATGGCCATCAGAACAGACTTAATTAAGACCAGGCGACCTGCCCTCGAAAGCCTCCTGAAACTCCAGTGATTTAGCCTTTTTTCAATCTTAGCGAGAAGCCATTTCCAGTCCCGGATTCTGTAGGAGTCTGGTTTTAGCAAAAAACCCAAATATTTGAATTTATCCTGCAAGGAGCGGACTTCAAAGTTCAGATGTCTTCTTACTCTGCTTATCTCATCAACAGAGAGGCCTGAGGGAGTGATAGTCGATTTAAGGATGTTTATTTGGAGCCCGGTTGCTTTAAGAAAAAGATCCAACAGAAGCTTTAAGGCACGACAATCATCTAAACTCCCATTAAGAAATAACAAAATATCATCCACAAAAAGTAGATGCGTGGTCCAGAGGTTTGGGGCTACTTCGATACCTTTTATTTTGCCCAATCTTTTATCCTTATGAATCATGAGGCTTAAACCTTCGGCTGCTAGCAGGAAAAGTAGGGGCGAAAGAGGGCAGCCCTGCCGGAGGCCTCGTTCTGGATTAAAAAAAGAGGTAGCAGCACCATTTATCAGAAGAGCAATAGCTGAAGAAGAAACACAGCTCATGATCCATCTGACAAAGTCAAATCTAAAACCAAGATGAGTAAGTAAAAGCCTCAAATACAACCAACTGAATCTATCATAAGCTTTAGACAAATCCAATTTGACAATAAGCCCTTTCCTAACACTCTTCTTTAGACTGTGCAGGGATTCTTGGGCAACACCTACAGCTTCATGAATCTGCCGGCCACTAAGAAAACCAAATTGTTCCGGAGAAATATGAGAGGAGAGAAAAGGTTTGAGCCTGGAAGCAATAAATTTCGCTATGATTTTATAAACACAAGTGCAAAGAGAGATTGGCCGGAAGTCAGCAAAGGAAGAAGGGTGATCAGATTTGGGAATCAAAGCGAGAAAAGTGGAGTTGAAAGGGGCGAAGACTTGACCCATAACTCTAGATTCCTCTACAATAGCAACGAGTTCATTGCCTAGCGTCTCAAAAAAATGCAGAAAGAATTCAACAGTCCAGCCGTCCGGGCCAGGACTTTTGTCCCTTTGCATACCTTTAAGGATATCCTCAATCTCCTGTTTGGAAACAGGTGCCATAATTGCATCATTTTCTTCCTCCTCAACGAACCTAGGAAACAACTGCGCCACTCTGATAACTTCTGCAATGGACACTTCAGATGGAGCTTTAAAGAGATCTTTGAAATAAGTGGTACCCAAAGAAGCAAGATCCTCAAAAGAAGAAGCCACTTCATCATTTCCTTTAGGCATTTCCCAGATAGAATTTGCCATCTTCCGTCCTTTGGCATAGTTTTGGAAAAACTTAGTGTTTTCATCGCCCGCTTGGAGCCATAGTGCCCTGCTTTTCAGTCGCCAGCTTTCCTCTCTTAGCTGGAGAATTTTTCTCCTGGAGGCCTCCAAATCCTTGATTCTATTCCTCGAATCTATGGAGACGTATCCTCCTCCTTCTGGATCTTCCAAAAGAGCAAGTTCAGAGTTAACCTTTTTAAGTTCCTCCTCCTCCTCCTTCTTTTTAGCCGCCCAATTCTTTGAGGCTACTTTCATTTTCTTCAGATTCTTCCAAAAGAAGGCACTCCTAGAAGAATCAGGCCTGACTGGATCTTTCTCCCAGGTTGAAGCAAACAGTTCCTGATACAAGTCATCCTTGAGCCAAGCAGGATTAAAGCGGAAGGGCAACCCAGGTTTACTTCCTGCACCTTTAACTTCGAGAAGGATGGGAAAATGATCCGAAACACCACCTTCACCAATCCAGTGGCGGTAGTCCAAGAGATTTTCTAAAAAAGGCTCACTTAGAAGAAAACGATCCAACTTCTTCCCCACCCAGTCCTGACCAACCCTTCTGTTCCTCCAAGTGGGTTTCAACTTCAAAAGGGGCATGTCCACCAGATGAGCAAGAGCAAGGTGGTTATTGAAAAAATAAGTTAAAGGATCTGCTCTGGCCGAGTCACCCCAAGACTCCGCTTCCCCCAAAGAGAAGTTCAGGTCGCCTCCAACAATTAAATTAGGGTGACCTATCCAGGAGGAGCGAAAAACAGAAGTCCAAAAACGCTCCCTTTCCACACAAGGCCCGTATATGTTTAAGGAGAGAAAGGAAAGGTTGAGCTCACTGGAAAAAAGTTCCAAAGCTAACACACTCGAAGACCCCCAAGAAGAAACATACTTCAATTTTTTGGGGTTGAAACCAGAGACCACACCCCCAGATCTCCCAACAGCATCAAGAGCAAAAAAAGACCAGCCAGGTAGCAATTTAGATATAATACAAACAACCTCCTCCCCTTTGCCCAGAGTTTCTTGGAGCAGAATGATATCAGGATTGTGAGCACGCACAAGCTCTTTGAAGGCTAGCTTTTTAGGCTGGCTAGCTAAGCCTCTACAGTTAAACGAAAGAACAATAATGGCACATATTCGGGGGGTGGCCGCTCTGCTCTAAGCACCCCGGTGAGAGATATCTGTTTACGATCGGCTATATCAACTACAGCTTTCGACTGAGCTAGGGAGAGGTTAGATTTACGACCTCTCGTCTTTCTGGCCCCAATTACAACAGGATTAGAAGCAAGGCCTCCCACTACTAAGCCCGACCCTCTCCTATCAGCCCGAGGTCTAAGATTATAAGGGAGAGGTTCAGAAGCAGAAGGCCGAGGGCAAGGGGCAGAAGGGTCGATCAGATCAGGAGAAGAAGGAAGATCAGGGGCAGCAGGGACGGAAACAACAACACTATCCAGAGGAGGCGAGGAAAGGTTTAAGGCCGAAAGATCACTCAAGAGTTTCCTGGAGGGACCAGGCTCAGTACACTCAACAAAAGGAATACAAGCAGAGGACTGAAACAAGGGAGGAGAGGAGGAGGACATACCCGCCTGAGTCGCCCCACCGAGTTCAGCTTCTGAAAGGGGAGCCAGGGAGTCTGCCAGATCCTCGAACGGAAGGGAGGAAGGGCCAACAGCATCCGCCGGGTCCCGAGCCACTTCCGCCACAGGGGGAGAGGGAAAAACCTGAGCCGAAGGACCAGCCTCGGCTTCCATAGGATCCACTTCCTGAACTGAGACTGAAGATTTCTTCATCCTGTTCTGCCTTCTCTGTCTGCGTTTAGGCTGATGGCCAAGCGGGCAGTCACGAGCCAAGTGACCAGTCTTATGACACCTATTGCACCGGAAGGGAAGGTGCTCATAATCTAAAATCTGCAGAAACTCCAAATCCTTATAGTGAAGCGTCATTGCTTCCGCAAGACCTTCTCGAGGGTTTAGACTCACCAGAATACGGGCCACACTCTTATCCTTTGTTTGCAAGTAGGATTTATCGGCTTCAAGGAAGGTACCCAGAGTGTTGCCAATAGAGACAAAGACCGAATCAGTCCAAAATTGCAAAGGAAGGCCGGGCAACTTAACCCATACAGGTGATTCAGCCATTTTCTCCTTCTGAGCATCGAAGAGGGGGGTCCATCTTCTAAATAGCACAGGTCTCTTGCCAAATAACCAATTTCCTTCAAGGACTCTGTCCACTTGGTCTTTTCTGTCAAAGGTAATGCTGAACCAACCTCGCGCCATAATGGTTATATCAACAGGCAACCCTGGGGATTATTTCCACATTGTGTGAGCCCATTCCGCGATGTAGTCTGCCGAATATTTCCGACCCCTTACTCTGCCCACAATCATGATCTCAGATAAATCCATGACATTCTCTATACTAATATCCACTCTAAGAAAACATTTCGGGCAATCTTCCTTGGATTTAATGAACTTAGCCTTCTTCCTCTTCGATCCCACAGCTTTCTTGACACCCTCCTCCTCTGCTACCGACTTGGCTTGAGAAATCTCGGCTCTTAGGGTCTCAAGAAGAAATTGCCTCAGAGCGTCGATGGATCTTAAGGGCGCAAGACCATTAAATGAGTTTTGCAGGGCACCGACCCTTGAACCAGATTCACACTCCGGCGCAACACCTTGATTTTCAGAGGCAACAGATTTTGGAATAAGTTCAACTGCCTCGCTAGAAGAAACCCTTGACTGAATATCGCGACCTCGACCCCCATCCTTTACTGGTTCGGCCAACCCTCCTGCATTTTGCTTAGAAGGCACTTGATCCTCCGCCACCCTTGTAGAAACTATCTTTGAAGGACCATTCTCTCCCCCAGGCAAGAGAAACCCTCTCGAAACCTCCTGAGAAGGTCTCCCCAACAAGGCAGGACCTGTAGAAGAAACAACCCTAGGCAAAGTAGAGCCCTGCGGGAATTGAAACCCTCTACACCCTATCACGTCTTCTAAACCACCTGTACCAACGAGAGGAGGGAAGTTACCTTGAAGGGCCGAAAGCGGCAAGACCGGATCAAAATTGAGGGCTGCCTTGAAAAGATCTTCAGAATTCTGTTGACAACTGCTGAGAGGAAGGTGCTGAAACCCATAGCTGAAACCACCCTGCAGGGCGATAAAGTTATCACTTGCAGGCCCAAAACCTGGCGAAAAACATCCCAAAGCTGCTTCAGCAGCTAAATCAATCGAAGAGCGATTTGGAAACTATAGATCGATATTCTTCTCCGAGATTTCCAAACCCCAGCAGGTAAGGAGATCCTCCGGCGACGGCTCTAGCTCGACAGAAACGCTTTCAAGACCCATTGAAAACGACAAACAACCCTCTTAAGGAAATCTGCAAACGACCGCAAACCTCGCTTTCCCTCAGAAGCCCTAACCTCCAAACACCGTCCAAAGGAGCCTGATCCGCATCCAAGAGTAACCTCCATACTGAAAAACAAGTTCAATGCGACACGTACGACTGGCAGGAAGCCTCGAAACCGGAGGAAGCAGCACGGAATAGCTCTGGCAAGTTCTGTGAAACCCTAAACCCCTCCATCTTCCCTTCGCCCCTTATGACATCGGGCAAACACTTGTTTATAATGCAAGATTAAGAAATCAAAGTTGAAATTCTTGGTAATTATCATTTCAAGTTTTGAAAATATTTTGGGAGGATTTGCAGGATCTTTCACTCAATATTAATGAGTAATTATTCCGCTCCCTTTTGTTGATTATCCATTGAAAGGATTTTTTTTTTTTTTTTTGCTGTTATATGACATCATGTACCTTATCATTGCAAAATAGCAAAACCCTAAATTAAAACAACCATATTTTTTTGGGTCTAGGAATAGAGTACTTGAATCTTAGCGTAGAATATCTAGGCCTTTCTAGGCTTCACCAATACTCTATCCCATGTTATTAAAACTTATATCTATCACCTTGATACATAATAATTGAATATTATTTAGGTGATTTAGGGACACCTCCTTTGTGGTCAAATACTGCTAAAGATTAGGAAAAAGGTTGATGTGGTGACAATGGCTAGACTTTCTCTTGTTGCCATAAGGTCTGGTTTCATTTAGTGGGGCATTGCCCTATTATTGCTATATTTTGCAACACATTTCCCTGCATCAATTAAACACCTTCAAACATCATGATAAACACAGTAATATGAAGAAAAATATGAATTAAAACTCTATTTGATGCATAATACTACATGGATTATTGTACAAAACACTAACATATAAAACTAATCCACTTTGATCAATGTGCCCACTCTTGATAAAGTTCAAGAAGTTTTCTGTAAAATTAATCTGGCTACTAGTTTTAAAGAAACCCCAGGTTCTTTGAGATAAATAAATTTTATAATAAGATATCATTTGAGCATCACATATTGAAAACCTTAGAAGGAAATTAGGGTGAATTCCATTAATGGACAACATGTATGCGTAAGCCCAAGGGACATAAGGGTATTCAACATTGTGACCTTCTTGGTCATCATAGTTTTGGTATCACAAGTCAAACCACTTGAGTTGATCCTTGGGGCTCATATATATATATATATCCACAATAAAATGATGGCCATATACAAACAAATATAAGCCCCCCCACCCCCCCACTACTCTCTCTCTCTCTCTCTCTCTATATATATATATATCTTAGATGAGTATAAAAAAAAAGTTTGTAGCCACTAGCACAAGTGAAGTTGAGTACATTACTGCTAACATGGCTAGCTGTGAGGTAGTATGGACGAAAAAGGTCTTTGAAAAGCTGTCTGATCATGTACCATATA
This sequence comes from Pinus albicaulis, assembly GCA_034641835.2. Taxonomy (NCBI): domain Eukaryota; kingdom Viridiplantae; phylum Streptophyta; class Pinopsida; order Pinales; family Pinaceae; genus Pinus; species Pinus albicaulis. The sequence continues at coordinate 431,088,547 of CM076577.1, read as the reverse complement.
CAACAGTAATATATTGTGACAATAAGAGTGGGATTTGACATTCAGAAAATCCCGTGTTCGATGACAAGTCCAAGAACATTGGGATTAGATATCATTATATTCAGGATATGGTGCGGATAGGAGCAATGAGACTCCACCGTATTGTGATTGATGATCATATAGATGACATACTTACCAAGCATTTAAATGAAAGAGAAGTTTTTGGTATTCAGAGAGCAACTTGGATTGATGGATGTGACCCTTCCTAGAAGCGGTCACGACTGATCAAGAACAATGAGCTATGCTCTTCCCCCCTGTCTGAGCTCATAGGTTGGGAATGGAGCTAGGAGAGATCTTGAGCTTGAGGGAAATATTGAATGTAGTGTTATGAGGAATTATTAATTACGGATAAATCATTATTCCCTAGACAGGTGCTAATCTAGAACAACAGGTCAATGACTTTACGACTATCTTTCCTAAATGTAAACAGACACACAGAATGAAATAAGAAGCTTACTTGGAGTCCAAACACTTCCAAAGTCTCCTTCTGTTGCTTTTGTTGTAGCTTCAAATTCTAGCCGGCTGTGCAAAATATTTCCTGCAAGAATGTTTACTAAACAACAAGAGATAACAATAATATAGGTGTCTATTCAAGTTATTTAGCTAAACCAATAAAGCATAAACCATATACATCAGATAAGAAATCATGATATGGAAAATCAAAGCTTATACAGATGCATATAGGAAAAAATAAGCGGTAATATTTATTAATGATAGAAGGGGAGGTTACAACCCAGTGATTGATTTAGTGTCACCATCTCCAACAACATCCCAGCCTCATCACAATGCAGATATCTCCAGCAATATGTCACTCAAATCAACTCAATTGAAATTCCACCAACATTTCTCTACACGAATTCTTCCTTATCAAACACTAAGATCTTTGCTCAATTTATAGAGGAGCTGAAGGTAGTTTTACAATCAATGACTTTCCAATAATAGGTAAGACATGTTCCCAATCTTGTAGATGTCAAATGGACACATGGATTCGAAGTTTGACACATGTGAACTCTTCTAGAAAGCACTGGCCAAGTGGAGATTCCAGAACAATGAGAATTTCGCTCCCAATGTGATCAACACACCCTTGGATGTCGGGAAGTGCTTTGCAGAGCAGCCTTGCATGGGGCTACCTGCATATGCAATGCACTTAGTCCCTTTAGAGGCAGCGTTGATGATCTCTCATATGATATATTATAAACTTCAAATCTTGGAAACCTTTGCAGATGAAAGTCTTGAATGATTTGTCTTGTTCTTTGTCTTAGGGCATATAACAACTAAAAGGATAGGGGATGATGGACCCTATTCATTGGTCCTGGAGATGATGTCCAGTTAACCAGGTCATTGGGAATGGTGCCCAAATTGACCTATAACAATTGCCCCCTAAAGTATGAAGTCAGAATAATAATAACAATATTTTTATTGAGATGCTTTACACTGTGATGGGTTGGAGATGAAGCGGAGTGACGACCTGCATAAATATTAAAATACATTACATCATGATATATCCTCTTGATCATAATTGCTGAGGGTAGGCATTCCCATGTTCAGCATGTAAACAATCTAATAACATGTACATAATTCAGAAAGTCGTCTACATTGGAATGTTTCCCAATACAGACATGCCTACAGATATAGGCCCATGTTCGGATGACGATCTGTATGTAAGGTCACCGTACAGATGATGTGTATAACAATCCTGAAATCACATCCCGGATGGCTGAAACTAGATCTGAGGTCTTCTTATCTCGTTCACTCGATCATTCGTGTACAAGTCTAGCCATGCAAATATATGATTTGTAGTCGAACATGGAAAGACATCGTTTGATTACCAGCCAATGACGTGAGCGGTTAACAAATGCGATAGAACCACCATTGATGTCAATGGTCCTCAAGGTACTGCAGTACATTTCATAAGGCGTGAATAGATGATTTGATGTCGAATGGCAAACAAAATCTTTCAGTAAAAGTCCGGAAGCGAGGATCTTGTCGATGGTGTAACAAGCCTCATGGTACTGGAATATAATGTTTCTAAGTGAACTTCCTGGATAATGATTTGTCGTTGACAAGAAGTCACCTTATTGCGAAACGGGAATTACTGATTTCAGAGACAAAGGTATGACTTGATATAGCAATTTTCAGAGATGACGGTCATGAGAATGAATGTTTATGAGTATTGCAGAAGGATGAGTATTCACTAGATGAATTCTCTTGAACATATTGGCGACACTGAGATGAGTTGGCAGCATTGACCCAAAACCAAAGTGAATGTATGATGAACCATAGGTATGAATGAACCGTCAAGAAGATTACCCAACCCAAACAATCACGGACATGAAGTGAAGTGTCATGTTCAAGGGCGACTTGCTACCATAAATAATTCTGCTCACTTTTCCCAAATTTTCCCCGATCATTTTTCGACCAATACCTCTTTATTTTTTAACAAGCTTGAGGAGGATAACATTTTCTTGACCTATAATTCAACCCTTCGGGCGAATAAAATATCTCTATTTAATAATTTAACGAGTCTAGCGATGAATGAAACTCTATTCTTGCCATGATTGACAAGCTCGTCATTATTTTATGTTTTAACGAGCTTAACGACAGTGACAACCCAATTTTTTTCATATTTAGAGAGTTTGAAAAATAGGACGAAAGAAAACTCCATAAGTACTTTTTTGTAAAGTTGTCGTTCAGATCCGAAAAAGTGTAAAATAATATCTGAGAGAACCTCTTTAGTCATGTTCGACCAAGGTGTTCCTTTTTCGTAAATAATCTATCTCAGTCTGAAAAAGGGTTAAACTTATACTGAGTAGATATCAATTCATTTACTTTTATGAGCTCGAAAAGACAAGTGCTCGACAATATTTTCATGTTATCGGAGTCTCAAAAGCGCTGAAAGAAGACTCCAGGGCTTCCTTTTTCACTGTTATCGAAGCTCAAAAAATAGATAAAAGTGCGCTTCAAATCCTTTTTCGTTTTTAACAAAGCTCAAAAAATAAGGAGAAAAAGTATGCTTTGTGGTAAAATTATTCTTGAAATAAATCTGCATGACTAATTTATTTATCATTTGTAAGACCTGTTTATAACAACATTAAATGGATTAAAAATACCTGTTTCATGATTAAAAAACATAATAAAACCATAGTCATATCAATAAATTTAATTGGCAAATAATTAAATGACTATTAAAAGTAGTTTTACTATTCATTTTTACCATTCCATAGTTACCATTTGCATTTTGGAGCTTTGAACCTGATTTTTCCCTCGAACTTCAGCTGCTGATTGTGATCGTTTCTGTGGACGGATTTCGTTGCCGTTTGATCTAGGTTAGTGATATGAACCTCCTCTTTCTTTCAGTAATCATTTCATTTCTAATTTCTGCAAATTTTTAGGGTTTTGGGGTCCCTAGGGTAAGTTCTGCCCAAAAAGAGGGCAACACACCCTTGGATGTTGAAACCTACATTGCATAGCAAGCATATTGAAGGCTACTTGGATACACAACACACTGTCTCTTGTTAGGGAGTACGTTGGGCGCAATCTAGATTTTTGGTTTTTGCATTATGCCCAAAATTTGCCAATTTTTTTGCAATGAATGGAATCTAATGGTTCTTATGGTTGTATTTCAGGGTTCCACCGGATGACAATGATGATTACATGGAGGGAAAGAGAACATGAAGAACAGGATATGATTGCCTTAAATGATCTAGGTACCGTAAGTGCCCTAAGAGATTATGGACTGCTTAAGTACTTCAGGTTGTCAAGGATGAGGCAAAAAATATAACTCTTGGAGTTCTTAGTTTGAGCATGGGATCCAGTGATCGAGGCATTTCATATTAAGAACCAAGTGGTTCCCATAAAAGTCGAAGATGTATACTTTCTTACAGGTTTGTCGAGGAGAGGCTTGCCTATTTCGCTCTCAGGGTCTATTGTTGGAGGAGAGACAGTGAGAGATTATGTTTTGCAACATTGTTATCCAGGGGCAAAGCCAAGAAAGATGGAAAGATAAACATATGGGATGTTAGAGATTTTCCTTTGAGAACTATCCTTTTCACGATCGTAAAACTTGCCGGCACTGTTACACTACATGTGGCGAATAGATTGTATATGTAGTACACGCTAGAGTGCTTGGGGCCAACAGTCTTCAACTGGTATGAAGCTGTTCTTTCTCAGATAAAGGAACAACTGACCAAAGAAAAGGGAGGAAGGAAGAATAATTTCAGTTGGTTCTATCCTTATATCCTTCGCTTTGGAATGGATTCCACTGATGCATCCACAACATGTGACACTGGATATATCTAATCCTAGAGATCCACGGATGCAGAGATGGGTAGAACTCATGGGTAGGCATGCAGGCCAATCTATCATTGTTCTCTTGACTGTGTTCTTTGCTTGGTTTCGGCGACAGATTGTTGCCATCAATGAGTATGCATACAGAGGCGTAGATTTCCGAGGAGATCCAAATTTAGCATTACCAGAAGGCGCTAAGTGGGGTGCAATGGGTAAGAATGTTTTGACCATGTTTTTTGATTTTCCTAAGGTTTATACAATGTTTTTTTTTTTTTGATGTTTTCCCAAGACTAAACTAAATGTTTGATGTAATGGAGATGTTGGTCGTGTTTAACCAGTAGAGGAACCAGAGCGTGAAGCAGATGTGCCAACAGAGAGGGCTGTCGGGAGAGCAGTCCTTCAGGATCTTGATATGGCTGAGACTCTGGCTGAGCTTCGACAGCACAAAAAGGGTTTAACCTTCAGGATCCTGGATTGCTGGATTGAAGAGTTACCCATGCGACTGCAGTGACACTATTGGGGTTCCTAACCGTTGGATGTGGTTACTACGTAGGATAACTAGATCTATAGCATGTTACCATGAACACCACTAGTTTACTTTTGACATTTTGCATACATTTTGAGGTTAGATGACCAATGTGTCTTGGGCACAAATTTTGTAAAAACCTATAACTATCTATCTATATGATTTCAAAGTTTTCCTATGTTTATTGTGCAATCCTATTCAATGATGTGAATGCTTTCTTTGCATATGTTGCAAATGTCTATCTAAAACTTGATTAGCTAAAGAACCAGTCAATGTGTTCAAATTTCTGGAAATATGTTGATATTGAATAAAATCAAAGTGTCTTTCCAAAAGTCGAACTCTTAGGAACAATCTATGTAGTGTTGGATTTCTAACAGTATAAACACTAGTAAGTTGTAATACCACAAGTTGTGAGTCTAACCTTATGATGATACGATTAATACCAAATGAAATGGCATCAGAGATAAGTTCGATTAACGTGCTATACTCAACGATATTGTTCGTCGATATACCAATACAAATCCCTTGAAAACTCACTAACTCACCGTTCGGAGTGAAAATGGCCCACACTGCAGAGGATAGATTCTGCATACTACGACTAGCACCATCAGCATATCCAACAAAGGGTTTCGAAGATGCAGTCATCTGCGATGAAATGTAAAGTGGATTACTAACGTCAAGAAAACTATAAAAACAAATTAAGATAGTGAATACAAATCAACATCATATATATACAATATAATACAAAAAATTACTACGCTCATGATTAAGCATAGTAATGTTTCAAATACAACCCATTTCTAGGCTGCGCCAACGGAATTCCATTGTAATCAACCAACTCATAGGAACCCTTAGCAAGAACTCTTTTAAAAATATAGGGGCCATGCCATAAAGGCTCAAGCTTTCCAGTACCTATTACATCATCTTCCTTATTGTAAAGAAGGACCAAGTCGCCCTCTGAGAAATGCGACGCTGGACATTTTTGTCGTGTTGCGCCTTTATATGTCTCTTATGCACTTCGTTGGCCAATTGGGCTTCACGACGCGTTTCATCAAGATGGATGAGGTTAAGGAGACACGCTTCTTCTTCTGAGGTGTCAGGTAACAAGTCGATTGCGAGTTTCAACGATGGTATTTCACATTGGATTGGTAAAATAGCTTCCAGACTATACACCAGTTGAAAAGGAGTAAATCTAGTTGCGTTTCTTACTAAGGTTCGATACGCCCACAAGGCGGAGTACAATATCAAATGCCAATTTATTTTATGAACTCCTATAATTCGTTGAAGCATATGTTTAAGAATCTTGTTGATAGCTTCAACTTGTCCATTTGATTGTGGATAATAAAGAGTAGAATTATCATGTGAAAATCCTAACTTGGTAGTCAATTCAGCCATCATGTGATTACGAAAATGCTTCTCATGATCTGTAACTATAGCCTGTGGGACTCCAAACCGTGCAATAACATGATTAAAGAAAAACAATGCAACTGTTTGTCCTGTGTTGTTGAATGTAGGCATCACTTCGGCCCATTTGGTAAAATAGTCGACTGCGACAATAATATAACCATGCCCCCCAGACGAACGAGGGTTATAGGTCATGAAGTTAATACCCCATTTTGAAAATGGTCCCACAGAGACAACATGATGCATTGACATTGGCGGTTTGCAGATTTTACGATAAAAAATCTGGCACGCATGATAAATTTTGACCGTGAGGATGCAATCTAAAAAAATAGTAGGCCAAAAGTAACTGGCGCAGAGTATCTTCTGCGCGGTAGCATATCCAGATAAATTTCCACCACAAGCCCCAGCATGACAATCATTTAACACTTTTTCGGCCTCCTCATGAGTGAGGCACCTCCTTAAAATGGTATCGACACCACGACGATAAAGTGTATTGTCAATGATTAGATAATCTTTGGCTTGGTATCAAATACGTCGTTGTTCAGAGCAAGAGGTATCAGGTCGAAAAGTTTGAGTTTGGAGATAAATGATGAAATCCCCATACCAAGGATTAGATGATCCGATCAGAAACAGAGACTCATCAGGAATTGATGATTCCAACGTAGTTGCAGTACTATCAGAGGGAAGGTCACAGAGAAGCTCAGCCAAAACTAAAGACTTATTTGAATTGGATTTGATGAATTCCAAATCAAATTCCTGCAAAATAACAATACATTTTGAATATTTCCCCCCCAGCAATTGACATGATAAGATATAAGTCATGGGGTTGCAATCTGAAATGATAGTGGTTTTTCGGAGTAGGATATAATGGCGAAATCTATGGACAACTTGAACAGCTGCCAAGGCAAGCTTTTCTACGTATGAATACTTAACTTCCGTATCATTGAGATTACGACTCAAATAATAGATCGAATGTTCAATTCCATCTTCTTCTCGGACCAAAACCATAGCAATGGTCGTTTCAGCCGCGACGATATACAGGAAATAATAATTTTGATAATTAGGGGGGTACATTAATGACGCTCGGATAAGGGTATCCCTGACAACATCAAAAGAAGCTTGTGCAACTTTGTCCCAATGGAAGGAAACCCCCTTTTTCAATAGTCGAGTAAATCCTTTAGCCATTTCGGCGTAGTTTGGAATGAACCTTCTTAGGAAGTTAGCCTCTCCTTGAAGTTTCTGTATCTGAAGTAAATTTGTTGGCGTAGAAAAATCAAGAATGGCCTGAACCTTCAATGGGTTGATTCGAATTCCTTCTTTTGAGACTATGAATCCAAGAAAATGACCAGAACCAACACAAAGCACACATTTATGTGGATTGAGGTGTATTTTGTAGTGTCGGTAGCATAAGAAAATGGCTCTCAAGTGCATCGAGTGATCAGTATGATTTCGTGAATGCACTGGTAAATCATCTAGATAAGTTTGGACAATGTGCTTGATGTCATTGAAAGCATAATCCATTGCTCTCTGAAAAGTTGCCCCAGCGTTCTTTAAACCAAACAATAGTTTCCTATAAGCGAATGTGCCCCAGGGATAGATGAATGTTGTCTTATGTTGATCCTCTGGACGGATATTGATTTGATTGTAGCCATAAAATCCATCCATGAACGAAAATATTTCGCATCCAACACAATCATCAATAATCTGGTCGATAAAGGGAGTAAGATAGTTGTCTTTTGGACAAGCAAGATTGACATCCCTATAATCGACGCACACTCTAATAGTTCATTGTTTTTTCATGAGTGGAACGGGGTATATGAAACCATCACACAAAAGTTTTTCAACTTCTGCTTTGATGGCAACAACTTTCTTAGGATGAACAGGACGAAGCCGTTGACGCACCGGTTTGACATCAGGATACATATTAATAGCGTGTTCAACAATACTAGTATCTATGCTTGGAATTTCCTCGTAAGACCAAGAAAATACATCACGGAATTCATGAAATAGAGAGCGATATGATTCGAGTTCTGACGGAGAACAAGATACACTGGCATGAATATTTTCTACAACTCCAGGTTTGGTCGAAATATCGATAGAAAAGGTTTCTTCAATATTTGACAGATTTCGTTCGGAATCAATTGCATTAATAGGTAAAGAATTCAAAATGAAATTTTTGATTGATGGGTGATATAGTTCACTAAGATAGTTTTCTTCATAATTAGGAAGATGGGAACGATGACGATAATATTCCCATGGTTCTCCTTCTGCCATCATGGCTGCCAAAATATTCTCATCTGTCAAGAACATTGAGGAAAAGGGATTAGAGGGAGTACCAAAATCTAAGGAACGATCAACCCAAACACTCGGCGACGCTAATTTCAGATTTTCCGCCCAAGCTAGATAGATTGATTGCTATTCCAACTCAATATGGCTAGGCGATAGAAACTCATCCAACGTAGTAATTTCAGAATCACCCATACTCTCCCTTAAGCCAGATAGAGTGGAAGAGATCATGTAGCAGGTATCTATACTTGCAATTTCTGCCGAGGTCGCAAGCGGCGGTAATGCAAAGGTTCCCATGAGAGTGGAATCCTTTAAGAGTCCTACACCAATGTTTTGAAGTTCTAGTTGGGGTATGTGAATGAATGGAACGCTTCCAGTTACCTGCGAAGTGGAGGCAAAGAAGGATAGTTGATTAATGACTGTGATAGCACCTTTATATGGAAAGGTGATCATTCTAAAATATGTAGAAGCAATTTCAGTCATTGCATACACCCATGGCCTTCCAAGTAGAATATTATAGTAAAGGGGTCCGTCAACAACCTCGACATCAACATTCACTATTTTTCCCCCTAGTTCAAGATGCAGGTTATTAATGATACCACAAGGTTTATATGTACGTCCATCAAAAGCTTTCAACGTCATTGATGATTGTGATAAGCGTGGCGAGCCAAGTGACTTCCAGCAATTTAGAGACATAATACATGTAGATGCTCCCTCATCAATAATAGTATGATGAACAAGGTGATTGCGAACATTTACTTGTATGGAGAAAGCCAATTCTGCTGGTAGTTGCGGCACATAGCCCATATGATTAAAGACGACAAGATTAGAATCAGTCGGATCAATTCCACCAATAGCCGACAATAAAGCTTATTTTTGGGAGGGACAATTTTGTAATACCTCAAGAGTAGACATAGCTGAAGGGGATTGATCCAAATCTTCAACTATATTATAATTTTGAGCAGCTCTTGCTCGAGGATTATATGTCGATTTGTGAATTACTCCCTTTGGTGGCTTGATTGTTAATTCAGGAATAACAGTAGGCTGTACTGATTCCATAGACAGATTCGTTGTCGAGGTAGTAGGTTAATTAGTGGCCTGACTACCATAATATTCATTATGCGTTGACCCTAGAATATCTGTTGAAGGTTTTGTGACAGATAACATTAACACTTGGGAACTAGGAGCTGGATCCGTAGCAACCATGTTTGTGTCTGGATTTGGAAATGGGTCTGTCAACACAGCTAATGCATGAGAAGTCTTGATGATTTTTGAGACTTCAGTGTAGTGAGGACAATCCCTAACAAAGTGTTACTCATTACAGATTATGCATGTATAATGAGGTTTCGTAGGTCCAGATGATTGATCAGATGATATTTCTTGCAGGTCAGAAGTTTTCTTTTTCTTAGATTTCCCCTTTTTCTTACTTCTGGGTTGCTTGTCACTTTTCCTTTGTCAAACGACACAACATTAATTTCGGAAGAAGGTGCAGGATCAGATGCAGTAGTGTGATGTGTGCTTGCAGTGCCTATCAAGCCGTCTCTGGCATGAGAGTCCTTTAATTGAGGAGGAACAATAAAATTAGATCTCGGCGCATTAGGAATTTTTTCATAGAGCGTGCCAGACTGAGTGTGAATCAAGTCTAAATATTGGGCATGAGCGATAAATTTCTCTTTTGTGACCACGCCACCCTTAGCCACATCCTTAGTTATAGATGGTAAAAGGGACTTAATGAACCATTCAACAAGGAGTTGATCTGGAACAAATGTCTTTACCATTCTACGACGACGACACCACTCATGAATATGATCATAAATGTGGGTAGCCTTAGTCTGTTTGAAATTGGTCAAGAGTTCCGTTCCAGTTTCATATCTGATGGGTAACTGGAAATGAGTCAAAAAGACAGTAGCTAGGGCAGTGAAATTATCAAAAGAAGCTTTAGGTAACTCAATATACCATTTTGCAGCTAGACCTATGAGCGTATGTTGGAAAAGACATAGTGGAACATAATCATCATTTAGGGAGTTTGATGAACACCATAAATGATAAGTCATGACATGAGTCAACGAATCTTCTTTGAGGTTTCCATTGAACTTAGGAATATCCAAGGGTAATTTGTGAGGCATCACCGGCCACCATGGAGCATAGTTAATTGGATCATTAGTTAGCCGATTTAAATCTGGTAACTCTAAAGTTGTAACAAAGGGAAACTGTCTATTAAGGTCAAGTTGAGCATAGCCAAGGTAAGATGGAATTGCTTGAGCAATAGGCCTTTGAGCACCAACATAAGGAATCTACTGCTGGTAACCCAGATAGGGGTTGTTTTGAGAAGCAAAAGTTTGAGGATTCTGTTGACAAAAACCTGGATATGATACTTGTTGAAATGAAATTTGAGGCATTTGCACCTGAGGTTGCTAAGGGGTTTGTCCACCAATGTTATAACCCAAAGTAGGATAACTTGGATTCAGTTGATAAGTATAACCAGGTTGCGGTTGTGACATCTCATAAAGTGGTAAACTAGCTTGTGAATAAATGATTCCGGATACAAGTTGTTGTAAATTAACTGAAGGATTTGGAGTCTGTAGACCCAACATTTGAGGATATTGAGTTGAAGGACCCGCTTGATAAGGTTGTTGTACAACATTTTGATTCTGTAATAGGGGTAAAGATGTATTAAAAAGTGGTAATGACGTGGGTGTAATAGGTTGAACTAGTTGATACAAGTGTATAAATGTTTGTGGTTGGATAGGAAGAGTGGGCTGCCATTGACAAATGTTCATTTCAACATTAGGTTGACCAAAAAGTGATGGAGTACTGTCATATTGGGTGACCAAAGGTTGCCCCCCAACATGAGGAGGATAATAAGATGGAAAATATTTTTCTCCAAATGCTGGGAGTCCTGCTGATGTATATAAATAATCAAATCGTTCAGTACTTACTATAGTATTACCAGTTAGAATACCAGGTGATGACATTGGTAAAGTCCATGGGTTTGAAGATGCACCAAAGAAATTTCCAGATAATGATTTGTAACCTGATGGGACCGTAGGGCCACCATGAAAATATGACTATGGTGAAGTTGTGAACATTGATGGGGTAGCGAGGGCAGGTACTGACGTAATTGGAATAGATGGCCCAACCGAAGATGTTGATTCAGCCATGGTTACTTGACCAAATGTATACCCTTTTAAATCGATGGGAGTTTGAATAGGAACATGATCAACAAAAGAAAATGGTGTTGATTGTGGAAAAGACTCGTACAGGTAAAGGTCCTCCCCAAAATGGGATGGAGTTAAAGGTGTCTCGTCTTGTGGGATTTCTTTAATCGAAATTAAACCAGGTGGAAGTATTTCACCGTCAGGCCCAGAGTATATTTCAGGTGGTTGACTGTGTGATATGGGAGACTCAATAGCTACAAATATTTGTGGGATCAACAAGGCAGGAACAACTTCCGGTTGAACGACTTCAGGATTCAGATGATCTGGAAAACAAGAGACAGGATCTGGATCAATTTATGGTTGAACAACATCGGGTCTAGGAGGTATGGTCTCACTGATTAGATAGATCGTGACGAGGGGTAGCTGTGAAGACTCTGTTTCGACAACATTAGACGAATCGGGATGTGTAGAAACAACTTAAGCTAACTTTGGTTTATGGGAAGATGATGTTTCACCAGAGGTATGAATTGTACTTGATTCGACAGAGCGTGATCGCCTTCGCCTACCAGAAGTAACTTTTGGTGGTAAAGGTGGTTTTAATGCTAGTCTACGAGAACAACGGGGGAAAGGATTTTGTTCTTCCACGATTACTGATTTATTTTAACCAAAAACAAATAAAAAAATAAAAGGGTAATGCTAGGAAAAAGGGTTTACCAAGAAACTGTGAACTGCAGAATACCTCCTGGCAAACCAAGAAGTACGAGCAGGCAATCTCCCCGAATGCTATGATTGGTGTATCACAATTTACAAGGCGGCCGACTCAGTTCACTATGGATGGATAGCACCTAAAATTTGTCCTCCCAAATATACCTGAAGGTACGTGGAGGCCCAAGTCTGTATTAGCGCTGTCTGATGCGAAACCGCACAGTGAGAGCACTGCTTTATACTTTTCGTACTGTAACACTGCCCGATATATACGAAAGTACGTGGACGAGCTACGATATAATTATGTACGTGGAGTGAGGTATCAAACTCAGAATGTATCACAGACAAGTTAACGACAACTGCTATGTTTTACGACGCCGAAACACGTCTCTAGCCTAGACCGTCTAAATGTTATCGTTATGGTTCCAATTCTTTGTTAGGTAAATTGAGATAATTTTTATGTTGATCTTGTTTAACAATTTTCCTTTCAAAGGTTCACTGCGATGATGTATTGGAAATTCCTAAAATGAAAACTAAGAATGATAAGAAATCTTTCACTTTAGTTTTTCAATGAAAATCCTAGCTACTAGAGGGAAATAGAAATCAATTTGAGAGCAAACAAATCAATGAACACAAACTAAATGCAGATTTCCTAATTGTTCCTTTTGCAAAACACACAAACCACAATATGCAAATGCGGGTTTTTATTTTCAGTTCCTTTAATTTTATGAATGCAGAAAAGAAACTAAGTGCACTAAATCAACAAAAACAAATGCCTTTTACTTTTGAGAAATGAGTAATATAAACAACAATTTCTCTTTTGAAGGAAAAATGAGGAATTAAACAACAATTTCTCTAATCAGGAAATGAAGAATTTACGACAATTTCCTTTTTCAAAAGCAAATGGATCTAATGAGACAATGAAAATACTTTGAAATCGATCCGTCAATGATAAAGAAAAACACTTTAAACAAACATTGAACAAATTTTTCTTTCAAAGGAGGAAGAGGTAGATAAGTTCACTGGTCAATATGAGGCTCGAGATTTTCAAAATACAACAGAAAACAAACTGAAACAAACTGCAATGAAAAATTCAAAGGAATTTGGATGGTTTCAGGAGGCAACACAGTCTCTAAAGAGAGACAGCACTTTGCAACGCATGCCTAAAAGGGAGACAGTGTTATGCAAAGCACTGTGTCCTGTCCAAGAGTGCGTTGGGCGCAATGTACAATGAAAAACATAGCTTTCTAACACACTTATAATGAAAATTTTGATTTCAAAAAGCCTAATCTTTGTGAGTAACAACTACTGGGTGAATAAACAGAGAAAATTAGAGGCTAAAACACCTAGGATAAAGAGTAATATCCTCAGTGGAGTCGCCAATTTGTTATGCGGAATTATGAATTATGGATAAATCATTCTTCCCTAGGCAGTTGCTAATTTAGAACAACAGGTCAAAGAATTTACGACTATCTTTCCTAACTGTAAACAAACACACAGAATGAAATAAGAAGCTTACTTGGAGTCCAAGCGCTTCCAAAGTCTCCTTCTGTCGCTTTTGCTATAGCTTCAAATTCCGGCTTGCTGTGCAAAATATTTCCTGCAATAATGAACACTAAACAACAAGAGATAGCAATAATACAAATGTCTATTCAAGTTATTTAGCTAAACCAATAAAGCATAAACCATATACATCAAATAAGAAATCATGAAATGGAAAATCAAAGCTTATACATATGCATATAGGGAAAATTAAGCAGTAATATTTATTAATGATAGAAGGGGAGGTTACAACCCAGTGATTGATTTAGTGTCACGATCTCCAGTAGCATCCCAGCCTCATCACAATGCAGATATCTCCAACAATATGTCTAACAAATCAACTCCTCAATTGAAATTCCACCAGTATTTCTCTACACACATTCTTCCTTATCAAACACTAAGATCTGTGCTCAATTTATAGAGGAGCTGAAGGTAGTTTTACAATCAATGAATTTCCAATAATAGGCAAGGCATGTTCCCAATCTTGTAGATGTCAAATGGACACATGGATTCAAAGTTTGACACATGTGAACTCTTCTAGAAGGCACCGGCCAAGTGGAGATTCCAGAACAATGAGAATTTCGCTCCCAATGTGACCAACGCACCCTTGGATGTCGGGAAGTGCTTTGTAGAGCAGCGTTGCATGGGGCTACCTGCATATGCAATGCACTTAGTCCCTTTAGAGGCAGCGTTGATGAGCTATCATATGATATATTATAAACTTCAAATATTGGAAACCTTTGCAGATGAAAGTCTTGAATGATTTGTCTTGTTCTTTGTCTTAGGGAATATAACAACTGAAATGATAGGGGATGATGACCCTATTCATTGGTCTTGGAGATGATGTCTAGTTAACCAGGCCATTGGGAATGGTGCCCAAATTGACCTATAACATGTAGGTTGTCCTCAATCCTTGTCATCAAGTCTGGGACTTTTCAAGAGTATACCACAATATGCGTCCTACCCACAAGCTGGCCTTGTTGGAATTTCCACCCATTTGGCCAATGGGTGTGGTGTAGCTTGGTTGTGCGCGATCCTTGTCATGTGTTGAAAAGTGGTAATCCCCCCAAGTAGAGATGAGGCGTGGTTATTTTCACGTGTTGACAAAGTTTGTGGATGCAGGTGTTCTACCACTGGACTCTTGAGGTGAGTCTTGGTTGTGCGTGATTCTTGTCATGTGTTGACAAATGGTAATCCCTGCAAGTCTGTGTCAAGGTGGGAAGATCAATAGATATAGGGTGATAGATGATTCTTCCCTATGATTCATCTTCTTCATTATATTGAGACATCATTGTTCCAGATGATACAAAGCAAAGATGAACAAATATGAGCATAGAAAGAAAATTATATTTTATGTAGAAAGAAATTCCTCCCTAGTTGAGAGGGAGTGTTGAAAATTGGCAGCTCAGGGATGAATTTCCTTAAATAAAAATTCATTTATTCCAAATTCTGGAGTGTCTTTCTAAAAATATAAATTCATATCTAACATCTCAAGTATGACTTTCCAAAATTAGTAAATCACCTTGCATCAATTGGTAATCAAGTATAGTTGATGGAAACTCACTTAAATTATCATTAATCAATCCTAATAGTTCAATGTCATCTTGATATTTTATCATCAATATTATTATTATCCGCTTTATGATACTATGATATTATTATCAAAATGAAATACAAGTCACCTTTCCTACATAACACTTAATCATGTCATACTTTGCACCTCTCTCCTTGATGACACACATGGCACTATGTTACTCTCTCTCTCTGAATGGATACACTACACTCTCTCTTACACTCCCATTAAAGGAATGTCATGCAAGATTCCTCTTACACTCTCCTTAATGTCATAAGTTACCTCTCCTTTATGGCATATATTACACTTCCCTCTCCTTGATGGCACAAGTTACACTTCTCTAAGGCATGAGTTGCCTCTCCTTAATGGAATAAGTTACACTTCTCTAAGACATGTGTTTCCTCTCCTTTATGGCATGAATTTGTTGCACCTACTATATATGTATCTCATATAATCTCATCTTATTACACACACATTGTGAAAGAAGAGTTCAAATTTGAGAGAGAGACATGAAGAAGATTGTAAGAGAGAGACTTGGAGAATAAGAGAAATAATTGGTCAGCCAAGTTCGATTCAATGTTTCAATGTTGATTCACTTGGAGGGAGAAGTCAAGGTTGATCCAATGTTTACATCTGCTACTACTGCTACCAACACTCTTTATGTTGCAACTTGTTTAGATTTGGGTGAACTTATTCATTCTCTTGATATCTCATTGTACTCTATATCTTTGGTGAACAATTGGTATCTAATAGAAGAATCTGGCTGGGTTTTCTCCTTAGTGGGGTTTTGCCTTGGTCATTGAACCTGAATCCTCCGTGTTTCATTTTGTTCTTGGCTATCTTCCATTTTGCATATGGTTTATCTGGTTTATGTTCTATCTACAATTACTTAACTAACATTGTAGCAGAAAGAAGTTTTGTAGTAAGTAATTGTTCAATATAGAACATCGAAAGCTCAACAACAAATTCATTATAGATTGAATTGAGGCTTCTGTGATCCATAAGAATTTTCAGAAAATTTTCAATTAAAATCACATGAGAATGAGCTTTGTCGACGCGTTTCGAACCAACAAGTGTGGTTAATCCTGAAGATGAACCACACGTTGGTTCGAATTGTGTTGACAAAGCTCATTCTCATGTGATTTTAACCGAAAATTTTCTGACAGAAAAAAAACGAAGGAAAAAAGTTTTATTTAAAAAAAAAAAAAAAAAAAAAAGAAGAAGAAGAAAAGAAAAGAAAAGAAAAGAAAAAAAGAAAAAAAATCATTGTTGTTTTCATTTTTATCAAACTTAAATGATAAGACCATTTTCCAAAATTATAGTTTATATATTCGATGTTTTTGTCCCTTTTCTAAGCATACTTATTATTTTCACTCAAAATTCAATAGCAATTTTTTACAACCATAAGCCCCAAAAGTTTTTCATGGCGTTGGATTCATTTATGCATTCAAAAATTCATTTTTAAACAACAAGAAATCATAGTCCCACCCAAATTTATATCATCGAGATTTTGACTAAGAAAAAACAAAAATGTCATATAGTTAGACTATGTATTTCCCAAATAAATTACAATATAGCATAAAGGATATATATATGTGTGCGTTTTACATTATATTTATAAAATATTTGTTAAAAGAAATGAACCTAATTCACTTCATGTGATTTCTCCTTTCAAGTTTCCTTTACCTCAAAGGAGCCACTAGTAGTGGAGCCTTCCTGATTAAAACTCGATGATCATGTTTAACGCAATAACTTATACCTTCATACCATGCACCATCCATATGAGATTTCGTCCAAATGTACCTTAAACCATTGCCCCACATAATTATTATTTTCTTATTAATTATTTAATTAATATTAAACTTATTAAGCTTTTCCTTACACATTTTTATTATTTAATCATATTATATCACATTTCTATATTACAATAATTTAAATAATTTTCATTGATATAATCTTGTTACCCTTATTTAATTTAAACCCTTTCAATTTCCCTAGACATTTGTTTGCTTCCCACTAAGAAATCTCACAAAGGGATTCCCATTATTCCTACTCGGATGGCTTATGCCCCCACAAAATTATTAAAATGTTAATATTAATATAAATATTGTAGTGTATTTTAGTAGGAATCTTAATATTGTAGCGTATTTTAGCAGGAATCTTTATTGAAGCGTTGTTTTGTATCCTTTTCCCCTTAAATATCTCCTCTCTTAACGGGACACATGGTTGTCACATGGGGTGATTTATTTATTAAATAATATTTATTGAAGTAATTTGAAAGGTCTTATGGAGAATTCGATTATTATTATATAATAAAATATACAAATTTTTATTAGTGTTTCTCATCATGTTATTTTAATTTGAAAATCATTCCAATAGTAGTTTCATGCAGTGAGGGCTTCCTTATCGGCTAGTTTTATAAAGGTTTTTCTCGCGTTGTAATGTCCCGTACTAATAATTAATAATAATAATAATATATAAATAAATAAAATAATAAATAAAACATAATAATAATAATAAATAAAATTACGGATAACAAAGAAAAAATAATAACAAATAATGAAGAAAAATAATAATAAATAAAATAACAAATAATGAAGAAAAATAATAATAAATAAAATAACAAATAAATATATATAAAATAAAAGAAATAAAAGCTGGCATGATAACACATGTATTGTGTATATACAAATCTTTTTCTAATCTCTTAACAATTTTTAGAATATTTGGTTCTATTTAATGGAAAAAAAGGAGATGAAAATATCTCATTCATTCGCTCATTCTTTGAGGAAGGGAATTTTGCGAGACAAAAGGCACCAACAATAGTAAGTTAATTGAGGGCTCGAGGGTGACAACTACAAGAAATATTGATTACAACTCGTCTAAGGTTGCGTGGAGAGTCGTCCCTAACACTTTGTTACGGTCGACGAAATCTGGATAGTGTGATAACTTCATACTCACTACCAAGGTCTATCATCGCTCCACAAGTATGTTGTTCTCTTCAAATACTTTGAAAATCATATGATAATTAATTGAGGATATATGTTGATTGATAATAAGATGATTGATGTATTTAATTTTGAATATTTTAATTATGGGTTGTTACACATGGTATCAAAGCGAGGTTGAAACTCTCGGTACCTTTGTGGATTAACATTCTACAAAATCTAGTGCTAAACTATTGGGATATGTTGTTATTATTCTAGATTTGATTTGAAAGCATTATTATACTTTTGAATTTAATGTTACCATTCTAGATCTATGCTGAAAACTATCATTAATATTTTAATCGTACCTATTACCTAAGATCTAGATCAGATTAGCGAAAGTCATCCTTCTCTCTGGATTATTTCATCTATATAAAATATTGTTCACATGACATGGATCAATTATAATTTTCAATAGTTTCTCTAGTTATTTTGATCATGACCATTTATTGTGAGATCTAATCCATATTTGATATATCTTTATGTTTCTTCTATGATGAGATTAAATTTCCCAAATCCCATTTTTGTATTTTTGTAGCCTAGATCTATCATTTTAAAAATAAATTAAAGGCAAAGTTTTTCTTCTTTTCAATTTATTAATTTAGTTTTGATGTTCCCTCACACAACCCATATGTGTCTTTTCACTGTTCCAATAGTGAGTTAATCACTGATATAAAATAATGTTTTCTTGGCTCCAATCCCTGCATTACAACATCCTTTAATAAATTTTCTTAATATAAGCAAAAGCGTAAATTTAGATCTCAATCCCTTCATCAAGATAAGAGTGAACAAAAGCTATTTAATACGAATTCTGTGAGTGTGCACTATGAGATAGTTGTTGGTAGTAATTTTGTCATGAAACTACAACATGACCGTTATGGTGGCTACACCTCACCCATTTATTGAATGAATTGGATAAGCATATCAAATATATATTTTTTGAATTCAAAGCATATAATTGGCCAAACTATAGTGTCAAGTGGTACATGAAGACACTATAATTAAAAGACGTGAAAAATATTAGAGAATATAAGAGGACCTTGACCTATGTCACACTTATGATTTGGAAATAAGAAACCTCTACATGTTTAAATCGTTTTTTTTTCCTAGTGATTATTTAGAGTAACTCCATTTTAATTTAAATGTATCAAATTCAAATAAAGAAATTACTTTAAAAAAATTACAACTTCATAAATGTGATCATCTAACATTTCAGAAAAAAAATTCCATTTTAAATAAATCTACAAGGATGTGATTAATTAAATTATTACATCAATTGTTATATTATCATTATACATTTCCACAACATTAATATTTCATTTTAAATATGCAATTTTTTTTTAACCTATATACTATGTAAATTAGTTATGTTTATTGGAGCGGAGAAATATCGAACATCATAAAATATTACAATGTGGAAACAAAAATAAGTTGTCCTAGAGAGAACAATTTGCAATGCATCACTTCATCTCCAACAAATTAAACACCTCCACAAAATTGTTAGGATAAGAGAAACTGAATCAGTAGAATAGATGACTCTCAATCTTAATGATTGTGAAGTAAGGTAATGTTATTAATTTTGAATATGAAATATGACATTGAGATTAATTTTGAAATCAAAATCAGTTAATGAGATTATGTTTCCTCAAACTTATTTGAGGAATGTATCCACTTTCTGCACCATAGAGAGCAAACAATTAGATCTGAGGTTATCGTCGCTACCATAAAATCCCACTCATTAAAAAATCATGTTATATTGAGTCTCTACGAGCTTGTTCATGGTGAAAATGGTAGCATATTCGTGACATCCTTCGAAGTGATCATAATATTACTCCCTTCATACAATAGATTGGTATATTCCAAAAAAGATCTATAAAAAAACGAAAGTTTGCGATAATATTAAAATATTATTTTTTAGTAAAACAAATTTGAAATATTTTTTTTTTAAATATGAAAATAATTTTTTGTTTTATCAAATTTTGAGCTAAAATAAGCATACTTAGAATAGTAATCATATAGGTTAATTAATTCTAAATTAGGAAAAAAATCACAACATGCTTACAAACATCTAAGATTGTTTATACCTAATATAATTAAATTAAATTTGAATTGGGTTGGAGTAAATGCACATTACTTTATTTATTTTTTCTTCAAAACATAATATTAAATTTGATTTGGGTTGGAGTAAATGCACATTACTTCTTTTTTTTGAATTGGGTTGGACTAAATGCACATTACTTTATTTATTTTTCTTCAAAACATAATGATTGTGTTCATGTAGAGATGTTAATGTGCACTAGTGCACTGAGGCTCATACTAATATATTAGAATTTAGTTTTGAACTTATTCTTTTAAATAGTTTTTGGCACATCAATAAAATGTTACTACTCCGAGCAACCACTCTCACTTAATGGTTCTTGTTATATCTTGAACATAGCTACACTAGAGTCCAACTCTGCACACATAACTAAACATGAACTGAGTGTTATTGCCAGTATCATTACGTATTAACCTCACGAAGTAGTGTTTAAAACAATTGTCTCAAGTTTCGGGAAATTTTCGCTCATTCCTCTCTTCATAATAACTTAACAATGCTTTACCATGCATAATTTCATTGAATAAAACTCTTATCATTAGAGATCAACCTATTACTAATTCACAAATTCACAACGTAGTGCAGTAGGATTTAATTTTATAATATACATGTACGTAAGGAGCATTAGAATTGTCAACAAAATAGACAATCAAATTAAATATAAGAACAGATAATCAAATTAATTACAAGAATCTAATCGACCATGGATTATAGAACAATGTAAGGGCACCTTTGGTAATATCTGTGGAGAGAAATTCAAGAAGATGGGATTTAAGAATTTATTTTAAAAAAAAAAAATACCTTATAACAAATACAGAGCATGATTGACATGCACACTTTTTTTTTTTTTTAATATAAATTGTTGGTTGTTTTGAAGACCGATCATCACTTGAATATAAGACGTGGTTTTTGGAAAATCGATAGATTGTATTCATATACCATGAATAGGTTTTGGAGGGTAAACATGAATAGGGTTTTAAAGTGGGAATGAGTCAAGTATGACAATTCACACATGGGTTTAAAATACCATGGGTAGATTTGATTTAGGTGTAGAGGGATTCATGGCTAGAATTTATTTTATCATGGTACAATTTTTCTTAATGAAATTGGTAGATGAAATACATTTATGTATTGATATGTGATCCATGATATTTTGCTTAGTTGAAACAATTGTTCGAAAAGCTTCTCAGTGGGGAGGAATGATCCATGTGGATCTCAAAGTACAAGTGGTATCAGAGCAAGGCTTTGTTGATGTGAATTGCATGGGTACATGCCAACCAGAAACAAGCTTCAAAGAGGCGAAGGAAAACTTATTTCCTTTGATCCCAAAGCAAGACGTGCACCATGAAGAAAAGACATGGCAGATGAGTAAGCTCGTTGGGAAGTGGAGTGGTCTTCTCGCTAATGTGAATTGTGAGCGTGAACAACTAAATGTGTAACCATGGAGGATGACAAAGAAATGTACGAGGCATTCCAGGAAGAGGAGAAAGAAATATCAGAGAATGCTGCTTCGTCCACATTTTCCAGTGCTTATGCACCTTGTTCATTGCCTTTATCGTCTTCTCATCATTCGAATGAGGAGATCAACCAAAGTATTTAAGAAGAGAATGTTAAATTAAGGAAGCTACTACGAGAAGATAAAGAAGAGAAGAAGAGATTTCAACTTCAGTTGCAAGCCGTGGAAGAGGCCCTGGAGGAGTTGAACAAAACAAAGGCTTAAAGAATACATCAACACCTATTCCTGAATCAACAGTTGAGGTAAACAATGTTGATTTCTCTTCTGTTTCATCTTCGCATGCTATCATTTCTATTGGAAATGTGGAGATATCCATTACAATATCTGGCATGAGACTTCTCACCAAGACGAGGTACTAAGGAGGAGGACTTGGTGTGAATGGCTAAGGCATAACTCAGCCATTGGAGGTTATGTAGAGACCTTGATTCGCAGGTTTGGGGTACATCGGGGGAGAATGCTCAAAGGTGTTAGAAGCCTCTGTGACATTGTTGAACTCGTTGAGGAAGGAGATTGATAGGAACACTTCACCCTCATCCCATGGAAGTGAATATTATAGAGAAAGAGCTAAGGAAAGCTCTCATCCCCATGATTGCACCGGCGACTGTTGGACACCTAATCCTCTATGGGTAGGTGTGGAAGGCAACTGTACAAAAGGAGTCCAAGTGACCTTGGAATATGGAATCCAAGAGTCACGCCAATGTAATATAAATGCACATCTATGGTTAATAAAATGCATCTCACGTGTATCTTTCTCCTTGTGTGTGTTTACCATGCGTGTTTTTAACATGGTATCAGAGCGGGCGATTGCTGGCCCTGCTCTAATCATCTAAATTCTAGTTGTGTTCACTGTACATGTCAGTCCAACACTCTCATGCGATTACATATTTTCCAAGTTGAGTAATCTTAAGCGTTTCACCTGTGATAGTCTCTGTCTGGTAGCGGAATCGAGCGATTGATGGTACGATTCCTCTTCCCAGCCTTGAATGGCGCTGGTCTCCTCCTACCTGACCTGGTCGATTGGTTTTGTGGCTTTTTTTGCCTTAGGCTGTTAGGCCTCAAAATAGTTCTCTGTCACACCTACCACATTGTAACTCTTAGTTTCGATTCCTGCCATTGAAATGCTCAACACGGTCCCTGGATTTGTCATTCGGTTAGCCTGCTTTCCTAATCTACAAGAACTACCCTCTTTCACATCGTCTCATTATTGTATTACCAATTTGTCATATTATCCTTCATTCTGTGGTATTTTCCTTGGAATGCTGCTCGTCGGCTAAGAGAGCCATTCGCCTTGCAGTTTTCGCATGTGGGTTGAGCTTTAGAAGAGCACCTAAGTTCTTAAGAGGATTCTTCTTCAATGGCTTCCGCTGAATTTCCCTATTGATGGGTTTCACAACAGATTGGATTTCATCAGAATTTACGATCCCTTCCTGATCCGAATTGACCATTTTCGCACGAGGCAGAACATATCCCTTCTTCTGCAGAGACTCCTTCTCAAATCTAGTCAAAATATGGTGTTGACGGTGTGCTTGTTTCATTGACACCGGACTCCCTCCTCCATACACACTCCCACATTCTTTCGACCTCATACACAATCGAATCCACTACTTAGAGTCTCCACCCTCCATGGCTCTCTTGTGGCCTGCGTGTTCAGCCCTCCACATTACTGCACGTTGCCTCCTCTTGCTGTGCATCCAGATCTCTCTTGCACACTCTCTGATCGAGCCACACCCCTCACAGTGGACCTCTTGCTGCCTCCCTTCGTCGGCTCCCTCCTGCTCCCTCCTACCTGCTCCCTCTCCCCGCTCCCTACCACCTGCTGGTCCCTCCCGCGAAAGTCGTCCCCTCCCTCCGCAATGCCCTCCTCCCTACTCCCTCCTCTGCCGTCCCTCATTCCCAACCTTCCCTCTGTGAATGTTGCATTATCACCCAACCCTTCACCTCCCGATTGCATCACACTTCCTCCACACTAACTCCTCCCACACCCCCTCCCCTCCTCCCCATCCCCCTCCAGATTGAGGAAGGGTTCGATAACCAGTTCTCACTTTGTGCTATTGGCGCCAAGTGGCACCAACACGATCAGAATACATACCATCAAGTAAAAAGTAGCAAAATCGGGCTAACATTTCTTCAATATTCAATTCCATCCAAGTACACATTTCATTTCCACGAGGAAAGGAGACGTAAAAAAATGCAATTCTCAGCTTCCGTGGGACTAGGGTTTGAAGAATTCGCAAGCTTCATTTGCTGCATATTGATAAAATTATTTGGGTCAAAGTACATAGAGAAGAGCATATTTTATCCACGATATTGAGTGGGACATTTAAAGGCGTTCAATGCAGTCTAGATTTGAGGATCTTGGACAGATGTTGGATTGGCACAAGATTGTGGCTCTTCAAAGGCATAACATCGAACACAATTCATATTCAGATTGTAAGTGAAAATAGGTGGATGTGAGGGGATTTTAGAGAGGCCAACCAAATCTACATCTATGTCAGTACATTAGTATCCATATGTGGAGTTTAACATTTCATTAAATTTCTCTTAGGATGACTTGAATATTTTGAAGTTGTGATAAGTATAAAAAAAGAAAGAAAGAAAGAAAGAAAGAAAGAAGAAGAAGAAGAAGGTTATTATGCTTCCCTATTGTTCATTTGATCTCTATATTCAACACTTTTGGAATCTTTCACATTCAAGTTCAAAAGTTGGAAAATTTATTTTCTAAAACCATCATTGTTTCTACAAGTACGTTTTTGGTCATTTGTTGACTTGAATTATTTGAATAATGTAGAAAATTCATGGATTATTAGAGTTATTAAGTACTCTAATATTATCTACTCGTGGAGACACATGTCAAATTAGCAAGGACACCTTGTCTAATATTAAGTTCTGTCTACAAGATGCACATGAAAAGATAGATTTTTTGCAGCTTGAGTCTCAGCTTCAGCAAGATGAGTTACAACAACATAAGCATCATGACACCCATCAAAAACGAGAAAATGGTCAAGTCAGTGACATTGAGTTGAATCCCATCATGTTCCTTGTACAAGAGCAGATTTTCATGGAGAAACAAACATCCAACCTTCACCTCCCAAGCCCATCATCAGACCTTGGGAGGAGCTTGTATATAACAAGCACATAACAGGTCTTGGATATGACAAGGAGTTGTCCTTTCATATTCCATACTACTCCAAGCCCATTCAATTTTAGAGTGATAGATTTCTTCATGATAGCTTACCTACAACTGTTCGATATTCTGCTCCTCTTCCACAACCAAAAAAACAGATTGTAAAATACCAACACTGTGATCAAGTTGGCCATGTGAAAGATCATTGTTTCGATCTTCACCCATGCAAGAACTGTGGTCGGCACACCCATTCTTCACACAGATGCTTCAGAAACAAGCCTCTTGCAAGAACAAAGATTCATCTTGGATGGATCGCTTCTTGGCAATGGGCATCAACAACCAAGAAGATGTTTAAGTCATATGTCAGAACTTGTTCTAGAATATTGAACGATATTGCAGTTGATTTTTCGCCATCATCTCATCTTGTACCTGATAGGGGGGAAAATGGTGGTCATCTACAAGCTTCGAAGCCACATCAAGCGAGCTTGAGCCACAACTTGTCATTCCATATTCAGATTTGTAGCCAGAGACACAGATGCCCATGAGCATGCCTTTGGTTGGTGGATAACCTTTAACCATCTATGCGAGGTTGATATTCTTCCTCTTCAAAGAATTCATAACACTTCCTCTAACAGAAGACTTCATCTTCTTGCCAGTTTTGGAAGAGTTCTAGGAAATGCATTAAGCATTCCAGAGTTGGTGGTCATCCTTAAACCATCACAGGTTGTAGACCTCCCTTCTTCTAGGTTGAAGGTCTCCCTCTTCAAAATATGAGGGACACTTCCTCTAGAAGAAGACCTCAGCTTCTTGCCAGATTTGGAAGAGTCCTGGGAACTGCACTAAGCGTTCTAGTGTTAGTGGTCATCCTTAAACCACCTCTTTATGCCAACATTTTAGAGAGCTCATTCAGTCTAAGTGCTGCCATGCATACTTTGCAGATTTGTATTACAACTCTCTTCTTGGACTCACACATACCCCTTCAGATTAATGGGGGGAATGTTGGACACCTAATCCTCTATGGGTAGGTGTGGAAGGCGAATGGACAAAAGGAGTCCAAGTTACCTTGGAATGTGGAATCCAAGAGTCATGCCAATGTAATATAAATGCACATCTATGGTTAATAGAATGCATCTCACATTTATCTTTCTCCTTGTGTGTGTTTACCATGCGTGTGTTTAACAGCAACCAGTAAGAAAGGTATAACAAGTCTCAGTATTCTAATGTTAATTTTTATTACAAGCATGTCGCTAACAGTGAACATAAATCATGGCATAAAAAAATATGTAGCTTTTGGGGATTACATAACCATGTATTTGCTGAGTGTTCTGTAAAAGAATGGAAACACAAAAGAGGATGAGGAGTGAAAGGCCTTCTTCACCGCGGGAAAAGAAAAAGGTAAAGTAGGTCTGGAGGAAGAAGAATAATTGCAGTCATTGCGAAAAAAGTGGCCATCAAAGAGCCATGTGTTGGAGGCCCCATATAGAGCAACGCCTTAAGGACAAAGCACCAGTGCAGGAACCAGTTGAAGAAATTGTTCGACAAGCGAATCCGCCACAAGGAGATGACCCATTCACTTTGATAAGTGAGAGATACTTTTTATAGGTGTGGTAGTGTGTCATGGCCATATTTTTTTAAGTCACGTGTTGCAACTTATAATGTAAAAGTGATGATGTGTTTTCCATCACTTGTTACACGTCAATGATATTTTGGCCTTGTAATGATAGCTGGGGTTTTGATTTCCATTTTGATGTAAACTTGACCACCGAGTATGTGTTATAAAATCATGGCAAGTATGGGATGCTTGGGTCATATTTGGTCATGTAATTTGCAAAAATATTGTACTCCAGGTTTGCCAGGGATGCAGGTGTCGGCTCATCGCTTATGACTCTAAAGAACAAAGGTGAAGGAGAAGGAAGGGTGATCTGTTAGGACACTTGTGGTGCAGAAAAGGTAAAAAGTAGTTGCAGATTATTTTCATGCTTTTGGAGGACCAAAAGCCCACCAGTGGGGAGGATTGATCCAAGAGGATCTCCAAGTACAAGTGTCTTTAAATTTACTCAAAAATCAAAATGCCCAGAATATGGCAAACTCAGTGCTAGATTGAAGTGATCATTTCCCTGATTCCAATGACGCGAATGACACTGAAGTACGAGCTTGTATGTGGGAGATAGAGCCAGTCAAATTTCTAGGTTGACTTGCACATGTGGTATACTTAAGGAGGCAACAAATTGGTAGAATCTTACATTAGAATCTGGCCATTTTTTCAGGCAAATTTGTGGGATGGTTAGTTTGCCTAATAACCCCAAAATCGGAAAAAATTAATTGTACAGTCCTATAAACAAAAAAATAATATAAAAAAGGGGTGGCAGGCTGCCACTCCCGCCACCCCTGCATGGACCATATCATAATATTTATAAATAAAAAAATTTGGATGGGTCGGTGGACTTGCCAACCCTCGATGGAACTAACCCATACATATCACAACTGCCGATGGAAAATTCCAACACAATGCACCGATCAAACAAAAAATTGCCAACAATACAAAACAAAATACCGAGTTGGGGAGGCGGGGTATTCGAACCCCGACCTCCACCGACAAAGTCTCCACCATCACCAAAAAACTACGACCGTTGTTTTGCTAACTTCGCCGGAGTGTGACTATTTAAACGTTCCTCATTTCATTTTCCAAGCAGGGAGGAGCAGCAGAGCGGATGGTGCAACAGGGTAGAAACACGAGCCAAGGAGAAGGTGGAACCATGCCCCAGGGAATCTTGAGGGGCATTAGAAATATTAATTGAGGTGCATAATTTTCCAGTGTCAGTTTTTGACAAATTTTATGGCGATTTTATACCTCTCAGCAGCAAGATTTCGATGGTGATGTTCGTTTCTGCAGCTGGGCTTTCCAGTTTTCGTCCATCTTCAATGTTGGAGGTATAAGGGTTTATATGTAAATTTTTCTTGTACTGATTCTCTTTTCATGCCACTTCGTGAATGAAGGCCTCCCCATTGTTGAGCAGGGCCCGAAGACGTAGTCCAAATTGGATGAACTCCGTAATCAAATATTTGGTGCCTTGATATCATGCATGTTATGTTCTCTTTTCTCTTTGTTTTATGTGCTTATGTTTCATGGTTTTAAGTGATCTGTTATATGTAATTATGTAATGCATCTATAAGCAAAAGATCTTGGATCAATATGATACTACTCCTTTGCTATAATTATAAAAATTAATATATTTCTGTTTGGAATATAATAGTTGTTATATATTTTAATATTTCATGATTTAACACTGATTATTTATTTATTCTTTTTGAGGTTTACAATTATCATGTATAATTTTTTTTTTAAGAAATGGGGAATTTGTATGTTTGCTTATATTTAAATTTTTTTTTTTTTTTTTTTTTAATGTTATGTTTAGGGTTATTACATATGGTATTTTAGTCAAATTTAAAATAAATTATGTATACATAAAAAAATGGGGTGAATGTATAGAAGTAATAAATATCCTTTTTCATACCTATTTTAAGGTGTGGGAATATAACCTTAGGTTTCAAGCGTGTGTTATGACAAAACATTGTTTTAAGAGTCAATGTAAGTCATGTGTAGCTTAAAGTAGTTGTATTAAAAATAAATATAGGAATTGTGTTATCACTAAGACTCTTATGCTTATGTGTTGCATTGTGAAAAATTAAGAAAAATATTGAAAGGTTGAAGTGTTTTAAGCTTTTGTTTATTCTAGTGAGATATTCATCATGAATAAGGACCAATCAATAGCAAATTTGCCAAACTTATTTATGATGAGATTGTGGGGTGATAATTACTACAATAACTCACTAGTAATGCTGTGATTTGGACATGGAAATTTAGTGTTGATATGAATGAAAGGAGGTAATGTGTTCCTTATATTGATGAAAATTTACTTGTGGTCCATTTGGATGAATATGGCTGAACACATGTTTATTAATTATCATGATTTATTTTCAAAGGGAAAATATTCTTGTAAAATATAAAATTTGTAAAGAATTATAATTTTGGTGTGAAATATATTTAATGTTCTTGTAAAATAGAAGTCAAGATGTTATAACTTTGTTTTGCAGATAGATCCTCTTAAAAAGGGGAAAATGGTACACCATTAAAATAATAATGTTGTAACTAACATTTTGGAAAAATAAGAGATAACATCCTAATATTTATCCCAATGTTGTAGTTTACATTTGATAAAGTTATTTATGGAGGAAGGATGAAGAAGGAACTTAAATTTTCAATGAAGGTCATGAATCATAACCTTTGTAGCCATAACCAACTTGGAAGGAGGTGATGAATAGAAAAGAGTTATTGAATAAAACTAATAGTATTGATGAGATAGCCTAGATATTATATGGATGTTAATTAATATTGTTTAATTATTGGCATTCGTTGTTTATGCAAGAAAATGCAATTGATTTTTATGATGAATCATGATAAGAGTGTTTGTAGTGTAGTATTTCTCTAGAATTGAGATGATTCTCATGTTTATTATGTTATGGCATGATGTTCTATTGATATTTGATTTCAAATATTATGTGATGTCATAATATATCTTTGATACAAAAAGTTGATGTTATAGCTTATGATGATGTGAAGAATGTAGTTATTGCATGCATATTTTATGACATGCATGATTATGCAATTTTTAATATTCAGAATGTTGTGATAACAATGATGTTATTTTCTCTTGATGACATACCATACTTGGCATGTGGATTATTTTCTTTGATGTTTTGATTATAACTGATGCATGTGTTGCATAAATTGAGATGTGGTGATTGACATGAAAAACACAAATGAGCTGAGAATGCCTATTTATTTGATGCTCTCATGGGAGCCTATACCTATAAGGGATAATGTGTAACAATATATGAGACGGGGACATACTTAATCAACGCTACATATGCCAATGTTTCTTTTATATTGTGCAACTCTTGAGGAGCTATGGGACCATCTTGAGGAGGTTGAGTGCTTAATATTGGATTGGATGTTGAAATCTAGAGGGGGAGTGCGGAATTCGATGTGTGAGTTGTGTACCTTAGTGAGTTGTGGAGGGAGATGGGCCAACCTTGCGAGATGTCGAAAGTCATTGAGCACTAGGACCGGATGCCTGTCTTGGGGTAGATGAGGTCTAAGCCCTAGGGCGAGTCTTGGGGCTATGGTATAGACCGATAAGGCTATGTGCCTAGTTCCAAAATTTGGGAAAGAGGCTTGAGATTCTTCAAGATTTCCATGTTTTTGTTGAACTTTCGATACCTAATGTTATACTAGTTCAACAAATCGTGTTGGGAAAACATGAGACAATAAATAAAATAAATAAATAAAATTACAAATGAATATATTACCTTCGAGACGAACTTCCTTAAGGAGGGGAAGTATGTAATGTCCCATACTAATAAATAATAATAATAATAATAATAATAACAAAAAAATAAAGAAGAAAGATAATAATAAATAAAATAGCGAATAATGAAGAAAATATAATAATAAATAAAATTCTGAGAGAACACACACACACACACACACATATAGGTTGGCATGATGAGAGATGGATTGTGCACATGGAAATCCCTTTTCAATCCCCTTACCATTTTTAGAATGCTTGGTTATATTTAATGGCAAAAAAGGATATGAGAAACAATCATTCATTCACTCATTCTTTGAGGAAGAGAATGTTGCAAGACAAAGGACATTGACAATAGTAAGTTGATTGAGGGCTTGGGGGTGACAACTGCAGGAAATATTGGTTGTAGCTTGTTTAAGGTTGGGTGGAAAGTCATCCCCAACACTTTGTTGTGGTTGATGGAATCTAGATATCATGAAAACTTCATAATCACTAATAATACTTAAAGTCATTCCACAGATATGTTGTTCTTTTCAAATATTTTGAAAATTCTATGGTAATTAATTGAGTAAATATGTTGATTTTTTTTTTTTTTACAAAGTCAATTGCTATATTATATTCAAAAAAATAAAGGAAGGATTTCCTTTTTACAATCTGATGCTGTTGAGGACAGACAAGGAGGGATGAAAACACAAAATTCCGAGCCTCCGTTGTGTCGATTGTTCAAACTATACTGCATTACAAATTTAGGATAGATTCTAACAAACTGTGAAAGCAAGAAAGAAAATTTAAAGGACATATGCAGAAAAGAGAGAGGAGGAATGAGGATTAGTCGATGCTGATTTGTCGTCCAGTTGATGCATCAGTGTTATCATCAGGACTGGCATTTCTTACATTGTTTGAGATGGAGCTTGTAGCTGAACGTTTGTCTAGAATATATTTCAAGATATGAAGAGATTCATCCACGTGTGAACAATGATTGGTGAGCTCCAGGAGCTGATTCTGAAAAGACTGAGCCCGATGCTGAAGGAGGGCCATATCTAATTTTTGTTTTTCTTCTAGGATCCTATGTTGTGTTCGGATTTACTCCATTTCAGACTGCAAATCAGCATAGTGGAAGCAGTTTTCGTTGCGCGCCATGTTGTTTGTGAACGATGCTGGGGTAGTTGAAACAAATTTTGGGGAAGAATGGGTGTGGGGAGGAAACACAAGGGGGAATAGGATGTAAAATTGTAGGTTGGTGGGCGGAGGAAGCGAACAGGGGCAGACATAGTATGACAGACATAGGTAAGTGGGTATAAAGTGACAATTCTGAGGGCAACAAAGACTGCGGGGAGGATGGAGATCTGATCAGGGGAGTGCGTGGTGTAGTCTGTGAGGAGATTTCACTGCCACATTGGGAGAAGATAGAGCTGAAGGAAGCGATCGAATAGATGAAGAGGCGAAGCAAGGAGGTGGGGGGAATAAATAGAGTGAGCAGAGAGGAGGAGGGGATCGAGGCGAGGTAAATGAGAGGATAAGGTCACGGGAGGGGATATTTTGCAAGGATGAGAGAATCTATTCAGTTTAGAAATATTCTTGCAGAGTATCCAACAAGAAAGATATGGTGGAAGAAATAAAATCAAGGCCTTAGGCCATCTTGACTGTACATTTGACCGACTGGTCTACTGCAGGCTTTGTTAGCCAAATTATTCGCGAGATTATTGTTGGATCTAAGGATGTGGTGAAAGGAGACATCCTTCATGTCTTTGATCAATATGAGATATCTTTTGATGATATTGTGAAGAGCTATGATTTTGGTTTGAGAGTCCTTTAACATCATGCTTATGACAATAGCGGAGTCCCCAAACACCATTGTGTTTTCCAAGTTGTAGCTCTTTATCAGTTGGAGACCTTTATGTAGAGCGTAGGCCTCGCCTTTATTATTAGATATAGAGCCGAGACCCCATTTGAAGGAGATCGACACGCTGCCATTTTCATCCCTTATGAGTCCTCCATCCCCAACAATGCTTGGATTCGACTTTGAAGCTCCGTCAAAGAAGAGGGCTGGTCTTTTGCAACTATCGAGCCCTTCGATAAACTCTTTTTCCTTGAGTCTTATCTTCTAGTTTTATTTTTGACGGGTTTGAATGAGTGAGGCTGTGAAATGGCCAGCATTGTCCAAAAATCGCCCCATAAAGGTTCTTTCTTAAGCTTGAAGATCGTTGAAGTTGATATTACCAGTGCTTTTTGAGAGTATGGTCTTAGTGGTGAGACTCCATGTCTTGTTGTGAACTTTCCTTGGGCATGGTTTTTTATTTTTGAAAATCATCTTATTCCTTGCTAGCTAGATGTTCCAGAGAAACACATAAGGAAGGGTGTCCCAGACCCTTTTAGCTATGTTCTTGCTCTTTTTTCCCCAAGGATATCCTTTTTTCCAATTTTTTATCAAGTCTGAAATCGAGTTGTTGGAGTCTAAATCAATCTGTGAGAAGGTAGTGAGATCATTCCAACACTGATTTTGAAAAGGACATCTCACAAAGAGATGAATACAATATCTTCATCGCTACAGTTGGGGCATCTGGATGGGCCATACATACCTCTTTTTTAAAATTTTTCTAAAGTTAAGATCTTACCTTTGAGGAGAGTCGAGATAATTTTTTTATATCTTTGGAATGGCTTTTGATTTCCAAATGAGCTTCCAAATGGGCTATTGGGGAGATGGGAACTATTCTTTTAGAATTTTACCATAAGCTACTTTTATATAATAAGAGGACCCAGAGGGATCCCATCGAAGACTGTCTTCTTTTCCTTTCATCAAAGGAGCTGTCCATGAAGCATTACTTTAAGGTTTATCAGATCGACCTCAAGATGAGGAGGGATGAGAGGAAAATCCCAACCAATCCAGGAATTTGAATGCTCGTCCCACCTGGAAATTTGAGATAAGTTGATTATATCAAGATTCCATAGGTAATTTTGAATTCGATGGGTGCTTGGGCTGTCATTGAGGGGAGTTTGCCCCATAATTCCATCATTCCAAATGTTTGTATTACTTCCCCCTTGAGGAACTTTGGAGATGTTTCTGCTGATAAAATGAATGGCTTTCTTGCATAAAGCCCAGATTCAAGGACAAGGTCTACTTGGGATATCTTGTTCAAGAATATTTTTCCTGGGTGAGTTGATATATTTGGATTCCAAAACATGTTTCCACCATGAGTGCTGTCCACTTATAAGGCGCCACACTATTTCCCCCCCAAATGCATTGTTTACGAGTTTTGGGATGCGAATATTGAGCCCACCATTTTCATGATTTTGTGTAACCTGCCTCCATTTGACTAAGTTGTATTTATTCTTTTCGTTTTTCCCTCCTTGCCATAGAAATTGTCTTAAAGCTGCTTCAATTTTTTTATGTATGCTAGTAGGAGCATTGAGCAAGGTGAAGTGATATAGAGGCAGGGAAGAGAGGACAAATTTTAGGAGGATTAAATGCCCAACCATGTTGAGCCAGGAGGATCCCCACTGCTGCACTCTTTTTTTCATTTTGACTATTGTGATATTCCATACCTCAGACTTAAAATGTACATCACTGACTGGCATCCCAAGGTAATTGAAATAGGTCCAGTTCAATTTGTAGGAGACTCCAAATATTTGTGCAATTCTTTGGATAATGTGATTTGCAACATTGCATCCATAAATACAAATTTTGTGATAGTTTATCAGCTCTCCTGAGTAAAGCATAAATTTATCCAGAAGAGATTTGAATCTCTAAGCGATAATGCAGGTGACTCCACCCATCAAAAGGGTGTCATCTGCAAATTGAGAGTGGTTCATATTCTTGACTCCATTACTGAATTTGATTCCAGTGATAAGACCAACTCATAAGAATAAAGAGGAAGGGAGAAAGGGGGTAGCCTTGTCTGAGACCTCAGGAAGGTTGAAATAATTTTGCTGGCCTTCCGTTGAATAAGGGAGAGATCCAAGGGTTAGAAATCCATGCATTTATGAGAGAGATGAAGTCATTTTCAAAACCTAATTTTTTAAGGACAGAGATGAGAAAGGAATGTCTCACCCTATCGAAGGCGTTGGTAAGGTCGAGCTTCAGGATGAATCCTTTCTCTGATTACATCATACTCGAATGAATGGCTTCTTGAACAAGGAGTATGGAGTCAGATATTTGTCTTTGGGAGATGAATCCCCCTTGATTTTTAGAGATGAGGTTGGGGAGATGGGGTTTGAGGCAAGTGGCGAGAATTTTAGTGATGATTTTGTATGAGGAGTTGCAGAGGAATATGGGTCTGAACCTGGAAAAGGAAGAGGGGTGGTTTTATTTGGGTATAAGGGCAAGAAAGGTGGAGTTGGTAAAGCCCCCAATCTTCTTCTTCCTTTCAACCCACTGAATCATTTTGGTTAAATCATTTTTAATTAAAGCCCAATAGGTCCGAGAAAAGCTTATGGAGAAGGCATCTAGGCCCGGTGACTTATCTAGATGCAGAGTCCAAATAGCTTTGTGTTGTAGCCTCTACAACACCCTCCAAAAAATCCACCCTTTAAAATTTTTGGAGCCCCTTGAGCATAGAAAAACTAAGTGTTAAAATCTGGAAAGGCTAAGAGTCGTTGAGTCACAAAATGGTTCTTTTGCCCAGATCTGCGACCTAGTGACCCCGCGACCCCTCGAGTCGCTAAGTCGCAGATTTCTTGGATTTTGAAAAATCGTGACCCCGTGACCCCCGAGGTCGCAAGGTCGCACCTCCCTCAAATCGCTGAATAGTGCGACCCAACGACCTCATTAATGGCTCGCACGCGCGACCCTTTTATAAATAGAAGAGTCGCTAGGTCGCATTCAATTCATGCGACAGAGAGAAAAAAACACCTCTGACAGGCCGACTGGAGCGCGTTTTTCCCAGGTAAGTTGCCGTTTCCTCCTGTTTTTTCCTTTTCTTTTCTTTCTTGCTCTGTACACCCATATTAGCCTTTAAATCATCCATCTTCTTTGCTCCTATTGATCATTTAAGACTTGAGGTGCCCCATTTGACCTAACACTTTCCCTCCTGCATAATCTTGCCACTACTTCCCATCCAGCCTCCTATAATGTGTATTCTTCCCTTGAAACTGCCCTCTTCCTCTGTTTTGGCCCACTTAGCCTTGCATTTTTGAAGTTAGAGGGAAATATATTTAACAGGGCACGCACTAAAACCCCCAGCTAGCCCTAGCGCGACTTGCGACCCTTGCGACCCTGCGACCCCGGTCGCTGAGTCGCCAGGTCGCATCCGCCCTCCTTCTAGCGCCAATTCTATTGACGGGAAAATATGTCTGGCCAACAGCAAGGGATCTCCTTGGTAAAAAGTCCCAACTAGACTCTAAACCGTTTGGAGTGGGGATCCCGTCCGGGGTGTGGGTCCAGCTACCGCTTAAGTCTCCTTTCCTTGGGTCTCAATATAACTCAATGAACCTGCGGACACACGCTTATTCGGACTATACAAGATACATGATTGATGAGTTAAACGAGTATATAACACTATGCGTAGTAAGATGAATAAGAAAACATGAAGCCAAAATAAATACTGTCAACAACATATCATTAGGGTCATGCTTGCACGTTGTTCTAACCACATAAGAAACAATTCTTTATGGCAGAACACCCCTCACTTACTTAAATGTTTATGATGAAAATATAAATGTTAGTAAACAAAGTTATTAAAATTAATTGAGGAAGCGTAAATAAACTTAACATCATTAACACAAGTACAAAGAATTATAATGCATAAATGATGCCATCAGGAACACAGTTTAATTAATCAAAAGATGTTGGAAACTGAAAAATAAATACTCATAGTGTTCGCACAACAAAACAGATCAAATCCAAAAGGAGTTCAACAAGTATCTGTATTCATATTCAAAAGAGTGTCATCCTTCTAAACAATGCTCTCTAACTCTTTGAGTCCCAAAAAAAGGATCCTTTACAATATTCCCAAAGGAAGTTTTATAGACCAAAAATTGCCCTTTGGGCTTCCTGACTTTTCGCCTCCTCAACTGTTGAGCTGCCCTGCGACCTGAATGAAGGCTGCGACCTGCGACCCAGTTGCAAAGTGCGACCTGCGACCTATTGCCAAGTGTGACCTGCGACCTACTGCCACCCGATCATGAGAATGTGCGTGCGAACATGAGGTCAGGGGAATCAACTTATTTCTCTCTAAGAAAGTTCTGCCACGCACGATAATCTGCCGCTATTGGGGAAATCAAGGGAAATTCTTCCCTTAACCGATGCAGACACTCCAAGGCATTTGGAATTAAAGTCTCTCTTTTCTGCCACCCTCCTTCTAGTGCCAATTCTATTGACGAGAAAATCTGTCCGACTAACAGCAAGGGATCTCCCCGGTAAAAAGTCCCAACTAGACTCTAAACTGTTTGGAGTAGGGATCCCGTCTAGGGTGTGGGTCCGGCTACCGCTTAAGTCTCCTTTCCTTGGGTCTCAAAAGAACTCAATGAACCTGCGGACACACGCTTATTCATATGATACAAGATACATGATTGATGAGTTAAAATAATATATAACACTATGCGTAGCAAGATGAATAATAAAAGATGAAGCCAAAAGAAATATTGTCAACAACATATCATTAGGGTCATGCTTGCACACTGTTCTAACCACAGAAGAAACAATTCTTTATGGCAGAACACCCCTCACTTCCTTAAATGTTTATGATGAAAATATAAATGTCAGTAAACAAATTTATTAACATTCATTGAGGAAGCGTATATAAACTTAACATCATTAACACAAGTACAAAGAACTATAATGCATAAATGATGCCATCAGGAACACAGTTTCATTAATCAAAAGATGTTGGAAACTGAAAAAGAAATACTCATAGTGTTCGCACAGCAAAACACATCAGATCCAAAAGGAGTTTAACAAGTATCTATATTCATATTCAAAAGAGTGTCGTCCTTCTAAACAATGCTCTCTAACTCTTTGAGTCCCAAAAAAAAGATCCTTTACAATATTCCCGAAGGAAGTTTTATAGACCAAAACTTGCCCTTTGGGCTTCCTGACTTTTCGCCTCCCCAACTATTGAGCTACCCTGCGACCTGAATGAAGGCTGCGACCTGCGACCCAGTTGCAAAGTGCGACCTGCGACCTATTGCCAAGTGCGACCTGCGACCTACTGCCACCCGATCATGAGAATGTGCGTGCGATTGTGAGGTCAGGGGCATCAACTTGTTGCTCTCTGAGAAAGTTCTTCCACGCACGATAATCTGCCACTATTGGGGAAATCAAGGGAACTTCTTCCCTTAACTGATGCAGACACTCCAAGCCATTTGGAATTAAAGTCTCTCTTTTCTGCATGATTTGGTTGGCTAAAGAGGCTAGTTTGGTGTAGATCCAGACTAGTGTGACAATGAATTTACCCAAGTTCTCCTGCGATGCTGCAAGATCGAAAGTGGCAGCGGCTTGTCTAATAGGTTGCAAAAATGTCTGAATCTCCTGGTCCACCTATCCCCATGTCTTTTCTCATTCAATGCACCCAGCGATGGAATGTGGTGTAGGGCATGCATTGAGTCGATGCCGCTGATCAAATGGTTGTATGCAGCCATTACCTTATCTAGGTCCTTAGATAGCTTATCTTTGGACTGCATTTTAATCCGGATCTGGACCTTGGCATCTTGGGTGTGGATCCAGTCTTTCTTGGGCAATTTTTCTGGAGCCTGGGGGTACTGACCCGTCCATTCTATCATTCTATCCAAAGCGGCTGAGGCCTCCTTCAGTTGCTCGCTCCTTTGCTTAGTCTCTGCTTGGGCTCTTAGCAATGGGGCAACTGTTTGTTTTATAGTGAACATTTCCCCATAGACCTGCCTCATGGTGACCTCCAATACATCCAACTCTCTTCGGACGGTGAGCGGTACTTCGTTAATAGGAGCAGTTTTGTCTTAGAGCTGTTGAATATCCTCCTTTAACGTTGCCTTTTCTTGCTCTGCCTTTTCCTCCCTCTGCTCTGCTTCTTGTAGCTTATTTTGTAGAGAGAGGATCTCTCTACTCATTCAGTTTACATTTTCCTTTGTGGCCGTGGCGAAAGCCGTGCCGGCCGATGCTATCATTACCGGGTTAGTCCTAGTGTCTAGGACTATATCTTTCTCCGTAGCGGCTGTGGATGGGGCGGAAGGGTTTCGTGCCATACATCTCCTTTTCTCCTGTCAGATCTTGAAGGAGAACTGATCATATGTGAGCCTAGTAAGGTTAAATACTTCTTCTTCTTGCCCTTTGTAGGAGCTCGTATCGGAGAGTGCAGAACGTGTATTGACTACAGGCACTTCGATGGGCTGTAGCTCAGTTGTGATTCTGTGACTTGGGGAGATGTATCAATGTTATTTAATATTCTATCCTCCTCCTCTTTTCTTTTCCTTTCTTCCACCTCTTTCTGCAACTGCTCTGTTTCTGCCTTTTCCTGTTCTGCTTTCTACTGGCGTTCTGCTTTTGCCGCTGCTTCCTGTTCTGCTTTCCTCTTACGTTCGGCCTCCACTTGATATAATTCTCTTTTGAGCTGTCGTTCCACCTCAGCCTCAGCCTCCTGCTCCTCCTTTCTTCTTCTGGCCTCTTCTGCCTGCTTCTTCTTTTTCTCTGACCTCAGGCTTTTTTTACGCTTTTCTTCACCCTCTTTTGTCTTCTTTTCAGTTTCGTGTTGATATTTGGCCTCCTGCTCTTTCTGCTAGGCAGCGGTGTTGTGGCATGTACTAGTTCGAGGATTCTTAGCCTGAGAAGAAGAAGCACCTCCTAATTCACAAATTATTTCCTCCAATGTGTGATCATCTGGATCTTCTTGATCGGACCACGCCCCCAGGGCGAGTTTCCTATCCGCGTTATACCAGTTTCTTTTTCATCCTCGTACAGGGACTCAGTGTGCTGGTAGTTCCATTTGAACTTAGCCCGCTTACAGTGATCAGGGACTATCCTCTCTGGGTCATACGTCCGGTGGTCCAACGGCCCTAGGCGATAACCTCTCATTTCTTCTGCTTCTGCCTCTACCTCCTTGAAATATTTGACCGTGTAGGTACCGATAGTGAGAGGTAGTGTAGGCCACGGCTTCTTCTTGCCTTTAGTCAAGACCTTAGAGAAACCGGAAGTCATCTAGAAACAGACCTCCTAAATGAGCATTTTATATGTAACATATCGGGGTATAGCATGGGGAGTCTTGACCTTTTAACTTGTATGTATGCTTGTCGGTCAGGGAGGTCCTCTGGGAATTCCGGCCGAGCAAATTCCTGGTACACTTGATACCAACGCATGTTGTCCCCTTTGGAAAATGTACACAAGGTGTCCCTGTAGATCAAGGGTGGGGACATTGGTATATCCATCTCTATGTCTTCTGCTTCCAGGCTCTTGTTCTTTTTGCGGGCCACTGGAGGTCCCATGTCGCTTGAATCTGAAGAGACGGGGACACACTCTAAGTCCACTTCGAATTCACCTGCATGTTCATGAAAGAGTCCCAGGATAAGAAAGATGCCATAATAATAAAAGCCTAGGCACAGTTATTAGTTTTTCCCAACTGAAGACACAGGAAGGGATGTGATTGGGTCGCAGGGTCGCAAAGGTCGCGATGTTAAAACCCTCAGGGAGAACCCTGCGCCCGGTTGCTCGCAATCTCATCAGGGATTTGAAATTCAATCCAGTCATGAGTTTCTTGACCCATACTAGGACCCTTGCTGCTAACATCACTCGCAACGGTGCCCTTGTAAATTCCCTACCTCAGTTGATAAATTTGATGGTTTAAGACCTCGCCACCACTGTTCAGAATAACGAACCGATTCCGGAGCTCCAAGTGGCCGAAGAAGAGGAACTCGACGTGAATGAACCCCATCCTGAGCCTCAGCCTAAACAAACCCAAAATAACAACAATCAAGTCCGCCGCCCACCAGGAGGAGGCGAGGGAAATAAAGGCCAAGGAAAAGGAGGCGAGGGCAATAGAGGCTGAGGAAATGGAGGCGAGGGAAATAGACGTCAGGGGAATGGAGTTAGGGGAGATAGAGGTCGTGGCCAAGGACACCATGTCGCCTGTTGTCGACAATTATTGTCTACCCTAGAGACAGTCTAGAGCTGCCATAGACCAGTGCCTAGGACATCTTAGCATAGCAGGAGGCATATAATAAGGCTGGGTTGTCAATCCAAAGGCTCTCCTACTATCTCTTGTTAAACAAGAAAATTGATTTAAAATGGGACCAGCAATCACAGAAACTGTCACAGGGAAAGCAATGTTGCAGAGGCACAATGCAAAGCTCAAATATTAAAGCATCTGACAGTTAAGAGACAATTTACTGCAAAGAGGGCCGGTTCAAATAATATGTCACAGAACTCAAATATCAGAAGTGTATGGAGGGAAGGAAACACAAGAGGATATTAGTTAACTTTGGTCTGGCACCCAGATACACAACAAAACCACATATGGGCTTATCATTCTAAGAATCCATACATGACACTGGCGTTTTAAAAGCACCCTCCCAAAGCAACTAATATAGCAGAAAAGTGGATGAAATGAATATGAAACAATATATCATGCCTGAGCCTATTTAAAGTGCTCGACTGATTCAAATATGGGCATCAACTAGGATGAATCCTTACCTAAAACCAGTGAGCCACTCGCATTCCAGTAACATGATACAAGAAGATGTATGAAATGGAATATTGTATTAAACACATAAGGAGAAGTACATACTGTGAAATACCAAAGACCAGAATCCTCATTACAGATAGAACTCCTCCTCACTGAGGCCCTACGGGCTCTGAGCCTCGATACAAAAGCTTTACAGAATGTATCCAAAAATGCCTTTCACAGCACAATTTTCTGATAAAATTCTGGAACCCTTAAAATGTTTTTCTTCTCCCCCTTTATAGAGGGAGGAGGAGAGAAAAATCATAAAAG
This sequence comes from Pinus albicaulis, assembly GCA_034641835.2. NCBI lineage: Eukaryota > Viridiplantae > Streptophyta > Pinopsida > Pinales > Pinaceae > Pinus > Pinus albicaulis. The sequence continues at coordinate 431,047,044 of CM076577.1, read as the reverse complement.
AAGTAGGTGAAACAATTAATTATTTCATCGAAACAAGATGGTGAGAAAATGCCCGCCCAAAGTGTTTGACGGCGCAAGAGCTCTGTAAGTACTCTGTGGTTGCTCTATAAAATAAATGCAGTAGGTGCAAATCTCTTCAGAGGTAAGGTATGAAGAATAAAATATATAACATTATGTACTTTTCTGAAGATAATTTGGCTGAAACGAACCCTGAGGACATCGTTTTCTGTGAAAGATCTTTCTAGTAATCTACATGGCCTTTGATCTGATACTTTGCCTCCAAAGGATATGTAAGAGCCCCAAAGTCCTTAAATATATTTCTTGAATCCTCTGCTCTTCACTGATATTTTCTATCTGTGCCATTAATTCTTCAACTGCTCAACTTGTGCATTTGAATGACCTTGAAGAGTTTGATAGATTTAAACCCTGGCTTTTTAATGGATGTCATGTCAACATATCTTCCCGGATCCTAGCTCCATAATTCTGCATTTGATAATTGGTCCTCTGGAACGTACTCAACTTCTGTGGTGATGGACGTGAATTCTGATGATTCACCATCGCCATAAACCTGCAAAACCCACAAAATGATTAGAGAAAACCAGGCGCCAGGGTAATGGATGAGGTAGTGACCACGAGGTGGTGATATAGACTGAGTGAAACGGTGAGGAGAAGCAGGGTGACAGAGGAATGGAGGGTGGCAACGAGAAACACAGTGGGATGACGTTGTGTGGAAAAGGCGGAGACAGATGACATAGACACGTGAACGATGCATGGAAATGGTGGAGACAGACGCGAATGACACGTGGGCGTACGAGAGACTACACGGAAGGGGTGATGTGGAAGTGGACTCGGTCAACCGACGGGGTGCGAATAATCCAGGGCCATACGATAAAAAACGGGATCAATGGTTAATATTATGTTAGGCAGTGGTGAGATGGTGAGCCACGGGTGATATAGACGGGGGTTAAAGACTGTACAACTTTGGAGAATAATCACCGTTGGATTGAGCTCTTCGGATCGGATCGTCAGAGTTAATATCGCTGCATGACTTTGATCGAGAGATAATGCGCGATGGAGGGTGGTATTGCCGTCGTACACTAGGACGCGTGGCGGGCGCTTAATGGAATCGCTGCATTTGGAACAATACCGCCTGCCTTGGATAAGCAGTGCGATGAAAACATGCTGGTTTTAGGGGTAAGGCGCGGCGGGGACCACCGGATAGGGGCGAATTGTAGGCCGTTGATCTGTGGCTCGACCGGACGGCGCACAATGCACCCGACGGCCGTGTATGGTAAGCGCTTTTCGGTTTTGGCACAGGGTTTCAGCGCTCGGTCACGTGGAGTAGGAAGACAGAGCTGGGGTCAAGCGGGCTGAATCAAGAGTATTTCTCGGGTGCGATCTTTCAGACTTGTGCAGCATAATTTGGAAGCACAGAACGGTGACGGTGGGCAGAACACGAGCTCCTTAGGTCCCAATAGGAAATTTGAAAAGTTTCAGGAGGGGCTAATGGCCAAAAGTTTGGATGAAGGGGCTAATATGTACAACATCGCCCACCACCGTCAAAACCAAAATAGGCCCCCTATCTACAATTGGGGATATCTCAGAAACATGGCCAACCGCGAGGGACATCAAGACGAGCACTCTCGCCATGAAGGAGAAGCATCCGCGTCAGGCACGGGGAGTGAATCTGAATCTGAGATCAGGCACCACGAGCATGCCAAGCGGGTGCAACCGCTTGCTTGGATGGCCCAGTCCCCATTAGATCTTTTGGGCCCCCTCCATGACATGCCTAGGCACCCTGAAAAGCATCTCCCCAAGTTTGACCCTGAGAAAGGCACGATGTTTGAGGATCACATAAGCAACTTCTATCTTTCACTGCAAATTATGAGAGTCCAGACAGATGATGTTGCTTGTCGTCTTTTCCTGCACACTCTTGAGAACAAAGCGGCCACCTGGTACCGTTCTCTCCCAAGTGCCTCCATAACGTCATGGGACCAATTCCGTCGCATTTTCTTACAAAATTTTTCGGAGGACAAAACTCCCTCCATGCTCCTCATGGAGTTAAGTACCATTAAATGCCAGAAGAAAGAAAAGGTCATAGATTTTAATAAGTGCTTTGCTACCATATTGAAAATGTTCCCCCCCAACTTGGCGTTGGATGACTCCATTACCATAGACTACTATATAAAGGCTCTCCCCAGGGATATTGTTGTCTTCGTAAAACGCGAAGCTAGGGCTACTCTTGCAGCAAATTACGCGGCCGCCCTTGCCGTGGAAAAGGACATGCTTTCTATTGGGGTCATTGATAATGAAGGGAGAGACGACCACAAACCCACCTCAAAGAAGAATCAGTCTTCCACACCCAAGACCGCGGATAAGGATAAGGATACTTTTGACCTCGAGAGTATAGTGAAGACCCTTAAGCTATTGACCAATGAAGTCTCTGACCTGAAGAGAAAGGGAATAGAATTCAATGCTAGCACTAAGACGCAAAAGCCCCTTTTCAGGAACAATAACCCCACCACCAGTCGACCCCCATCTAACCTAAACATTGTTCTCAATGTGGAGGAAATCGGGAAAGATAACTTTTGTTCCTTCCACCAGGCCGCCCACTCTGAAAAGACGTGCTCCCAGTGGATTGGCAGCATGACTGCAATATTAAATCAACTTCTGGACGATCAAACCCCAGGGGACGCAGGAGAGGATGATGTCTCTGACAATGAAGAAGATCTACCCCCTAATGAAGAACTAGGATCCTTTGTCCTTGCGTTCGATGTAATCTGCGGGGAAAGCAGTCATACCATCACTGATATCAACATGGCTAACGATCCTAAGGTCAAGCCTGTATGAAATTATGGCCTTAGAAGCAAAGGACCGATTCCCGAACAGTCGTTCTAAGAGAAGAAGAGGGCCTTCTTAAGGAAAATATTACCCCCATGGAATGAACAACAAGCTGTTATTCCTGAGAAGTCTACTCCCAACAACACCCGAGTAAACCAAAAGAGCAAGCTGCTGGTAGGGTCGCCCAAATCCATCATCGAGCCTAGTCCTCATTCTGATTCTAGTTACAAAATTGTTGAGGACATGAAGAAAACTAGAGCCAACATCTCCCTTTACGAGCTTTCCCGCATCACCAACCAATGAGAACTTATTCTCAAAGCCTTCACCAATGCCTCGACTACTAAACCTGTGAGCAATAGATCTGCACAAGCTAGTCTGAGTTTCCAGTCTATTGTAAACACCGTAAATGCAAATTCCAGGGGATCCAATCCTCCCTTCCTCTTTTCATTTGAAATTTTCAACTTCAACGTCCATAACTGCCTGGTTGACTCCGACGCATCCACAAATGTCATGCCCCTGTCTATTTGTAAGAAGCTGAACATTTTCTCGGAGAAAACTGATGCTACGATCATTCAGCTTGACAGTTCGCAAGTGCTCGCTGTAGGAGAACTGAATAATGTCATCATTCGCCTATCTTTCGACTCTAGGGTCCACCAGTGTATAGACATTGTAGTCGTAGACATCCCGGAAGCCTACGTCCTATTTCTTAGCAGGGACTGGTCCAGCAAGCTACAAGGGTACTTTGCTACCGACTGGTCCAACTTGTGGCTTCCCTACAACGGCCGGAACAACCAAATCAGGGTTGAAAGTGAACCTTATATGAAGCATACTGTGACTGATTTGGATGCTACTAATGAGCCTGTCAGCTTTTCCCAAGAGGAGCTCGACATGTGTTTCTTAGAGGCCATCTTCGGATGTTACCATCCCCCTCAGTCCCCAGTGAGCCTAGAGGTCCAGTCAGAACTAACACTCGTCGTGGAAGACCAAGTTGTTCCCGTCATACACCAAGCTGAAATCACTCCCCAACCCACAACTCCGAAGGAGCCAAAAAACGATGTGTGGACCTTGTATTATGACGGTTCCAAGACACATAAAGGAGCTGGCGTGGGCTGCATCCTGCTGGACCCCCAGAAGAACAAGTTCTTGATTTCATGTCGGCTAGAGTTCCAGTGCGCCAACAATACTGCCGAATATGAAGCCTTAGTCCTCAGACTTAAGAAGGCGCTAGACTTAAAGGTAAGATGCTTACAGGTTATCGAAGACTCTGAGATCATTACTCGTCAGGTACGCAATACCATCCATTGCTTATCTCCGCACTTAAAAGCTTATCAACAAGAGGTATGGCGTCTAATTTCTGCTTTTGATGCGTTTGGTATCAAATATGTGCTTAAAATGCATAATGCAGCAGCTGATACTCTGGATAATGCTGCTGCTAGGTTCACCCCTCTAAGGGATGGATTTTCTATTGAAATACTGTATAAATCCTCTGTGCCAGATAATATTACTAATTTACGCGTCTTTGATGATGACCAGCAGATACTGGAATTCATGCTCATTACCGAGGTGTTCAAGGACGTGGTGATAAAAGAAGTGGATCATGTTCAAGATTTGCAGGAAGCACATGATAAACGCAAAGAAAACCCCATGCCCAAGGGGATAGTGTCACTTGAAAAACTTTTCGATCTGCAGAGCCGTTTAAGCGGGCTCCCAAATACCAAAATACAAAGTTCCACCTTGGCACATTGGCAGGTGAACTTAGGATCAGATGGGGATCCGAAGTACATCAACCTCGGGAAATATTGTTCCGACCAGGAGAGGCAAGCTTTCACCCAGCTATTCCGGAAGTACCGAGACATCTTTGCTTGGACATATGATGACTTACGTACGTATGATACTCGGATTATTCAGCACGTGATACCTATGAAGGAAGGAGTGAAGCATTTCCAGCAAAAGCTAAGAAAAGTGCATCCTACACTGGAACCAATGATTCAGAAAGAATTTAAGAATATTTTGGATGCACGTATCATCTTCAAAGTTCGACACTCCACTTGGGTATCAAATCTGGTCTCGGTACGGAAAAAATCTGGCGAGATCCGTTTGTGCGTGGACTTTCGAAATCTAAATCGGGCCTCAGACAAAGACAATTACCCGGTGTCCCCTATGGAACAAATATTGAAAGCGGTATCCGGATTTGAAATGGTCTCCTTGTTGGATGGGTTCTTCGGTTACAACCAAGTGTTGGTAGCTGAGCCCGACAGATTGAAAACTACTTTTCGGACCAAATGGGGAACTTACGCTTTCAGGTGCATGCCCTTCGGATTAATAAACGCTGGGGAAACTTTCCAACGGGCCATGGATATAGCTTTCCGTGGTCTAATAGGACGAAGCGTGGTAGTATATTTGGACGATGTCACCATGTTTTCGAAACACCGGGGCGATCACTTACGCCACCTCAAGCAAATTTTCGAAAGATGCAGGAAGTACAGGATCTCACTCAACCCGAAGAAAAGTGTTTTCGTCGTGTCAGAGGGAAATTTTCTAGGCCACATCATAACCAAGAAGTGCATTGTTGTAGATCCCGAGCGGGCAAAGGCCATTGCCCAGATTCCACCTCCTAGTAGCAAAAAGGCCATGCAATCTTTCCTTGGGAAAATCAATTTTGTACGAAAATTCATATCAGATTTTGCCCAAATAGTCAGGCCTTTGCAGGGGATGATCAAGAAGAATGCGGTTTTCGAATGGAATCCACCTGAGCAGGAGGATTTCAATAAAATCAAGCAGGCCATAGTAGAAGCACCATCTCTCCAAAGTCCAGATTTTAGCAAAAGCTTCATCTTGTATACCTTCGCCTCTGATTCATCACTTGCAGCTGTCCTCACACAGAAAGATGCCAACAATGATGAATGACCTATATCCTTCATGAGTACTGGGTTGCAGGGAGCTGAACTGAATTACCCTGAGATTGACAAGTAGGCTTATGCAGTATACAAAGCAGTCAAGCATTTCAGGTCATACATCTTGAAAAACCATGTCAGAGTTTTCGTCCGCCACCCAGTTGTTCGCACACTTTTCGTGCAGCAAGAGCTGGGTGAGAGACGAGGGAACTAGATGGCATGTCTTCAAGAGTATGACATGGAGTTCAAACCAGCACACATTATCAAAGGACAAGGACTCTGCCAAATGACTGCGGAGGCTGCAAGCTCACACGGGGTTGAAGAAGAGTGTTGGGAACAAGAAATCGACGTGTATCCATTAGGGGAATTTTGAGGTCTAAAATGGGCCTCCTGAGGAAATTATAAAATAATAGTGGAAAAAATCAAATAAGATTTGATGACATCATAAAATTTTAGAGGGAAAAATGAAAAAACTACTTTTTCAACTCATATTTTCAACTTATCTCCCAAAGTTTTTACTCAAATTTCGAGTGGGAGTACTCGTTGGATGCGAAATTTAATTCCCCATCCAAAGAGTACCCATGTTGCATACTTTCGATGGGTCCTACTACACGAAAAATGAGAAATACATAAAAAAACGTGATTACAATCATGTTTTTTTATGTATTTCTCATTTTTCGTGTAGTAGAGTTCATCGAAAGTATGCAACATGGGTACTCTTTGGATGAGGAATTAAATTTCGTATCGAACGAGTACTGCCACTCAAAATTTGAGTAAAAATTTTGGGAGATAAGTTGAAAATACGAGTTGAAAAAGTAGTTTTATTATTTTATTATTTTTTAATATTTTTACCCTTTTATTTAAAAAATGGTAAATCATCCCCCATGGTTGACATCATCATCTTGAATCCTATTGGTTGTTATAAAGTTTATTTTTGTTGTACATTTTTCTTAGGAGGCCCATTTTAGACCTCAAAATTCCCCTAATGTCAGCAGAGAAACCCTTCTTGGTACTCTAACATTTTGGGATATTTGGCCCATGGCGTCTTGGATCCTATTTTGACTACCCAGCAAAAACGCGCAATAAGGCTTAAGGCTGCATCCTACCAGTTAATCCAAGGTAAGCTTTTCAAGAAACATCATGATGGAGTTCTGCTACGCTTCCTGGAACACGATGAAGCGCAGAGCATCTTGATCGAACTACACGACGAACCAGCCGGAGGGAATTTTGCAAGCGATACCACTGCCCACAAAATAATGCGCACAAGGTACTATTGGCCAACCCTTTTCAAATATGCTCATGCGTATGTCCAGAAGTGTACCCAATGTCAGAAGTTTTCCAACCGGGAAGTGCGGCCAACCGCTCCCCTACAGTCAGTGGCTGTGGAGGAACCTTTTTAACAGTGGGGTTTGGACGTGATTAGTGAAATCCTACCGCACTCCTCCAAGAAACACCAGTATATTCTCACTGCTACCGATTATTTCACCAGGTGGGTCGAAGCAATACCATTACGCCAAATCAACAATCAAGAGGTAATAGAATTTGTCACTCACTCTATCATAACCAGGTTTGGCGTTCCAACTTCCTTAGTTTTTGACAATGAAACTTATTTTTCATCTTTTAAGTTGTATGATTTTGCTTTGGAAAATGGTATTGTACTTAAACATTCTAAAAATTATTACCCCCAAGGAAATGGGTTAGCCGAGTCAACTAATAAAAATCTTATCCACATCATAAAAAACCTCTGTTGTCCCACCAGCGAAACTGGCATAACGCCCTCCATAACGCTCTTTGGGCTGACCGAGTCACACCCAAATCCTCGCTCGGCACCTCCCCGTATTTTCTTGTGTATGGAAAAGAAGTCGTCCTTCCTCCCCACTTATCTCTCCCTGCCATTGAGTTGTCCCAAGAAAGCCATGGCACCCCATGCCCCACCTTGAAGACCCGGATCGACACATTAATGAGACTGGAGGAGGAGAGGCAAAAAACCCGGGAAAAATTCGCCATCCACCAAATTTGGATTAAGAGATGGTTTGATAAAAAGTCTGCAGGGAGTAAAACTTTTGAAGTAGGAGACCTTGTCCTTAAATGGGATAAAGCTCACGAAGAAAAGGGAAAACATTCCAAATTCCAAGCCCTATGGACAGGTCCACTCCAGATTAAGGAGAAATTAGGTTCCCACACGTTTAGATTGCAAACTATAGAGGGAAGAATTGAGGTGCTCCCAGTGAATGAGCATCACCTCAAGCATTACTTCACTTAGTAGCCATTGGAGGGATGTCCCACCCCTGTAACCTATTTTATTGTTTTCTGTTTTGTTTTCGTTTTGTAGGTGTCCTTTAAAAAAAAAGAAAAGAAAAAAAAAGAAAAAGAAAAGAAAAAGAAAAGCTCAATAAGGTGGAAGGCATTGTAGGAGTCACACAATTGGCATACTACACCAGGATCTATGTTGATGAGAAGCCTCTCCCGAAAAACACAAAGGTGGCGAGAGCTTTCCTGTAATTGACACCCAAAGGTAGTACATGACCTAGCCCGAGCTACCAAGCGCGGGTAGCTCACCTAGCAAGCTTGAAAAGATGTATGTGAAAAGAAATTTGGATAAAGCAGCAACTAGACTGAAAGGGAATAGAGTTAACTTTGGGTGACATCAGGATATCTGGGAAAACCCAAAGTCCTCATACAGACCAGGAGCAACCTCTCTTACAAGTAAAATAAGTCGGGATCCCTCATCCGCCCAAGCAAAATTGCCTCTCTCAAATAAGTGCCATGAGAACACCTAAATAAGTGCCTTATTCACATTCAAAATAAGTGCAATAGCACACCAATAAAAGGTAAAGGATTGAGAAAGGCTTCCTGCGCAGAGAGGCGATGTGACAACTCCACCGGGGTACTGACCAGGCTCGCTGGCAGTGGAGCAACGTTTATGACTCCTAGGTAGTGACTCCGCCGGGACCGCGAGGTTTGCAGGCAGCGGAGCAACACAATCAGGACAAAATAATCGTACCGGATCCTGTGGATCCCTGAAGTTCTCCAACCCTTTCGGTCCAGAAACCAGAAGCAATGAAACTCGGTTAACCAACACCTAAACAGGCAAGCAGGCAAAGCAACCTCGCAAGGTGCCAAGGGCAAGGTAGTGGGGACCTTAAGGTGAAAGGAACAGCTGGAGAAGGCCCCTCCCTCCCCCCACCAAGGCAAACCATTAGTAGATATTTTGAGTCCAACCAGTGAATCGCCATTTGTTGTAGCCTCTACAACATCCTCCAAAAAATCCACCCTTTAAAATTTTTGGAGCCCCTTGAGCATAGAAAAACTAAGTTAAAATATAGAAAGGCTAAGAGTTGCTGAGTCGCAAAATGGTTCTTTTGCCCAGATCTGCGACCTAGCGACCCTGCGACCCCTCGAGTCGCTAAGTCGCAGATTTCTTGGATTTAAAAAAATCGCGACCCGACGACCCCCGAGGTCGCAAGGTCGCGAGGTCGCACCTCCCTCAAACCGCCGAATAGTGCGACCCAACGCCCTCATTAGTGGCTCGCACGCGTGACCCTTTTATAAATAGAAGGGTCACTAGGTCCCATTCTGTTCATGCGACAGAGAGAAAAAAACGCCTCTGACAGGTTGACTGGAGTGCGTTTTTCCCGGGTAAGTTGTCGTTTCCTCCTGTTTTTTCCTTTTCTTTGCTTTCTTGCCCTGTACACCCATATTAGCCTTTAAATTATCCATCTTCTTTGCTCCTATTGATCATTTAAGACTTGAGGTGCCCCATTTGCCCTAACACTTCCCCTTCTTGCATAATCTTGCCACTACTTCCCATCCAGCCTCCTATAATGTGTATTATTCCCCTGAAATTGCCCCCTTCCTCTGTTTTGGCCCACTTAGCCTTGATTTTTTGAAGTTAGAGGGAAATCTATTTAACACGGTGTGCGCTAAAACCCCTGGCTACCCCTAGTGTGACTTGCGACCCTTGTAACCTTGCGACCCCAATCGCTGAGTCGCCAGGTCGCATTCGCCCTCCATTTTGATTATTCGCGACCTAGCGACCTAGCGACCCTGCGACTCGGTCGCAGGTCACAGAGTCGCACTTCCTTCGGTCTTCCAAGAATTTGCAACCTAGCGACCTCGTGACCTGGTCGCAAGGTTGCAAGGTCGCAAAGTCGCTTCTCCCTGAGAGTTTTAACATCGCGACCTTTGCGACCCTGCGACCCAATCGCAGGTCGCTAACTCAGCCCTTCCCGTGTCTTCAGTTGGGAAAAAATAATAACTGAGCCTAGGCTTTTATTATTATGCCATCTTTCTTATCTTGGGACTCTTTCATGAACATGACAGGTGAATTTGAAGCGGACTTAGAGTGTGTCCCCGTCTCTTCAGATTCAAGCGACATGGGACCTCCAGTGGCCCACAAAAAGAACAAGAGCCCGTAAGCAGAAGACATAGAAATGGATATACCAATGTCCCCGCCCCCGATCTATAGGGACACCTTTTGTACATTTTCCAAAGGGGACAACATGTGTTGGTATCAAGTGTACCAGGAATTTTCTCGGCCAGAATTCCCAGAGGACCTCCCTAACCAACAAGCATACATACAGGTCAAGGCTCCACCATGCAGGTGCCCACCCTGCTATATTCCCATGCGCGGAGGTCATTGAGTGGATTATACAAAACACCGACCCCAAAAAGTGGGTAATCAAGGACTATGAAGGCAAAGAATTTGCGACTCTCAAGGGCTCGGATGCTCAGTTTTACTACGCATTGCTTGAACGAGAGGAGGCCTTTACAGAAGAATGGGCCACCACCCACGCAGTCGCCATAACAGATACCCTTAAAGGGTGGTGGGAGGAGCCCGAAAAATTCAAAGCCAAGAAAGATCAAGAATATCCAATGGCAGGTCTTAGGAAGGTGTATAAACTAGTGGCCGCTATGCTTTGCAGGATATACGGTCATCCCGATGCCACCACTTTCAGCGGTACATGGGTATCCCTGACGGAGTATGTCACTATGCACGGCACTCGGTTCAACTAGGCCAGCATGTTGATGGCCTCTCTTTAGACAAACATATCCTTGGAACTGGCACCAGATGATGGATATCCCTCTAAATTCTACATGGCTTCCTACTTGTTGGATGTTGTTTGTTCGAGGTGCCACTTTGAGGGATGGGCTCACAACTGGGATCCAAAGCAGGCACGCCCAGTCCACTTAGAGACGAAGGTATTTTTGGATTCCAAGTATAAGCAGGACATAGAGCCAATCTCTCAAGTCTTCATCCCGACGCTCTATAGAAAATTGTTCGGCCAAGACACTCCTTGCATGTTTTGGCGAGCCATGGAGATGTTAGGCAAGGTGGCGCATTGGTTCCCACTTGCCGAATACATGTTCATTCGAGTCTTTGGTTCATACAAGACTCCCCATGCTATGACCCAATATGTTACAGATAAAATGCTCATTCAGGAGGTCTATTTCCAGATGACTTCCGGTTTCTCTAAGGTCCTGACTAAAGGCAAGAAGAAGCTGTGGCCTACACTACCTCTCACTATCGGTACCTACACGGTCAAATAGTTCAGGGAGGTAGATGCAGAAGCAGAAGAAATGAGAGGTTATCGCCTAGGACCGTTGGGCCACCGAACGTATGACCCACAGAGGATAGTCCCTAATCACTGTAAGTGGGCTAAGTTCAAATGGAACTACCAGCACACTGAGTGCCCGTACGAGGATGAAAAAAGAAACTGGTATAACGCGGATAGGCAACTCGCCTCGGGGGTGTGGTCCGATCAAGAAGATTCAGATGATCACACATTGGAGGAAAGAATCCGTGAATTTGGAGGTGCTTCTTCTTCTCAGGCTAAGAAGCCTCGAACCAGTACAGGCCACAACACCGCTGCCCAACAGAAAGAGTAGGAGGCCAAAGCTCAGCACGAAACTGAAACGAAGACAAAAGAGGATGAAGAAAAGCGTAAAAAGAGCCTGAGGTCAGAGCAAAAGAAGAAGCAGGCAGAAGAGGCCAGAAGAAGAAAGGAAGAGCAGGAGGCAGAGGTTGAGGCGGAACGGCAGCTCAAAAGAGAATTAGATCAAGTGGAGGCCGAACACAAGAGGAAAGCATAACATGAATCAGCGGCAGAAGCATAACACATGCGAAAAGCAGAACAGGAAAAGGTAGAAGTAGAGCGACTGCAGAAAGAGGAGGAAGAAAGGAAAATAAAAGAGGAGGATAGAATATTAAAGAACATCGAGACATCTCCCCAAGTCACAGAATCACAAACTGAGCTACAACCCATCGAAGTGCCTGTAGTCAATACACGTTCTGCACTCTCTGATGCGAGCTCTTATGAAGGGCAAGAAGAAGAAGTATTTAACCTTACTAGGCTCACATATGATCAGTTCTCCCTCAAGATGCGACAAGAGAAAAGGAGATGCCTGGCACGAAACCCTTCCACCCCATCCACAGCCGCGACAGAGAAAGATATAGTCCTGGACACTAGGGCTAACTCGGAAATGATAACATCGGCCGGCACGGCTTTCGCCGCGGCCACAGAGGAAAATGTAAACTGAATGAGTAGAGAGATCCTCTCTCTACAAAATGAGCTACAAGAAGCAGAGCAAAGGGAGGCAAAGGTAGAGTAGGAAAAGGAAGCGTTAAAGGAGAAGATTCAACAGCTCCAAGACAAAACTGCTCCTGTTAATGAAGTACCGCTCACCGTTCGAAGAGAGCTGGATGTATTGGAGGTCACCATGAGGCAGGTCTATGGGGAAATGTTCACTATAAAACAAACAATTTCCCCCTTGGTAAGAGCCCAAGCAAAGACTAACCAGAGGAGCGAGCAACTGAAGGAGGCCTCAGCCACTTTGGATAGAATGATAGAATGGACGAGTTGGTACCCCTAGGCTCCGGAAAACTTGCCCAAGAAAGAATGGATCCACACCCAAGATGCCAAGGTCCAGATCCAGATTAAAATGCAGTCCAAAGATAAGCTATCCAAGGACCTAGATAAGGTAATGGCCGCATACGAGAATTTGATCAGTGACATCGACTCAATGCACGCCCTACACCACATTCCATTGCTGGGTGCATTGAACGATGAAAATACATGGGGACAAGTGGACCATGAGATTCAGACATTTTTGCAACCTATTAGACAAGCCGCTGCCACTTCCGATCTTGCAGCATCGCAGGAGAACTTGGGTAAATTAATTGTCACACTAGTCTGGATCTACACCAAACTGGCCTCTTTAGCCAACCAGGTCACGCAGAAAAGAGAGACTTTAATTCCAAATGCCTTGGAGTGTCTGCATCGGTTAAGGGAAGAAGTTCCCTTGATTTCCCCAATAGCGGCAGATTATCGTGTGTGGCAGAACTTTCTCAGAGAGCAACAAGTTGATGCCCCTGACCTCATGATCGCATGCACATTCTCATGATCGGTTGGCAGTAGGTCGCAGGTCGCACTTGGCAATAGGTCGTAGGTCGCACTTTGCAACTGGGTCACAGGTCGCAGCCTTCATTCAGGTCGAAGGGTAGCTCAACAGTTGGGGAGGCGAAAAGTCAGGAAGCCCAAAGGGCAAGTTCTGGTCTCTAAAACTTCCTTCGGCAAGATTGTAAAGGATCTTTTTTTTGGGACTCAAAGAGTTAGAGAGCATTGTGTAGAAGGACGACACTCTTTTGAATATGAATATAGATACTTGTTAAACTCCTTTTGGATCTGACGTGTTTTTTGTTGCGAACACTATGAGTATTTCTTTTTCAGTTTCCAACATATTTTGATTAATGAAACTGTGTTCCTGATGGCATCATTTATGCATTATATTTCTCTGTACTTGTATTAACGATGTTAAGTTTATTTACGCTTCCTCAATGAATGTTAATAAATTTGTTTACTAACATTTATATTTTCATCATAAACATTTAAGGAAGTGAGGGGTGTTTTGCCATAAAGAATTGTTTCTTCTGTGGTTAGAACAACGTGCAAGCATGACCTTAATGATATGTTGTTGACAATATTTCTTTTGGCTTCATGTTTTATTATTCATCTTGCTACACATAGTGTTATATACTCGTTTAAATCATCAATCATGTATCTTGTATCGTTCGAATAAGCGTGTGTCCACAGTTTCATTGAGTTCTATTGAGACCCAAGGAAAGGAGACTTAAGCGGTAGCCGGACCCACACCCCGGACGGGATCCCTACTCCAAATGGTTTAGAGTCTATTTGGGACTTTTTACCGGGGAGATCCCTTGCTGTTGGTCGGACAGATTTTCCTGTCAACACATTGATAATTTTAGCCTCCTCTATGTCCTTTTTAAGGGTGATGTTTATCTCCTCCATGATTAGCTTTGGCAAGTGATTTAAGAGATACGAATAATCCTTGGGCGCAACATATTTAGTAAGAATTTTTTTATAGTGATTGAAAGCGGAAACCTTTATACATTCCTGATTTTTCTGAATTGTTCCTTCATTATCTATTATGGATGAGATGTTATTCCTTGTCCTTCTAATCGTAGCTTGTTTGTGAAAGAAAGAAGTATTTGTGTCACTAGCCTGAAGCCAAAGGTTTATATATTTTATCCTCCACTTCTCCTCTTCTTTCCTATTGAATTTATACAAATTCCAAATAAAGATATTTCTCTTGATCTAAATTTTCTTGATTTGCTCCATGTATATAAATTTTGTTATGAATTGCTTCCAGCTTTGATTTGATTTTTGTTCTGGCTTTGTTAGGTTCCTTGTAGTGGAGTTTGGCCCAATTATTTAGCACCATTCGAACATTCTTCAACTTTGATTCCAAAATGTGCAAAGGGGAGCCCTCTACATGCTGCAACCAAGTATGATGCACGATTTGTCTAGCTTCAGGTATTTCACTCCAGAGGGGGTTGTATTTAAAAGGAAGAGGACCGAGGGAGGACTGATAACCGAGAGAGAGGGTGACTGGGTAATGATCAGAGGCTAAGGAGGAAAGGATATTAGAAGAGGCAACATAGTAGGAATAAATAAGAGGAACAACCACTATAAAACGATCAAGCCATTCCATTATGTTTCCCACTCCAATTCTGCGATTAATCTAGGTGAATTTACGATTTTTTGGGATGACATCAACCAAATCGTGATCTTGGATGATGGTTTCAAGCTGGTCTTTAGATGGATCCGAATTGAAGCAGCCACCTCTTTTTTCATTGGCATGCAAGATCAAGTTAAGATCCCTGCCAATGATGATATTTTTATTGTCCTCATTGTCTATATCTATTTTCATTGTGCTCCAACAAGCTTCTTTGTCCCTATAATGATTAGGCCCATATATATTATACATGATGATCTCAATGTTCTCTTTAATACTTTGAAGGTTTACTTTGATCCATTTTGGAGTTTTGACAGCTCCATTTTGCTCCCAAACATTCTGATACCAAATGGTGGCTATTCCTCCTGAGGCACCCCTAGATTCCATGTGAGTGCCCGTAGATTTCTTCATTCTATTTATAATGTTTTCTATATCTTGATCTCCTTGCTTAGTTTCTTGAAGGAGAATGATGTCAGGTTTTTCTTAATTCATAAGGTCTCTTAGAGCTGAGTTTTTTGAGGGGTTCCCTAAACCCCTGCAGTTCCAAGAAAGGGCTTTCATCATTTCAGGAATGCACGTTGAGGACCTGCCTTCCCTCCTTGTTCATTCTGACTTGATTCTTTGTTATTTTGCCCTAGAATAAAGGGTTCTATAGGATGCTGAATTCCAAGGGCTATGTATTTTTGGGATGCTTCATCTCTATGATGCTTGGAAGACTTCCTTCCAGGGCTAGTTTTTTTAAGAATTTCGAAGGTGACCGCGTGTTCTTTTGTTGCGTTTCTTGTGATCCGGGCTGAAGAAGGTTCTGAGGAAGAGGAGGGAGGGAAAGATTTGGAAGGGGATAACTGAGGAGAGGAAGAGAGAAGATGGGAGGGGATGGAGAGTTGAGGAGGGTCCTCTTCAAAGAGGGCAAGGGAGGAGAAGGGATTAGTGGACGCAAGGGAGGGGATGGAGCGAGGATTAAGGGGGGGATCAGTGGGTTGCTGAGGGGAAGGGGAGAGGTTGGACAATGATTCTTTGGGGGAGGGGTAGATTGGGAGGATTGCACTGAAGGATTACCAGGGTTTCTAGGGTTTGGAGCAATTTATTTTTTTTTTTATTTTTTTTTTATTTTTATAGTTTCCCATTGGTTTTCTGGATCAGGATTTTCAATGTCAATGACTTTGGAAGATCTATTAGCAAAATGACCATATTCATGACATACATTGCACTTGAATGGAATTTATTCATAGTCTAGCTACTATATGTGGGTCCAGTTGTCGACATTAAGCTTGATCACCTCAGGAAGTCCTTTTCCTAGATCCACTTCAACGCAGATCCTAGCGCAATCTTGCATGTTGTCCTTCGGCTCGCTTCGATCAATGAATTTTCCTACTGCATTTCTGATTGCTAGGACAGAATCGTCGCCCCAATAGTGCAAGGGGAGATGGGGGAGACGGACCCAAATTGGAACATCATTAGGCATGTCGAGTTCTAGATCAAAGTCTGGAGTCCATTTGTTGAGGTAGAGCCCTATGATGTCCATGAAATATGGCCCATTCCTAAATATCAAATCCTTGTCTTATTTTGATTTAAAATGGAATGTGAAATAGCCTCTACCATAAAATCTGATTAAAAATTTTCCACTGATCTTGTCCACCCAGTTGTGCCTGACCCATTTTTGGACTGTATTCGGTGAGGGCCACAGGCTAGTGAACTGCTCGATAAGATATTTCTCAATTAGAGAGAGAGAAGCCATACACGAGATAGCCAGAGGTAGAGAGACTTCCTGAATGCCTTTAATTTTCTTGACAAAATTTGAGATTACTGGTCTGGGCATGGAGTATTTAAGGAACTGATCAATGCCGAGAAAGCTTGGGCATGATCAAGTGGAGAGGCCGCCTCCAGGATAGCCTCTGGAGGGGCCATGCGCCCTGGATTAGGCAGCAACAGAAGGGAGGAGCGCGCCTACGCCGGGGTTTGCTAGGTCCTAGTCGTGGCACCTGCAAAAAATCCCAAAAATATGTTGATTGATAATAGCATGATCGATGCATATAATTTTGTATATTTTAATTCTAGGTCATTACATTCCACTCAAACTTCTCAAGTTAAAATTCTCACCAAAAATCATGCACAGAATTCTTCCTGCTTCAAGAGGGATTTCTCTCTCGCTATATATATATATATATATGTCTAAAAAAATATATAAAAAAAATCAGAATTTCTAATACAAGCATCTTACTAAAAATTGAAATCATAAATCTTAAATTTTTAATATTCATAAATAAAAAGAAAGCCACCCATCATCTATCTCTGTGTATAAAAAATGATTTAAATTATCAGTTTTAAATATTAACAAAATGTAAAGATTTATCATTATCATCATTTCTTTAATATTTTAAACATATATCATACTTAAGTTTTAATAATATGACTTTTCATTATCGCTATTGTAATTATCATAATAATCAATAGTATAATCTATTTCATCAAAATCATTGTCACTATGAGTGTCCTCCAAATCATTGTCCCCGTCTTCTTCATCTTAATCATCCTAAGAAACCATATTGTAGAAGATATTGCCATAATCTTTACAATCACAATTAAACTTTAAACCTTCATGCACCCACTTAAACTCATATTTATTTATAACAAAATTTGAAATTGCATATGAAGATACAAAAAAACTGTTATTAGTCTCCTTAATAATTGTACATATAATTTACTGACTTAATATTTAAATTGACATCTAAAATATTTTTGAAAACAATAAAATAACATTATTAAAATAAATATAAATGATCTTACGTCTAGAGGGTTTTGGATAGGCAATGATGGGGTGCTTTGTTAAGACATTCCTAGATGTGAGGTCACTGGTTCAATTCCCTACACTGATCAGAGTGATATATTGAACATGAGAATAAAAATGTAGTCCTATCAAACTTAAAAAAAAATAATCTTACATAAAAAGAAGAAGATAATTACTTTGAAACTAGCCAGCTTTTAACACATTCCAAGGGAAAAATTCAGACAGTATTTGGGGATAAAAATAGGACCAGGGCACACCATATCTTCCATAGTTCATATCTACTTAACTAATACTGAACATAACATTCAAGAATAATATTCAGCTAAGGAAATAAGATGAGGGAATGCCAACATTCCTATGCTTAAACTGAATTTAATCATTCCCAAATAACACAGATGAGAGAAAACATTCAGATAAATATTTTTAGTCAGAGAAGGGTACTGATAGATAGTAGGTCCTAACTCTATGCATGTTGTTATTTATAAGAGAAGATGAAACACAGTGAAAACAGAAACAAAATGACAAGTTACAATGAGAAAAACATCACCGTCAACATAGACCAGGATCCCATAAATCAGCTTGTATTGATGCTCCAAACCAGTTACAGCTTTAAGTCCAATGCTTTATTTTAGAAACCATCTACACATCTCAGCCTAACCTATCTATCACCAACAAAGCTCCCAGGGCCAATGAACACTATTTACAAATAGAAGTCTCAAGCTCAATTACATTTGAATGTTCAGTAACTACATCAACTAACAATTCCTCATCTTCTTCAGAAGTATTTATAGAAGAATGACGAGGCGGGAGAGGATAAAAGATCTCCCAAGATAATCAATACAGTCTTAATGGCTTCTCGGCCTTTGAGGGGCTCGATGAAGAATTTTAAAGGTGTTTCACTGTATTAATTGATTTACATTTATGAATTAAGCTTGGTGGGAGATTTTGTTGACCTTTGAGGCTCTGTTTTATATTAAAGTAACTCTGCTGATATTTCTTGCAATAAATTTTCTTGGTAGAATTAACTCTCTGGCTGCGCTGAGGTAAATATCTTCGTTTGATCAATAACTTCGGCCTCTGTTTGGATGCTGGTGGCTACAGGTGGCACTGTGGTAGCTGAGAGGAATCAATTTTCCTCTGTTGAGGCAGTGGAGGCCTGTCTGTCTGATAACACTTTTGATTTACCTTTAATTCTATTTTTAATTTGGGGGATTAGGCTTTTGATAATCAATCTTAGCCGTAATCCCCACAAATCTGTCTTCAATCTTTGTTCTGCTGTGGCAAGTCTTCAACACTGATACTCTTTTAATTGTGATTCAATAACACAGAGTCTTGTTGATGTGTAGGCTGCACAGGGCTCTCAAGGCATCAATGCCCATGAAGCATTGACGAAACGTGGAATTTGAACCCCGCGAATGGTCTCCTTTGATGAATCAAAGGCACGTGAAACGTCTTTCCCGGCCTTCGGCCTTTCTTTCGATATAATGGAAAACCATTAATTCCTGCAAAATACAAACAATAATTATAAAATCCTGCGTTATTTGGGGAAAAAATGCTTTAGAGGGTGTGGGAGGAGCGTAGCCGTTGGATGGCAACATCCAACGGTGGAGATCTGTGTAAAATGGTCGAAAGGAGAGCGATGGGAAGTAATAAATTAGATTCTTCGATCTGCAGAGATCGACGGTTGGGAGCGATCTGGGACGTATAATAGAGAAATGGCGAAAAACAAATAAATAAGGTTAAAAAACCTTAGGCGGAGGGAAAATAAATTAAAAATCGAAATGGGTTTCGGGAGGAACACAAGCCGTCAGATGAGATCGAATGGACGGTCCAGATGCAATCAGAGGCATTCAATCGGCGGGGAAAGAATTTGCACAGCGCTGAAAACTTGCGATGCGATTGAGTGCTGACCATCGATCTGTAGATCAGATCGATGGCGGAAAGTGAATCGGAGGGGTTTAAAAAGGCATAGGAAGGGTTAATGATCAGAGCGAATCAGAGCCATTGGATCTGAGGAAAGCGGGGAGGAAATCAACGGTGGACAACCAATCGGGGGATCGACAATTGAGGGAAGAAATAAAACGCACCCGATGGAAAAATCCGATGCGATTGAGCACTGACCGTCGATCTGCAGATCATATTGACGGCGGAGAGTGAATCGGGAATCGGTGATCGGAGGGGGCATTATGTTAAATGCACTGAATGAGAATGTTGCGATGCGATGTTGCGCGAGCCGTTTGATCGGCCTTATATCAACGGTCAATATCATTTCAACTTTACACTGGCAGAAACCCTTATGATATATGAAAACCCAAAGTTTTCAATATAATCCAAAGTTTTACACTTTCGGGGCGGGATATATATTTATGGTATGGTCTGGCGCCCGACTGCGGGGCCTTTAGTTATATGGAACATGATAGGCCTGGAGCTTTTTATAACAAAGGGCCAATCACAATCGGAGCCTTCAGGCTTGGTCTTTTCAATCTAACCATTTAAACTTTTCCGATGCGATAAGCGCTTCGGCCTTTGTGCTTGGTTTTACAAAGAAAAAAAAGGACCGGGGTTTATACATATGGGACTTTAATCGCATCGGAAGTTTTGATGCGGTCTTTCAATCAACCCGTTGTGAATTTTGCGATGCGATTGGCGCCTTGTGGGCCTAGCACCTAGTTCCAGGGTGCGGGCAAGTGGGGGAAGTGGTTTAAGACTTAGCCCAAGGGGGCTAAAGTCCTTAGTAAATAAAAATTTGTTTTTTATGAATTTTTTCAGAGTTTTCAATGGATTTTGGGGTTTCCGAATAGTTTAAAAATGAGTTTTAAACTATGGAAAATGATTTTCATGAATGGAAGAAGAGGAATCATGAAAATAGAGGAGTTTTATGGAGAAAAAGGGGAGCAAAATGAAGGTTAGTTTTGAGTGGAGGAAGGGGAAAAATGATGATTTTGCAGCAATATTTTCACTTATGGAAACAACAGAAATTTTGAGTATAAAAAAGGGAACAACAGTGAAGATTTGGACAGAGGCATGAGGCCTTCAAGAGTCTTCAAGAGCCAACACTCTTTAGTAATAAAATTTGTTCCTTGAAAGCTCCAAAAATGATTTAGCCAGCATTTGATATAACAAATTTTATAGCTGGCTAACAAACTCTATATTTTATATTAAACAAATTGAATTACAAAAACATAAACATTAAAACATTACAAAAATAAAATTAATAATTTTTCAAATTAATTGCCCTTTATATTACATAATTAGCTATGAAAGATCTAATTCTATAAGATGATTTTGATTTCAAATTAAAAAATACTAATAAGATAACTAAAAAAAATTCACCTATATTAAATATTGGCTTGGACAAATAAATATTGTTATAAAAAACAAATAATAATATTAAAATTATAATAGTTTATATTGTTAAATATAGTTATAAATTAAAATTATATTAATTTTATATTTTATTATATTATAAAATATTAAATTAATTTTTAAAAGATTAATTTAGAAATACTTATACCGTGGAGATCATATCCTTGAAGGTAAAATTTCTCATGCCCTATCCAACTTTAAAATAACACCTTTGTTGTTTCTATACATGAATGCAAATCACTAGGACACAAAGGACATATTGTATTTGAGTTGTCCTAATCCTTCCAACATCATCCATGTTAACTGTTGGAATATCTAATTCCTACTTGTCTTCAGTTAGAGTCTGTTCCTATTTGTTAAGTTAGTTCCTAGTTTGGTGTGAGGTTGAGATATTCTCTCAACTAAATTATTGTGCGTCTAAGATAGATTCTCTATCTTGAGACTGTACCTCATGTATATATATGTAACTTGCTTTGATTAATGCAATAGAGCTTGCATGCTCAGTTTCTAAGTTGGTATCAGAGCCCGTTTGGGCCTGGGCCTGGGCCTGGACCTCGGCCCCTACTGGGCTGAGGGAAATAAAAAATATATATCTGTTTTGTTTTAGTTTTTTTTTTTGGGTTGTCCAGGTGCGGGTGAGAGAGGCATACCTCAAGCTGCCAGTGTTGTGTGAAGTGATCAACGAGCTGGAGATTTGGCTGCTGTGTTCTGCGTTCGTTGCTGTCACAGAGAAAAGAGAAAGCTGCTTAGAATTGACTACTCGCTGTGCAACTGCAAAAAGTCATTTTTTTATATCTCCAACGCTACCACACTATGATTTCTTGCTGTGCTTAAAATTGGTCCCAGGGTCTCTGGCTGGAGTTTAGTGCCTTCATTATCGTTCTTGAATGCTCACATGTTCTCTGATGGTTACAGTCTTGCTTAAGCTTTTGCTGAGGCTCCTTTATAGGTTCTCTGCATCAACATAAATCCCCACAGTTTATATTTGAGTTGCAGACGAAAAAGACCAAGATTCCAATGGTTGATGAACATGAAGATGATGCGTTCAACACTTTTTTCAGTGAGACAGGAGCTGGAAAACATGTGCCGAGAGCTGTGTTCGTAGATCTGGAATCCATAGTCATTGACGAGGTTCGAACAAGTGCAGTGTTCGTTGTGTGAGCTGCATGAGACTGTGATCGAGATTTGAATGTACGGTGTTTGATTGCTGTATCCCTGCCAGGGACAAGAGGCTACAGTGTGCAGTTGATCTCTGAGGATCCGGATTGGATCAGATCGGATCTACCTTGATCCTTGTATAATTTTAAATTTGTTTGGTGCGATCAGCGTTGCCCATATTTCTATCAAATTTTTGTTTTTCTTGCAGATATAATGACTTTCCAGAAATTACGAAGCGGTGGAAACTGTCTGAGTTTTAATGGAAGTCGCTGTCATAGTTCTGGACAAGCTTGGAAGCCGTCACTGGGAGATATCTCGGGAGGTCTAATGTGACGCTGAGATCATCGAAATGGGAACCTTTAGGGGCACAGGAAATTATGAGATTGGCAACGAATACCTAGAATATGAAGGCTGGCTAAACGACTTGAGCAGGATAATAGATGGTGAGGGTGCCATTGTTGGATTGGATGAGGTATGGATGAATGTATTCTGGTTGGGATCCACTCTTCAACACATAATTTTTCCATGCACTGTTGGTGGGCAACAACAACTTGCGTGGGAGAAAGATTTGCGTGGAAGCTAAGAAGGACTGGCAGGTTTGCGTTAAGGAGATTGCAATTGGAATGTAACTATAGCAAGGCAGAGATGGAAAGGTTTTGTAATGCACTTATCTCAATCAGAAAGGAAATAATGGAAATTGAGAATGGGAAATCGATTCTCACCACAATGTTCTCAAGGGAGCTCCCCATCCGACAGTTTTAGTGATGGCAGATGAATGGAACAAACCTTATTCGAGGGAAGTTGTTGCATTCCCTGCGTCGTGGGTTTGTGCCTCCAAGTTATGGCCTTCAACAGGATGAGTGGACAATGTCTATGGTGACTGCAACCTTTTCTACACACTTCTTCAACCAGGATATGTGGTTGAAGAGCAGTCAGTTGCTGCACATTTGTAAGGATGATTGACTTATTTTCTCATATAGGATCAAATTTGTTTGGTGGTATAATACACAATGTGAGGCAATCGATGCCGCCATTAATGAGGTGAAAATGTTTTACATAAGCAAATTTAAAACCATGTGTATTGAAATTTATGCCGGCAGAAAACTCATCTTGGGTAGGAGCAAGTCAGCCTTCAACAAGAAGTGTCAAATATTTTGAAGATGCAAATAGTAAGGTAAATCTGGTTGAGTTATTTATTGTGACATGTAGTTCGGCCAACTACTGTCATGAGTTTGAGTCTATGTTGGAATTGGCCATTCCAACAACAGACAAATTTATTTGCAGGAATGATTTACTACCAGATATGATGATGACATGACAATGAAAATGACATCTAAGGATAGTGCCTGAAGCTACATCAGAAATTGGAGGATGATCGAGTTGGTGTGTGTCGAGTGTGATGGAAACAGATTTGCATGTTCCAGTGCGAGGAGATTATCCTGGCGGTAGTTCTTTGTTGTTGCAACCTGATAACCAATGTGAGAAGGCATGTTTGGAAGTCTCTTGTGTCGGCACCAGATGTCCATCAACGATGATGGAGAGCTGAATATGGTGCAATGAGCATGGATGTTTGTTGTGTTAGTTACATTATTGTGGTGACGTTACTGCAGATCCGACCCATGTGTCATTGCATGCTCTAGAGAAGAGCTGGTAAGCCTTAATGGCTTGTGGCCCCTTTGTGGCTGGAAAGCCTTTGTTGCGGTGATAAGCCTGGATGGCTGGAGAGCCTTCGTGGCGATGATAAGCCTAGGTGGCTGGAGAGCCTTCGTGGTGGTGATAAGCCTGGATGGCTGGAGAGCCTTCATGGCGGTGATAAGCCTTTGTGGCTGTGATAAGCCTTCGCAGCTGTGTTGAGCCTTCGTGGCTGTGATAAGTCTTCGTTGCTGTGTTGAGCCTTTATGGCTGTGGTGAGCCTTTGTGGCTGTGATAAGCCTTCGCAACTGTGGTGAGCCTTCGTGGCTGTGTTGAACCTTCGTGGCTGTGATAAGCCTTGGTGTCTGAGTTGAGCCTTTGTGGCTACATTGTATCTCCTCAAGGCTGAGCGTCTAAGCGGTGGAGGTGAATTACTGCTTGTCGAAATGTGAACTAGAAAGCAGATGAAAGGGTGTTGCTTGTGCATGAAGCAACGTGGAGTGATCAGTTTTCAGTGATATGATAGGGATCAGATCGAAGA
The DNA here is from genome assembly GCA_034641835.2 of Pinus albicaulis. NCBI lineage: Eukaryota > Viridiplantae > Streptophyta > Pinopsida > Pinales > Pinaceae > Pinus > Pinus albicaulis. The sequence continues at coordinate 431,022,788 of CM076577.1, read as the reverse complement.
CAACGTGCAGTGTATGATCTTGGATCTGCTCTCAGCAACAGTGTGGGCAGTGTTCTGGTGAACTGAAATTCGGGACGACCTGTCCGTAGCAGTGAATGGCGTGGCAATGTGTTGAACGTTTGCATGCCAGTTTTTTTCTTCATGGATATTGTATTATTGTCATGGTTATCACTTGTGCTTATATTGTCATTTGGTATTGTTTTTTATTTGGTATGGGTAAATGTGGACCAGTCTTGAAAGTTTGTATACATATTGAGATTCGCGACCTCAATATGAAGTCATTTTGTTAGAATTCACGACTCTAAATAATGACAGGTATAGCATGGAGATTCAAGACCAGTACATCCAAAATTCAAAAAGTACAAAATCTATGACAGGAATATTCAAGCGAGAAAGCTCTAGCATATGAATGGTATGGCGAGTGCAAAGGATGATGGAAAATCAAGTTTGTGAGAGTTTTTTTTTATGTGAGTTTCTTGGAATAGACTCATGACCATGAGTATGAGTCATAGTTTGTAATTAGAAGCAAATCTACATGTCATTTATTATTTGTATGTGCTGTAAGACCCAGAGAGGCATGTATACCCCTTTGTTATATGTTCCCTCTGTCAGAGAGTTTTAACACCCTGGAAGAGTGTGTCATGCGGGATGGATACACTTGGGTGGGCCGTATTGGTTTTAGACTCCATAAGGTGAAATTTTATATCAAGGGGGAGTTAATCGAGAGGTTGGATGAACCATGTATGTGAAGGACTTCCTAGTAGACTGGCGGTTGCCGCGGTTGGAACCCATGCATTTCGGTAGATGGTTGTTCCTTTATATGGACATCAACAAGTAGTCATTGTAGATTTTGTAGATGGATATTGAGACAAGTAGTCATTAAGGGGGAGTGTTGAAATATCTAATTCCTACTTGTCTTCAGTTAGAGTCTGTTCCTATTTGTTAGGTTAGTTCCTAGTTTGGTGTGAGGTTGAGATATTCTCTCAGCTAAATTATTGTGCGTCTAAGATAGATTCTCTATCTTGAGACTGTACCTCATGTATATATATGTAACTTGATTTGATTAATGCAATAGATCTTGCATGCTCAGTTTCTAAGTTTAACCAAGCCAATCAAGCTATATCCACTAAGCTGCTACATATTTAAAGCAAATCTTCATACTATCTAAGTTCAAAACTATCTCCATTTGAAACATTGAAATAGTTCTTTGTCCACTATAGGGTGGACCTCATCAAAAATCTCAAGAACGTTTTGCAGCTCATGAAACATCTTAGGAACGTTAAAACACAAATGTACTTTCAAGTTTGGAATTATAGATTTGGGATTGTTGGCTAGCATTTATGGATCAAATCCAAAGGAGAAAGCTAATCTTGTTCCTAAAATTTAGAATTTAAAACCACAATTTATCACAATGAATATTCAAAGAATATGTATAAGTTGACATACAAAAAATTTAAGAATACGTGTAAGTTGACATACAAAGATTAAAAAAATATATAAAGATTTAAATAATATAGCAAAACAAAACTCCAGGTCTCAAAATTTATCACAACAAAGATTCAAAGAATATGTATAAGTGGACATACAAAGATTCAAATTATATATAAAAATCATTTCAAGAAGCCAAAATCTTGTACCTAAAGAGAATGCAGAGGTAACCTTTAGAACGTTTGATTATGTGGCTGTAGTTCTGATACTTCTTCCACGTGTTGTTGTAAGAAATAAAATTCAACTCTGCCTCTACACTACTTGAGTGAGAAGCATAATCCTAACAAGACATGTCCCTCTGCCAATGATCCCTGCAGTCAATAGAAAACAAGAAGCTTGTCATTTCTAGCATTTTGCTACAACGAGGATGTGATGAGCAGGAGGATGAAGAAGGATCTTGTGGGCACCTGTCTAATTTTGTTAAATCCATAAAAAAGGAACAATCAAAATATGGTCAATATACTTTCTCTATATCTGTAATTTGTGTTTCTTCAAATATTCTTATAAAAATCTCAAGCCATTTAGATGGAAATGATTTCTCACAATCAACTTTATTGAGATTGGAATTACACCTAAGACGTGGGATTTAGGCACACAATCATATCTAGCCAACTTAACCTTTACGTATAGAGTCATATGAGAAAAAAATGTTTGTGACAGAATAAAAAAATCTCGTGCATCAGAATCATATGGACATCCTCAAAGAAAGTATTGCATTGTTGCATGAGGACCCTTTCATATCAACAATAGGTCTTGTAGTTACACCAAAATCAACATTGGTGGTGTTATGGGGATGGGATTTCAACAATTGGAAGGTCACATCCATGCCCAAATTCTCCCTCCTTTCATCTGGTGACAAGAACAAGATTGAATTTATAAAAGGTGGAGCATTGTGGGGATGACCATTGAGACTGATTAATATCCATGCCTAAATTCTCCCTCCTTTCATCTAATTATGAGGACAAGATTGGATTTATAAAGAGGTGGAGAGTTATGGGGACGACCATTGAGACCATGTCGCATCCATGCCCAAATTCTCCCTCCTTTCATCTAATTACAAGAGCAATCTTGGATTTATAAAGAGGTGGAGTGATGCACGATCATGTTTTGCAGATAATAGATTTTATATATACACAACATAGTATAGGTATATCACCGTGTTGGCATGCACCCACTTCCATGGATTATAAAATTTTAATAGGGTTTTGCATTTCAATCTGTTGTGCATGAAAGGATTCAATGAAACACAAATTCTTTGTTGTCCTCGGTGAAGCATTTATAATAGATAACAATGACACTAGCAAATACGTCATGACTAATACTATTAACTCCTACCCAAAATACGCTAACAAAACAAAGTAGATGATGGTGCTTGTTTGGAGGCAAATCATGAGAAATTTGTTAGCTTATATCATTCAAATACATATAGTGTTAGTGATAAAAAAGAATTTGATCAATAAATTATGTAGTGTTATAGTATAATCTATGTTATTTATATATATATATATATATAGATGAGAATTATCAATTTTATTAGTTATTTTTGAAATACTAAAATTATTTATGAATCACAATTAAATAAAATGTTTACCTTTTTTTTTTTTAATATAAATCTTCATGTGAAATAAATTAGTCATCCCTCTCCATTTTATGATGAAGGCTATTCAAGGTCTCTTTGTTTACACAATTCTAGAGATAATTTTATCATTCATATGATGAGTTGTTTTCAATAATCTTCTTCCTTGTTCTCATATTTAAAATAATTTCCTTTTTGGATTCCTACTTAAATTTCTTGGGATTCAACTAGGGATATAACTTGGGTCTTTTTGTGATCATCCATGTTGTCATGGTCCCAATGGTTGTTATCGGTCCTTGTACTTATGTACAATGATAGTGGTGTTATGGTCCTTGTTCACATGTACAATGATGGTGGTCTTGTTATTTTTACCTTGTCCTTTTACTTCTCACAACTATTGAGAATGCCATAATGATCTACATGCTTGAAATTTTTATGTGCCTTCTTTTTATTACCAATTTACTAGTGTTGAACAAATGATTTATTAATGATCATGCAATTTAATAATATAAAATACATTATTATGACCATGAAGGCCACCCAGAGACTTCATGACCTTCAATTTTTGGGAAAGATCTTCAACTTAATAGTAATGTCCCTTCCTTGTTATTACAAATCCACTAACAAAATCCATTAAGAAGCTATCCCAAGCTCCACTGCGCACATGTAACATATGGATGGTATAGGGTTTATTTCTATATGGGCTTCCCAATATAATAAAGTATGTATCTTTACATCTTCTTACATTTTAGGCTAATAAATATTCCTTTATAACTTGGCAACTATCTTCCAAATGCAAAAACCTATTGTAACATTAGAGATGTGAGCCTCTTTGATAAGCTATAATATTCCACCTTCACTAATGAAGAGATTGTGTATCTTGTACACAAATCCATTTTCTCAATGATAGTCATTGTCAACTTTAGTTTTTCTTCATGAAATTTTCCTTGTAACTATGAAACACCTCTTTAAAGTCATCATTCTCTATGTATGCATCATGGGTAAAATGATCCATGTGCATAGGAGTTCCAAACACACTTTTATTTAACAATATCTTATATTGACTGGATCCTCTCTGCAAATGTAGTTAATAGACAAAGGAATGACAAATTTTAAGGGTTGCTTGCATGCTTGTCACCTTGTATGTCTTTATTACTTGTTACATAGGCTTTGGATTGAACATGAAAGTTAATCCCTGGTTACAGAAATGCAATACAACGTCTCACATATATTGTTACTTTTCAACTATATGTTTATCTATCTAATGCAATAGAATATCTCAAATATATTGTTACTTTTTGTTTGTCTATCTATATAATTTATGGGATTAATATTGTAGTTCATGCCAATACATGCATATGACAATGAGTGGACTCTCATAGAGGCTGAAAGCTATATAAATCTATTTAATTTTATTGTATGTCTTAAAATTGCGAGAAGAACAAGTGCAAGTGTTATGTTTCCACAAGGTTTTCTCTTTAGAAAAATAAAAACCAAATTCTAAATATTCTTATTCCTATTTGTACAAAATAGGAGGCATTATCTAAACAATAATTTGAACTTTCCTTCGAAAAATGTCTTTGGTAGTTCTTCTCATGTCTATTAAAAATGTCTCTGGTAGTTCTTATCATGTTTATTGAGGCTCATTCTTTCCAGTCAAAGGGGTTTATTTTCCCTCCAAAAACAAAGCTTGATCTCCAACAATAGAGCCTGATACATGAGCTAAAGAGCTTAATGCAGGAGGATTGAAAGAAACATCTAGACCCTCGAGACAATACACATGGAGATTGTTACTTCTATAAATGAGTGTATGCATGCATACCTTATTTTTGCATGACATCGAAATTCACATGGTGGTGTAGGTGCCAGTTGAGGAGAAAATGGGTTGTGGTGTATGGTTATCTTTAGTCTTTAGAAGAAAAACATATAATGTTAATCGATTAATGTTAGCATTACTTGTTTATGAAAAAAATTGTAAAGCATATGCCTTTTTAAACTAATATTTTGATACACTTTGTACCTTTCTTCCCTGGGAAGAGGCCAAATAAGGTCTCAAAAATCTTCATTGGCTAAGAAAAAGCATTGTCCATATTCAATAGGGTGGAGAAAAAGTATACCAAAACATGTCTTAAAAATTTAGGTTTAATGTTTTGATTTCTATGTAGGGACTAATATAAAGGAGGAGATTGATTACTATAGTCCCTGCTGCCTTATGGCAAGGACTAAATTTTTTTTACTTTGTTTGTTATTTATATAATTTTTCGTGTCAAATAAATTAGTAATCTCTGTGCATTTTAGGATGAAGGCTATTCAAAGCCACTTTTTTACACAATTCTAGAGATGTTTTTCTCATTCATATAATGAGTTATTTTCAACAATCTTCTTCCTTGTTCCCATATTTAAAATATTTTTGCTTCTAGATTCTTACTTAAATTTCTTGGGATTCAACTAGGGATGTAACTTGGGTATTTTTGTGAGCATCAATGTTTCCATGGTCACAATGGTTGTTAGGGTCCTTGTACACATGTACAATGATGGTGGTGTTAGGGTCCCTTCTCACCAAGAATTATTGCCATACAATGTTTGTTGCCTTTTTTGCATTTAATAGTGGGTGGAAGGTTGTTCCTCGGCATATAGGAAACAATAAGATTAAAAAATACTATTAAAAAAAGGAATTTATGCAGGAATTAAAAAGGGAAATAATTACATTGTAAGATTTAACTATCCTAAGTATCTCAGTTTATTCATATTGTTATAAATTTTTTGTATGTAAATAATATATTATTTAGTACACATTTCCTTCCCCTATGGCCAGTATGCACCTTGCAGTCAAACCTTGACCTACACCCTAGACCTCAGGATGTGAATCTTAGAGAAACTTAATAATTTTATTTTTTTTGAAGATTCAAAGGAATTTTGAGTTCCTTCTTTGAAACCAAATTTTTTTTACTTGATGCTCACTTTGGTTCCATAAACATTCCTGGCATGAAAAATTTGAGGAAACTCATGGGAATTTTGTGGAAATTTTTTCCTAGAAACATTTCCCAAATATTTACTGGTGTATCCAAGAATGCTATTTCCAGTTTGAAAGAGAAATTTTTTGTTCTTTTCTAAATTGGATATGGGTAGGATACATGGGATAGAAACTAAATCAAACATACATAACTAGTGAAACAAAAAGGTTACATTAAATGGAAATATTTTGAAAATTATTACCTCTACATGTACCCCCCAAAAAAATTCCTACTCACATCTATCTCTAAATATGTCCTTTCGTGCATTCCCAAAACTTTGCAATAGTTGTTTCCAAAATCCATTCAATTTCCAGAACTCAAACCCATTTCAGAAGTGCCTTGGAAATGGCTAAAGCATATAATCTGGTGCTTCTTGCCTAGGTAGACAAGGGTGATCCACATCTTCATGTATGGGCCCAATAATGTATGTTTTATCGACATATCATTTTATGTATATTAGGAACTAATGAAATCTAAGATACATCTGTCTTTAAAATAAACTCAGACCAATTTCCTTGACATAAAATTTCTTTTATGATTTATCATGTCCAAAAACTTGAGTATTCAATGCTATCCTCATCAACTCCAATGAGTGGACTAGAATAGGTTAAAAATACAAAGACAACCAATCTTTTGATTGGAGGAAAAATAATAATGCTTTGGGTGCAGACCCTGCTAAAACAATGGATGATATAACTACTTTAACTATATAGAGACATATTGTATCTCTTTTCCTCTATTAAAAAGGGTTGTGCTGTATTTCCCTCTACGTTGTTTGTGTATGTTTGAGAACTAACCAATTTTAATAATCTTTCCATTTTTTTATAAGATGCCTTTGCCATATAAATTGACATTAGGTAAATTGGCTTATGTTCCGTTGACCTGATTTCATGTGTTGGAATTTCTCCTTTGCTCAATTCAACTCAATTGGAGCGATATTTCTAAATCAAATTTTCAAGTTTCCTAAGCTAAGAATTAGGTTTGCATAGATAATTTAGGAAATTGTGCACCAAGTTTCTGTTGATTCATTTGATATATAATAAGAAACTCCTGCAGTGATATTTTCAAAACCGTAAAATAATATAAAACAACTCATTTTGTCCAACAAAATGTTAAATGTTATCATGTAAGCCAATATGTGTAGCAAAGAAATACCCAACATTGACATGCCTACAAAAAGATAAGCATTGCATACATAATGTCATTAATCTGTCTTTCACCACTATCATCAAGTAAATAGAAACTTGCAATTTTCAATAGTTTTTATTGAACATATTTTTCATTGCACCTAGCTTTCCTATATCTTCAAAATTCAAAATATAACCTAAAGACAAGTATCACACTACTTTGTACGTGTAAACCTTCTTTACTTATGGAATTATTGTAGATATTAATGCCTTGTGTTGTTTGATAATTAAATAGTATGATGAATTATTGCAAGGAATTTCTTTGTTAGCTTCCTTGCTAACTTTATCCGTATTTGCACAAGAGGCGTTGGGGACAGTTCCACAACCCTTGTTTTTTTAAAATATTGGACATACATTGTTTTCTATATAATGCAAAGTGTGTGAAATATATTGAGGTTGAGGATTTCTTCTTAGCATGTTTTATTGGACTTTTGATTGGGTATAATGTCTACAAAGATGTCAGATTTACATAATTGCTATTTATTAAGGAAAATAAAATAAAAAAATTCTCAAAACCTAGAAATGGACATCAAGGTGACTTCAACTCATTTTGTTTATAAGTTATTACATAAATTCATGGGATCTATTACTAAAGAAATGCTCCGACCCATGGAATAACTACCCTATAAAGTTTTTTCTCACATCATTAACGAGACATCAAGTCGTCAAATTTATCTTATCTTAATTGTCTCATGATGGAAAGTGTAACCAATACCATTCACATGCTATAAGACACAATGCAATCTATTCATCACATATACCAAATCATAGTCATTTACAATCGATAATATAACTAACACAAATCACATACTATAAGCCAAATTGAAAATCATTCATCACTTGTATCCAATCATCATCACTATGGAAAAAATATAACTAGCGTCAATCACATTTTACAAGACAAAGTGAAACTATTCATCACATGTATCTAGTGATATGCACATCTATCCATAGTCATTTTAGAGAAATACTCAAATCGTACATGTGATAACATCATAATTCACTCATAATAAATTTCATGGCCATATGCATTGTGTGTAAAACTAAAGATTATTATTCATGGACTTGAAACACTATGCCATCATAACATATCATGCCATCATCACATAACACACTCATTCATATATATATATAATTGGTTTCATGCATGTCCATGTATAAGACAAATTAATGCATGAACATAATATGGTATAAGTCTTTGTAAAATAAATGTCATGTCAAATATAACATCGAAGTTATCTCACACTAGGTTGCCTAAAGGAATAAGGTAAAAACAATGAGATAATATTACAAATTGCAAAATTTGTTCACCCAATAACATCATAAATGATATAAAGATAGTATAACCAAATGCAATGCATGATCTACTATTGCATAAACATGAGCCACATATATCTCTGTACTCACACGTCTTGTCTTATGGCAGGTAACGATAACTTTAGTTTAAAGTTAGTTGATCGATTTAGTAATAATTCTAAGGTTTAAACGAGCTTAATCAAGGGAATAAAATGCGAGGCACTATGTATACCCACCCTTTGGGAATATTTATCCTGAAGTTAGTTGAAAGACAACCGCAAGACATAATACTTACATCTTTTGTGTTTAACTATATTGACTTCACAAGGGCATACCTAGTAGACAAGATTGGAGACTGATAAAGGGAAAAACACAAGGTCCTTCACAAGGGCATACCTAGTAGACAAGATTGGAGACTGATAAAGGGAACAACACAAGGTCCTCTAGATGGTTAGTACATTCCCCCACACAAATTAATGCCTCTTAAAGCATTTTTACCATATTTCTACATTTCATAACTTTCATAAACTATTATTATTTTCTTTTCATGTTAAGTTTATAAATGCGAGCATATTGTTAAGCATTACTTTGTACATTCACAAAGTGATATTGTTTACACACATATCATCATTTTATACCATTTATTATGTCATTCCCCTGTCAATTACCTATTCCAATGGTTCACTTGTCATTTGTTACTTAGACATAATTCATCAAGCAACATCCTTTCACCATATTGCTCAAGTTGTCATAATTAATTTAACATCTCTCAAGCATTGTTAGACACCATTACAACATACAATCAAGAAAATGAGTTACATATTCTAAGCACAAACTATTCAAGCATCATATGAATAGGGCTAATCCAATATACATTTAACACAATTCAATCATAATCAATTATCCCATGCATTAAGAAAACATATTCTAATCTTGGTACTCAAGTACATTAATCTAAACTCGATTCGAGAATCCTCAAACAAACCATACAAACATTTTTTTTGATTTAACCATCATTCCATAAGAGTACACATCATCATGTCAACATGGAATTAAAATATGCAACAACACAACTAGATGTTTCCACCTAAACCTTCTGATGCTAATTCTTGTTCTATGTATTAAACTAGTATCAACCAATAAAATCCTCATAATTCAAGTATTATTCTACTCATAATGGCACATCAACTTCAATCCTTGTCATTAATTTAACCATTCATAATCATCATCAATAATCAACATTAAAAATTTACTACATGTGCACTAATATCCTTGTTAAATAATTATGTTTAATCCAATCACTCATCATCGTTATTAGATAAGTGCCATTATCGCCCAAAGAATAGGTTATTTACTTGTTATCAATAATTTATTATAATTAGAAAACTAAAATTAAAGGATTTTTTTCTAGGTATTGAGGATCTATGCCTTCCTTTGATACTACAAACAATCCACTTTTAGTCAATTCCTCTTTCTAGAATTAAAAGGTATGTATGTCGAGAAGCCAACATTTTCATCTAAGTGTAGAGGTTCATTTTGCAATTGTGACCAATTATTCAATTGAATCAAGACTTTTATTTTGAAATTTCATCATACCATACTTACTCCTTGTCTTAACTCGCCCTTGAAAGAACTACCATATCCCTCATTTGTTTAATCCAATGTCACACTCATTCACCAAAATACTTGTTTGTATCAACCTTTAAGCGTCACCATGATATTGAAAAACCTCTCTCTAGGCTCAACCTTTCAAGTGATACTCCACTGAGATCACGATATGTCATTCTAACATCATTGAATTTGAGTGTTCTTGATGCCCAATTGACAATGTCCTAAACACATCATTCAAGTCCAAGAATTTCAACGCTGTCATTTGACATCAATCTAAGAATTCTTCAATAAATCATTTTTCACAATTAAGTATCCTACCATATATATTGTATTCTTTAAGTGGGATCATCTGTCCTCTAAAATTTTCTAAGGATTCCTTCCTTGTTTATGTCAAACATAATATTATATTTCTAGCTATTGATCATTGTGAAGGGAGTTATTTCATAAGGGTCTTCCTTAATATTCATGACATATCTTATATTTTTTAACTATTCCATTAAAACCTATATGGGAACCCTTTTCATGAGTTTAATACGTAATTTTTTACTCTAATTCATTCATCAGCCATTAGGTCATCATTACTAGGATGCTACCACCTTTAAATTTTGTTTTGGTATGAAAATCTTCATGAAGTCCTTAGTTTACTTAAAGTATCAAACCTTATTGATCCAAAATGGATTTGCATATGTAACATAGAAATTTATTGAAGTTGAAAATTGGGGAGATTAGGATTTAGGACATCTTAGAAATGGTGTTTACTTTATTAGGCTTTTGGTCATCAACTTCCAAGACATTTTTTTGGGCTTTAAAAAATGTAGATTGGGCCTTTTGATAGATGAGGGTTGATTTAATATTTTCTCGTCCAAAGTACAAATTGTTCTTCTCCTAGATATATTTATAGCAAACTATTATGCACCTAAAACAAAGTTTTTATGTGAAAGTTATGGGGATCAACATGGTAATGGTCCAAATATTCCCTACATGTCCAAGGAGTTGAGCATATTAGTTCACCATAATTTGAATATGGGAAGATAGTTACATGTGGGAATCCACTAGAAACTTCTAGAAGCATCACATGGTTTCTAAGAGGTTTTCAAATACCAAACAAGCCCTAATTTTAGCTATCACTAACCTATAAAAATAGGGGAAAGGAGACATTTTCACTAGTTGCTAGCAGTTTCAATTATGAGCATGAGTGTGGAGGAGATGATAGCATACTATGGGAACATAAACATATTATAAGACACTATAGAAGACGATAGTGTGCCATATCTTCTTTGTAAGCTAGTGCAACTTTGTAATTTGTATTATAGTCTTCATATTATAAGAATATAGAAGACACAATATCTCAATGAATGTTGGTTCTCCCATTTCGATTTCCAAGGTAATATTTGTGTTCCATTTTGTGGAATTTTTATTATAGTATATTTCATATATCACAATATTTATATATTTAAATGTGCATCTTTAATTTTATTAGATCATTAAAAATATAAAAAAATACTAATGCATTTGAGCATAGGCTCTCTATACTCATTTTAAGTTTAGTTATGTTTTAGTGAGCCATTCATTGGAATATATAAAGTGGTTTACATGGAATATTGACATTAAAGTGGGTTTATTTGGGTGTTTGGTGGTTTCATTGCAATATGTTTGCCTCACTATTAATAAAGGATTTTGATTATTTTCAATCTCACAAACTTATGTAGACTTAATTAACTCTCCCATTATTGAAATAAAAATCCTTTTGGTAATGAATTGATTGCCATCTAAAAAGTCAGATGTTCTATAATACTCTCTTATTTATCTAATCTATTTTAAACTAATCATTGAAAAACAAAAATAGGGAGAATGAGGAAAAGCAATACAAAATATGCAATATGAAGGATGAAAGTGCCTAAACCATAATTAAAGTAGCAAGAGATTAATGAATCAAAATGAAACTAATAACATGAGAATATATCACCATTATTACCACAAATGAGCTTGAGTTATGATCCATTTTCTATGAACACTTCCTAATTTGTAACGAAGCTAAGATGAAACATGATTAAGCATATATCAATAGGGAGAATTGTACACCCACTAATGTATATACATAATCAAATATTCTGAGGAATTAGGAATAATCCACATGTTATTGCAAAGTTAATTTCTTCATATTAGAGGTTAAAAAACACAAGATAAGTGGAAATAAACACCATAACAAGAGAATAATCTACAACTTAGAATATTCATTCCCACAAGCACCAAGAGAAATAGGAAATGAGATAATAGTCCATAGCCAAACACAACTTTGCTAGAGGATAGACACACTAGCTAACAAAAATCCCTTTATTAACATATGAAAATAACTTACAACACCAAACAGAGAACCATTTGCTTGAAATAAATGGTTTTTATTTATAAGTTTAGTTCATGGCTCTTCGCCGTATAGATCCTTGACTCCAACTAACCTTGGGTGAATCTTAAGCTATCCTAAATAATTTTTTAGCTTCTTAAGCTGCCAACTCATTATAAATTTTCATCTTATTCTCACTTTGACTATTCAACTAATTCATGAGAATAAACTCCCATAAAATTGAGAAATACAATATTCTACTCACTCATGTGATACTTTAAAATATAACATCATTTCAATAAAATCAATCCCATGTCCACTTCATCATTCCTTCTCACATACTTTCAACACTTTTCAATTCATGCCTTGCATTTTCACTTTTTCTATAAATTGTGGTATCTCCATATTCATTGTTTGTCTAGGAGCATTGCCAACCATGCTCTTTTCTTTATTATTCTTTGGGCATGGAGTCTATTCTCTTGAATCAAGCAATGCAATTGCATTACTCATTTTCTCTTCTATGTTGGAGTGGCTTCTTCTCATATTTGAGTGTTGTTACATGGACACTTTGATCTTGCATTCATTTTCCTTAATCAGCTGTCATGAATCCCATTTATTCATTCAACTCTTTGCATGTGAAAACCTTTGTAAGCTTAAGAAAACATCATTAAAACCATTACTGAACTGTGATATTCATAAGACAAAAATAATACACTACCTTGATAGCCTTGATAACTCATCAAACAAATTATAAAAAGGAATTAACATAATAATAATAATAATAATAATAATAAGATAGACTTTTCATTAATAAAAAAATAATTATAATAATATTGATACAAATGGTGAATAAGTGTAGTGTGAAACTAATTTCTCTCACAAATACAAAATGACACCGTGTAAACTTTCACTCACTCATGCATTAAAAAAACAATTAATCAATTAATTTTTTTCATCCATTAACACTTTTAATAAATTATCATTGGCAAGAAAATAACCAAGAAAACCATGAAACAAAAATTGTATTCGTTGTGAAGAATATAAGGGTAAAAATGTATTAGGAAAAGAGCTTCACATTCAAATTTTGTTTGTAGGCACTATACAATGGTTCCAAAGTCTTTTGAACACCCATTAAAAAATAAAAAATAAAACATCTTTTAATTAAAATTCCCACACCCTTCAAATAAAGGGTATCGATCATGAATTGCAAACCGAGCATGCCTTAACCATTCCGCATGATGAATGTGATTCCATGATTAGATTCAACCCAGTTATCTCCCAATATACAACTTTGTTGGCTACAACAAAATAATATTCAATCAACAAATATAAATAAATATAAAGAAAGGATTGTCTTAAGCACAAATATGCATGTCTAATCTTAATCATTATAGAGATAAGATTTATATGTAAGATCTCTTCGCGTGTGAGCTCACCCAAGAGGATAACTACACAAATTGTGTTGAAGGGTAAATAGTTCTTCTATTGATGCACTTTGTCATTTAATGAAAATTTTCAGCGGGTCATGGTGGGGAAATTGGAAAGGAAACCACATTAGTTTCTACCTTGATTCACTCTTACAATTTCCCAAGTGCCATGTTCTAGCTCCTGCAATTCCCCAAGTACCCTGTTCTAATCCTGCAATTTCCAAGTACCATGTTCAAGCTCCCATTGCATTTTGTTTTTCAGCTTGCTGAGGATTGATGGAGTTTCCAAAATGAAAAAGCACTAATCTACTCTTTACTTCACTTCTTCAACTATCTATTTAATGAATTATAATCTCTAATGTATTTTTCAACCCGTTGGGGTCCAATGGAGTCCCCCAAGGGAAAAATGAATCGGTACCATTTTCCTTCTGACCTTGACTCTCTATACTAATCCTTCCGAACTTACATTGACAATCTAGAATTACAGCTCAAATGGAAGGACACTTTGGTTGGGATAGCCCGGAAACGGGAACACTTCAGTACTTCGCTAAGTCTTTCTTTGGTGAGGGGGGGGCTGACGGGAAATCAAATGCCAGGGGATCGCTCGTCTTCGTTTCCCTAGAGTTGGGGTTACCCTTCACTTTGACAGAAGGATATTGACTTAAAGTGTGTTTCTTTATGGTAAGTTTTTAAGAACATTTTATTAACTCATTTGTCACTCATAACAAAGTTGTTCATTTACAATTCTAATTTATTTATTTATTTTTTCGTGAAAAAAAAGAAAAAATATCCCAGGAAAAGTGTTGATTCAGCATCAACTTTTTTGTTTTGTGGTTAAAATTCCAATTTTTTTTAGCAACCTATCAAAAACAAAAATTTATGTGTAATAAAAATGAAAAAAAAAACACCTTAAAAATGAAAGTGTTGACGTTAGATCAATATTTTATTTTTATTTATTTATTAATTCTTTGGTTAAAATTTCAAATTTGTTTGTTTTTTTTTTAAACAATGACATTAAAAACTATAATTTTTGTGGAATAAACATGAAAAAACACCATGAAATTGAAAAGCGTTGATGCTGCATCATCAAATTTTTTTGGGTTAAAATTCCAACATTTTTTTTTTAAATGACTTAAAAAATTTCTCATGGCTCGGGAAAACTTTAAAATTTCAATAGCTCATTAAATATAAAATATCATGACACCAAAAAACAATCTTCAACCATGGTGTTAAAGATAAATATGACGACTTCAAAAAACTTTAAAGTTTTGACATTTTCCAACCATAATGTTAAAATAAAATATCATTATACTAAGAGCATTTTTTTTCTTAATCTTTTAAATGCTAAAAGTATAACTCTTTTAAAATCATAGCCTAAGACAACTTTACACATTGCAATGAAAATTTTAAGCTCAACCATCAAATTAACACACAGTGACACACGCTTAATTGATTACTATGAAAACTTAAAAATCAACCATGAAATTGAGATACAATGGGGGTGAACTTGATCAATTGTAACGAAAAATTTAAAATCAACAGTAAAATTGACACATAGCGTGGTTGGGTTGCTAGTCAAACATAACCATAGCCCCTTCCCAATTATTATTATATTTTCTTAAATCAATAAAAAAATTAAAAAATAGTTTAAAAAATTAAAAAACAACAGATATAAACAAAAATAAATTAAGTTTAAAAAAATAATAATTTTTTTAAGTATATATATATATATATATATATATATATATAACCCGAGAAAAAATGAAACATAATTTTTATTTTTTAACTATTTAAATAAAAAATATAAATGAAAAAAAATATTATTCTAAAATCATAATTAAAAAATAAAAATAAAAATATAACCAAAACACAAATAAAAAAAATAAAAAAAATGATGATGTTGATGACGATGGTTACCATCTGTTAAGACCAATGCTGTCTATCGAACCTTAATAGAGGAGAAAGAATCTAAGTTTGATTCTTCAAAATCTTGTTTCTATGGTCAAAGAGAAGGGAAATACGTGCTCCAAGATTGCTATAGGTGAGTTGGCTTAATAGGTCAAGAAGATTGGAAGTGTGGTAGATGGTAGGGAATTGAGAGCGAATGTGAGTAAGAGTTAGACAATCTAAAATGAAGTGCTTTTCATCTTCCATTTTCAGGAGCTTTAGATTTGCAGTCCTTTTTGAAGTGACCTTCCTTTTCACATTTCTAGCACACCTTTACAGGCTTTCCTGGGGATTTAGATCTCCCTCTAGATTTAGATCTCCCACTCGAAAAATATTTTTGTTTCTATTAAGGGACCTTCCTTGTACATATAAGGCATCTCCATTCTGGCCCTCCATATTTCTCCATCTCATTTCCTCCGACAACAAGGCTAAGACAATTTCATCAAAATTCAAGGTAGTTATATTTCTACCTATTGCAATAACCAAACTGTCCCACGAATTTGGTAGAGAACACAATAAACTGATGCACTTGTCTTCATCTGAGATTTTAATATCAACAGATGAAAATTGACTTACCACAGTATTAAAGGCGTTCAAATGCTCTGTCATCGAGTCTCCATCCTTCATCCTCAGGTTATACAACTTTTTCCGCAGGAAAATTTTATTCACCAGCGACTTAGATTGGTACCAAGTCCCTAACTTGACCCACAAAGCCTTCGTCGTAGCTTCGCTAGATACATTCAACAATAATGAATTTGAGATACACAATTGTATTGTGCTCTTTGCCTTCTGATCCAACTTCGCCTAATATTCAACTGACATTGTTGTTGGTTTAGTACCCGGATCTACTGCGATCCACTGATATTTATCCACTTGTAGATCCTCCATCTTGAGCTTCCACAATTCAAAACTCTAACCATTAAATTTCTCGATCTTTATCTTTCCACTTCTCACCATCTTCTTTCACTGCAAGAATCGATCCCGTAAATCTCCTACTGAATAGGGTCTACCATAGGCCCAAGAAAAAAACCCCTCAGCAGCAAAGCCATCCCCTTGAAGCTGAAACAACTCTGATACCAAATTTAGGTTATAACCCTGTACATAATTTATCTGCAAACGAATTCTTAAAAACAGAAAATAAACAATAGCGAGAGCATAAAACATAAAATATATCCACACAAATATTTTTTCCTTGGATCCAAAATCAGGACTACCAGATTGATTTTTCATTATATTCCTTTTAGTGTTACAACACACACAAACACACACACATAGATACATGCCAAAGCATTCATAAACCCCAATCCATTAACCCTAAATTAGAACATAGCCGTAGTTCCCTTGATTGGATCTTACCAGGGGAAAAAAACCATCATGGCCCAAAACCATGTGCAAACCCATGCACAAGACATAGGCGGGTCCGCCCACCTAAAATAGGGTCCAAAAAAAATTTCTCGGGCCGCTACCCCAAACCCCACGCAGGGGGCTACCCACCCCCTACGAACCCCTGGACAGGGGGGGCTGTTGTCCCCCTGTAAACCCCCCACTGTGCCTGATGCAACGTACAGGGAGAGTTCTCACCTCCCTTTTGACACCCCGGGGGCGTGCGACTAGTCGTGGAAAGAATATAACACATACCCAACAAATATTGTATCCCTATCACTTACAATAATATTTGGAATTCCACATATCTTTTGGATTATTTCCATGA
Source organism: Pinus albicaulis (assembly GCA_034641835.2). Taxonomy (NCBI): domain Eukaryota; kingdom Viridiplantae; phylum Streptophyta; class Pinopsida; order Pinales; family Pinaceae; genus Pinus; species Pinus albicaulis. The sequence goes on along the minus strand of CM076577.1, from coordinate 431,005,190 downwards.
ATGTTTATGCCACTATAATTTTTTTAAAAGGATGATAAAGACAAAAAAAATGGTATTCCACCGCATAAATTTGTACAACTACTTTAACACCTTTCCAATTTTTTTTTTTTTTCTTGATGCTATGGTATTTCTTCAAGAGCCCCAAATGTCCTATTACAGGAGAACTATGTAATTCCAAAAGGACCTTCTATTTGAGTTGATAATTCCTACATAAATATAAGGGATCTTGATACTTAAAAAACCATTTTTTCCACATAAAGTTTTCTTCGAAAGCTTTGGATGCTTCCTTTTTGCAAGGAAACACTTCCTTTTTCAGTAATTTTGTCAGAGGTGCTATTATGTGACCATAATTATTGATAAGTTTGCAGCAATAACTCGTCAATCATGAGAATCCTTTGGGTTTCTTTAAGCTATTTGGGATTTCCTATTCCCTCATAGATTTGATTTTGTTAGGATCCACCTTAACACCCTCATGTGGTACAATATGACCAAAATGTTCCACTTCTTTAGCCCCAAAGGAACCCTTGGAAGGATTTCCATATATATGGTGCTCTTCCAATAGTTTTAAGTCCTTGAGAACATGTTGCATGTTCTTTCCAAGATTTTTTGTAGATTAATATGTCATCAAAAACTACTAACAAAAAATTTCTAAGGAAGGGTTTTAAAATGGAATTCATCAAGCTTTGAAAATGTTTAAGGTGAATGTGTAGGTCCAAATGGTATAACCAAAAATTTAAAATGATCTTCATGTGTTCCAAGTGCTATTTTGGAAACATCTTATTGCTTCCTTATGATTTGATGATATTCAAAATGGATTATCCAACTTAGGAAAGAAAATTGCTCCAAGCAATTCATTTAATAATTAATTAACGAAATGAATAAGAAACTTATCTTTAATTTTCATTTTGTTGAGTTGTTTTTAATCTAGACACATATGCCATGAACCATCCTTTTTGATAACCACCATCACTAATGAAGAAAAAACACGTTTTTTAGGTTGAATAATGCCAACCTATAACATTTCTTGAACCATACACTCAATCTCACTCTTCGATGCATGAAGATACTTGTAAGTCCTAATTTTAGGTGGTGTGCTTCTAGGTTGCAAATAAATAACATGCTCGTGATATCGGGTGGGTGGAAGACCCTTAGGCATCTCTTCAAATACTTTAAGATGCTTTTTGATAACTTTTTGATATCCACTAGAGCATAGGATACACATGTTTGAACATCTAATGAACACAATATTGTGATTACACCTCGGAATCCCCTTTTCAACAAAATTTTCAAGCTATTAGATCTTATCACTTTACTATGTTTACCTTGGATACCTCTAAGCTCAATATACTTTCCTTCTGAGGAAAATTATATGTAAAAATATTAAAAATTAAGTGCCATTGTTTCCAATTATTGTAACCATTGGACCCCTAATAAAACATAAACACCACTTATTTATATTTTAATCATGGGACTTTCTAACAAATACTCCCTCATATTCATGTTAATATTATGGCATTTCCATGAAAAATTTATGGTACCTCCAGCTACAATAATTACTCACATTCTAGTGCTAGATTGACAAAGCAATTGAGAATTTTTTCCAAATTGTAACTCATGAAGTTATGGGTACTACTTGAATAAATAAATAATGTTGCCTTTTTCCTTTTAATATATCCTTCTATCTTGAGGGCTTGTGGAATACTGATGTTGACCAATGCATGACAAGAGATTGTTGGAGTAGTCTCATTTAGCTCCAAATCTTGTGACAATTACACTTCTTGATCTTCTTCATTTTTACAGTCTATATAGAATAATTTCTTATCACTAAATTTATGCCCCTTATTTTACTTTCTATCATAGTTGAAAAATAGTCCCTTTTCTATTCTTACAACCATTTTCCAAGGAGTCAACCTTTTTAGTTTAGGATATGGAACATGCTTTTATATATAGTTATTAGTGACCAATTTTTCAGTGGCCATATTTTTGTTTTCAAATTTCCTTCCAAACTGGGAGCATGCTCTAGAGGTTTAGGTTGTAAGAGATTTACCTCATGCTGGATGATTTCCTTTAAAGTTCCCATAAATATGTTTAACAAATTATCCTTTGAAATACTCTTTGCCTTGAAACTCATCTTTTGGAATTGTTGAATGTGCTATGTAAATGGATTTTTTGTCAAATATTTACCAGTTGAATAAATAATGTATTTCTCTTAATATATCCATAATGTGCTATCAATTCCTCTATAAAAATGGCTCAATATATACCATAATCCCTTTTCCTTTCATAAAGAAATTGATACCATACATGTTGGTCATGTTCTAAAAACATGGATGCAATATTTACCTTTGGTAAGGTTGCCACTTGGTGTAGAATAAAATATTGTCCCATCAGAAATATATATGTTATAGGATCATTACAATCAAACTTCCTCATATTGATATTCAGAATGTAGTAGTTCTCAATGATGACTTGAACCACTAGTGATGATGTTCTTGGATCAAAAATTCATGATTATTGTTATGTGATTCAATAAATGTGCTCTCTAATTGTGATATAATACTTCCGATTGGTGGTTGAGTTCCAACACAATGGTTCTCCTTCTTTTCACGATTTCCTTGGATCTCAATACCCATTTTAGGAAGCTTCTCCAAGACAATATTTTCCATGGAATTCATATTCTTTTCTGTTTCATCCATAATATCTCTTTTAATTTTTTCTCGAGAACCTAATAAATCCACATTTTTCAACGTATTACCATCCATTTCATTAGCTTTATTCTATAATTGGGATAACCTAAATTGTAAGTCTTCACTTTCTTCATGAGTTCAAGATTAGTCTTCAGGAGGTTTAATTGGTGCTGTAAATTTATTTGGATACATGTTGGAAAAAATATACTACTCCTATTTATCAAAACTTTTAGTTACTAAAGAATTGGATCTTCTAATCAAGAGTTAGGTCACTTGTAAGTTACATACCTTTAAAAACTTAATTTGGAGAATACCGAAATCACTGAACTTTTATTTGATATATACTTAATATTTGAGCCCTTATAAAGTTGAAACTTTGGTTTGTAATACTTTGGTCTGTCTTCTCTAAAACTCCATAGGTTTGACTAGAATTTGATGTGCTAGGTGAAAGCTATGGTAAATTTTCCAAAACTTGTTGATTTTTGGTCTCTTCCCATGAGCAAACTTGTATAACATGCCACATGCATAATACTTCAAATATAATTATGAAATATGTACCTAAGGTATTATTGCATGTGTCCTAATATCCTTGAATATTTCATTGAATAAAAAGTCTTGGAAAATAATTTATAGAAAAAGTACCAAACTGAGTTGTTTGAAACTGATTTTAGGATCCTTCACAAATGCTAATTTTTATAGAGTACAAATATGAAGGTCTAGTGAACAAAACTATAAATTTTGAACCAAATTTCTTGATATGTGACCTAAATATGATCTAAATTTCACCATATAATGTTAGAAATTGTAGTAAGAAAGGCTCAATTTGACTTGTGCCTTAGTCAAATTGAGTAATTCGATTTTCCACATCAGCATGATGACTTGGATTGCAATCATCTAGAGTGACACGACCTTGTCTACTTGTTAACTTAGTAAATTAAAATTATAGGCTTGAAGTTAATTGAGCTCAAGTCATTGGTTGAGTTAGTTGAAGGTGAACTGAGTAGTAGAACTATTGTTAACTCAATGATCTCTTAGTTAAACTAGTCAATAAGCTAATAATATCCCATACATGCATGGAATTTGAATTTCCTAGCTGAAGTGGAGGAAAATACACATTGTAATTATCAATTGTATACTAGTTGAGTGTACATGCTTGACATTGATGCAAGTGATCAATTCCTTTGGATTTACAAAAGGAAATAAGTAATTCCCCTATTATTTAGGAGCTCAATTTCTCCTTAATTGCGCAAGGAAATAGGAGGAACCTGGGGCCTTAAATTGGCTAAGTTTTGGCGAGAGAAAGGCAATCAACATGAGTACAAGTTTATAGTGCAGGGTGTACTTAAAGATTGAAGAAAGGCATTGTAATAGTCTCTCATTGTCATCTGATTAAATAAAAAGAAACAAATGGGTTTTTCCCAGTTGGGTTCCCATGTAAAATCATTGTGATCTTTTGGTTTTGATGGTTGCATGTCATTGCATGTGTTTCTAAATTGTTATTTTCATTCCAAAAAATTGTAGAGGAAATTTGTAATCTCTTGTTTTTAGTTTGAATTCATCAGTAGTAGAAAATTTATATTCATTTCGACATGGTATCAAAGCTCAAAATCACAATAGAAACCAATCAATATATCTTCTCCTTTAGATATTTCAATTTGCAGATTCAGTGAAGCAAGTTTTCTTTTGTGCGAGAAAATGTCTTTCAACGGATTGAAATTGGAGTATGCCCTAGAGGGAACCTCAAATTTCATAGCTTGCATGGACAGGATGGAAGATGTACTAGATGATAATGGAGTGTTGGAGTACAACAAAATGAACATTCCAAACCAATAGTATCAGATGCACAATAATTATACCCAGTGAAAGAAGGATACCACAAAAGCCATGAGGATCATCTTGGAGGGTGTGAGAGACCACATAGTCTCAAAATTACATGGAAAAGAAACTCCATTTTACATGTGGAAGATCCTCACTAATTTATTAAAAAATACTAGTGATTCTAGTAAATTGGCATTGAGGGACAAGCTTAGAAACATCCACATGCAGAAAAATGAAACCATTCCACATTACCTCTCTAGATTCACTCAATGTCAATATGAGCTTAGAGGAGTTGGAGAAAATATACCATATTCATATCTAGTTAGTCTAGATCTCCTAGGCCTTCAAAAATCCTAGCACAACTACTAGTACTCTGTAAATTGAAGGGCCAAATTTCCAAATTGGGAGAGACTTTGGTCCAATTTGGTGCAGGAAGAAATATGAAGGAACACTAGAGGTCGAGTAATATCCAAAGCTGAGGAGGAAGATAATTTTTACTTGGTTGGGAAGGGAAAGAAAGATAAGGGCAAGAAGGATAAAATCAAGCCAGAGTCCATCCAGAAAAATGGTAAGAAGAAGGACCTAAGAAAGATAAAATAATTTCACTACCAAGAATATGGGCATTATACAACAAAGTGTCCACACAAGAAGTCTAACAAGAAGCCTTCACGAGGAGAAAGAGGTGAAGCACTTGCCTCACAATTAGAATTAGATTTTACCCTAATTGCATGCATGTCCAACACTATAATGGGGAGTGTGTGTTACCTAGAATTAGGTGCCCCGTTCCATATGAAAGGATGCAAAGAATTATTTAGTAGCCTAGAGGAGAAGGATATCTAGATGCACATAGAACTTGGGGATGATGGTAGGTACAATACCAAAGGGGAACTGGAAACTTTAAGAGGGAGTAAATCACCCATATTCATCTGAAATAAATCATGTATGTAATTGGGTTGAAGAAGAACTTGATCTCTATAGCTATATTGGAGGATAGAGGCTATGATTTTTTTTTAGTAAGGGGAAATCATTTTTGAAACATGTAGCTACTAGGAAAGTGAAACTGATTGGAGTTAGAGTGAAAAATATCTATAAACTTGAGGTGGAAGCTTGCACTACACTAAGTAGAAAGGAATAAAAGATTCAAAGTCAAGATGTTGGAGAACTCTCATACAGGTGCATGGGATAGTTACACCATGGTGCCTTAAAAATCATGCAGCATGATGTCTGCAAGGGATGAACATTAGGGAAATATGTCAATTCCACTTTTTAGGGCCGAGATAGTAGAGCTGGAGCAATCTTGGAACGAGTCCACTTTGATGTACGTGGACAATTTTCTATAGCCTCTACAACAAAACACAAGTATTATGTGATTTTTGTTGATGAATTTTCTAGAAAATGTTGGGTCTTCTTCATGCAAAAGAGGGATGAATTTTTCTCAAAAATTTTTGAGTTCAAAGAATTGGTTAAAAAAGATACCAGTTAGAAATCGAAATCCCTAAGAAGTGATAATGGAGGAGAATTTGTTTTTAGAACCTTTAAGGAAGTTTGTGCCAAAGAGGGTATTAGAAGAGAACCAATAGCATGCCATAACCCACAACAAAATGGGGTGGTTGAAAGGAAAAATATAAGCATAGTGGGAGAAACAAGAGCCATATTGCATGATCAAGGGCTGCCATTACATCTATAGGAATAAGCATGCAACACCATAGTTTATTTTCAGAACAAGAGTCGTCACAAAATACTTAGCATGATCACACCCAAGAAGATTTTTTTGGGAGGAAGCCATATGTATCTCATTTTCAAAATTTTGGAGCTATTAATTTTGTGTTTTCATGTCTCCAAGGATAACATGAAGAAATTTGAGCCTACAACTAAGATGGGAGTCTTTGTAGGATACACATAGACAACACATAATTACCAAATGTTTTTTCCCTCACTTAGGGTGAGATTAGCGAGGAGAGATGTCAAATTTGATGAGGAGAAGGCTATGTGATTCTCTCCAGATCGAGAGATGAGTATCCCACCAAAGGAGGAGATTCTAGCTCCAAAGGAGGAGCCTTAGAAAAATCTTCAGGATGTTTTGGAGCACCCAAAAATGGAGGAGCAGACAAGAGGCCGAGTGGAGGAACCCACTGAACCATAATCTTCCAGAGAGTGGAGGAAGAGAACCAAATAAGATGACAAATTGTGCAATATGCACAAGAGCATGTGGGAGATCTTACATCCTTACATAGGCAGAGTAGGTCACCAGATAGATACACTGGTTATATGATTCTCATGATAGAACTCATTGAGTCGGAGCCTTGTTCATTTGAGGAAGAATTTTCCCAACTAGTGTGGGTTGATGACATGGTGAAGGAGTATGACTCCATCATGAAGAACTATGTATGGGAGGTGGTGCTGAGACCAGAGAAAAATTTAGTGGTTGTTTCCAGATGGATCTAAAAATTAAAACATGCAGTCGATGGGAGAATCGATAAGTACAAGGCCAAATTTGTAGCCAAAGGCATATCTCAGGTAGAGGGAGTGGACTATGAGGAATTTTTTTCCCCAGTGGCAAGATATTCCTTGATCAGAACCATTTTAGCATTAGCTGCAAAAATGGAGTGAAATATCTATCATATGGATGTGAAGACCGCCTTTCTTAGGAGTTGTTGAGGAATAAATTTACATAGAGTAGCCATAGGGATTTGAGACATATGAAAAGTATACACATGTGTGTAGACTTAGGATATCCCTTTATGGTCTAAAGCAAGCACCTTGAGCATGGTACATGTTGGGCGAAACTATTGTCGTCAAATAATTTCCCTAACATAAATTATCAATCTGAGGGTTTTGTAGACTTACGAAGCACATGCACTGGAAATGCAGGACTGAAGTTAAACTAATTATTTTGTTTTTTATTCAAGATGTAGTAAATGAAGGAAGAGACTCCTAACTTAGGAGAACCTGGTCGTCCTTCCTCAGATTACTGTCCTTAAAAAGAGAGACTAAAGGGAAACAGTATGTGATGTGTAGAAAGCGAGAGAACATGATCCTAACTTAGGAGAACCTGATTGTCCTTCCTCAACAATTCTACTCCAACAACATTACCACCACATCATATTGAAAACTAGAAATGTGCAATTGTATAAGAGAACAATAACATGTGAAGAATAACCCTATGTCAGCATATATTAATGATGAAGAAAAAAAATGAAATATTACAAAACCAAAAATTATTCTAATTCTCCTCTCTATCATATCTCTATTTATATTTTCCATTACATTACATTCTCCACATTCCCTATATCTTCCTTCTCCAAAAGAAGAGATAGCACTCTCTTTTATAAATGAGTGCTTTGAAAACAAGATAAGCAACTCATAATTACAAATCCACTTTTCTCTCAACCAATATCCCTACAATTACAAGATATGATCCCTTCAAATCCTCACTCGTATCTCACAAATCTTGGATGAGATATGTTATCCAAATCTCCATGATCTTCTCCTTGGAATAAGCTTAAAAAATTATCCTTTGAATTTTTGAAATGGTGGAGGAAATATTTGAGAAGCTTTTTGAATAATCCTTCCAAATAATCCTACACATTACAAAGCTCATCCACATTTGAGATATTAGTGAAATATGTCAATTTTCCAATAATTAATCATATATTTTCTTATAATATTAAAAATAAATAAATTGGAAAATAATGAGGTGAACCGAGAAGATGGTATGGTAAATGGTTAAATGAGGTGATGTAATGTGAGAAATGGCGAGGATAAACATGATGAAATTGCAACAATTACAAGGCCCAACATACCCCCAAACTGAACTTGTTGCATGTCCTCGTGCAACCGTGCATGATTATGGTTTCTAACAATGTATCATTCCAGGATGTATGTATTGCAATTGATATTTTCTATGGTTGGTTCTTGTGTTAACAACCATGTATATAACAAATTTTGGTTCTTCTGTTAACAAAATTTATTTCTTTTCTTTTTAACACATGTACTGAAAATGATAAGTCATGTACTGGAAATTATAAGTCATTAATATGCATAAGAAAACCTTTTCTCATATTTTTGAATCATGCCAAAATATATATCAATGTATGTGAATCGACTGCAATGAAGTGTAGTTTGGAAGAGTCATGTTGGTCGACAATATGTGAGGTGATGAATGGAATGAAATGGTTATGAATGTCCCCCCTCCCCCGAAACTGAAGATGTGTTATGTTTACGAAAAGGTGAAATATAATGTACTATGGTGAGGGAATTTTCCAAGGTCATTTATTTTCAACTTGTAAGAAATTGTTTGATTAAAAATTAGAAAATAACATACCTTCACTTACCCAAACAATTGATGAACTATGCAATATATATGTAGTTGTTGCTGCTGCTGCTGGATTAGGAAAATATCATGTTGTTGGATCAGAAAATATCATGGTGTTGGATCATGTGAATATCATGCTGTTGGATCATGTGAAATGAAAGAATATGAAGTGTTGCTGCTAGATGAAGTGAAGGAATCTGAATTGCTGCTTGGTTATATGAATTTGAAGATGATGTATGAGAGTGGAACTGTCATACTCTCATATGGCTGAAGGAATGCTGTTGCAACTGCTAATGGAGTCATGAAAATATATAGTCTTCACCCACTACAAAACCTAATGGTACAATTCTAGTCATGCGAATGAATGTGCCGATGTCGAGCATGAAAAGAATTCATTGGATTACCGACCATTAATGGATGTCGTTAACCAATGCAAAGCAAACTCACCATCGATGTCAATAAGTGCCAATGTACCCTAGTACATCTTGCGAAGTGGGAATAAATGATCTGATGTCGAGCCACTTGCAAGATCCAACAATCAAGGGACATTGATGTATTCCCATGATTGTCAGCGAGAGAAACTGTCATTAGGGTACACAAGCCTCAAGGTACTAATGATGAATCTAGTCTCTATCCAAGATAAAGTGTTGAGGTCGATGGGTCGAGACTTGTTGAAAGGTGGGCCTTAAGGAATCCCACATCAGTAACTGCGAGTTTAACAAAAAGATTGGTAGGACTATAAATGAAAAGATCTCACAATTAGGTAGTATATATGGTAAGACATTGTAATCATGGAAAGAGAGATTGAGATTTTATTGACAAGGAAAAATGAATTGAAAAATAAGGAGATGACGTATGCAAGTCGGAAAAATAGGCATGTATGAATCATGAAGGATAAGGAAATGGAAGATGGGCTGCAACACAGGGACGATTAAGGCGCTTGGAAGGAAAAATGTGAGTAAACATATCATGATGCAAAAGGGTTTTTGTGTAGCGGCAAATGTCATGATATGTGCAGTGAAGAATTAGTTCCTTCAAGCTTCTAATGATGCATGTTTCATTGTGGTTTCGAAAGAGCACGTCTGCACGAAGCTGGATCGTTTGCATACCTATAAAAACTTAGTACAAATCCTGCCTGAAATTTGTGAGAACTTTGAAAAACACAAAATGCAGAAATGAGTATGAGTGCAAGCAACCAAATAAAATGAAAATTCATTTACTTCTTGTCGTTGCGCACAAGTTCCTCTGAAACAACTCCAAGAAACAAAATCAACGTAAATCGTTTTCAAGAATTATGAGATGTCCAATTGCTCTTTTTTTTTTAACTTAAAAAAAACAATTTTTTTATTATGTTGATTTTTTTCTTTTTTTCTTTTTATTTAAAAAAAAAAACCTAACAAAGAAAATAATTAAAAAAAACCCTAAAATGAAGTTATTTTTTATTTTATTTTTAACACAACAAAAATAGAAAGATATAAATAAAAACAAACAAACCCTCCATTTCTTTTGATAAACTTGGACAAATTTTCCTTTCCTTAAATGTTCCTCGTACCACATAAACTTCATCATCCTTCTAATCGGAATCTAAAGACATTGTCCTTGTTCCTCAAAATAGAGGACAGTGGTGCGCTTATCAAAATACGCCGCACACTAGATGGGGCAGTGAAATGTGCCTTGCGACACTTTCTCCTATCGTCGCCGAGGAAGTTGTTGGCGGCACATGTTCTAAAACCACATCTTCCTGTGTAAATCGGTTCCCTTCTTTTGGAAGTCTTGGACCTGAAAGCGAAGGTTTTCTATCTTATCAACCAGAAGTTCAACCTTCGCACCGTAGTCGAGAACCTTTTCAATGTTGTCCATTATAACACCTTTCACTTCAAAAACCTGGGCCTTGACTTTTGCAAGTCACATGAAGAATCTTCTCAACGAAGAAGAAGGCAAAATGTCACCAGTACGCATGCACTCTTCAACAATCAGCACTCTATGTGTCTTCTTTATTGAATTCCCGATTTTGTGCAAGTCAAATGACTTCAAAGAGCGAATGCCAATTACCTCTGGATCATATCCCTTATTAACTAAAGCCTTTGTTGCCTGCATCACATGGTATCTCATACGAGAATAAGTCAGAATGGTTATATCAGCACCTGGACGCACCATTTCTGCTTCTTCAAGACAACACACATATTCTTCATCTGGTACTGTTCACTGCGTTGAAAGGTTCGCGAGCTCTCAAGGGCCGGAACAAATTTTGGAGAACTGTGATTCCCAAGCACAAGTGCGTATCCTCGCCATAGCTCTCATAGTAGTGTTCCCCAAGCCATGTGACTTCGGCGATGACGGCAGCAACAACATGTTTTAGCCGATGAGAATTTTCAGACGGACAGATTTTTCAGCGTCCAAAAATGAAAAGTTCTTTCGCTACAACAAGAACTCGAAGTTGTGTTTTTTTTTTAAATAGAAACTGGAGTTTTATAAAGACTGGCGTTCGACTCTCTCTCGGCCCTTGCAGATTGGTCTGATTTGTATACTTTATTTTATTTTTTTATTAATTTTTTTATTTTTCATTTCTAGAAATTAATTTGTTTTTATTTCAAAAGAAAATAAAAATAAAAGAAAATCTAAATGAGTGAAAAAAAAAAATATTTTTCAATTTTTATTTATTTATTTATTTTTAATTTCATTTCATAAATTGAAAAAATTTAGAACAATTTTTTTTTTTCCCTACCATCCAATTTTTATTATATTTTTTTATTAATTTATTGTATTTCAAATAAAACAAAATTAAAATGATTTATTATTATTATTGTTGTTATTATTTATTGAATTTATTTTAAAACCAAATCTAAAATATTTTATTATTATTTTGTTTTATTTCAAGTGAAAATAAAATTATATATATATATATATATATATATATATATATATATATATATATATATATTATTTTATTAATTTTAATTTGTTTTATTTCTAACCACTAAAAAATGAAATTAGAAAATCAAAATTAAAATTTTAGAAATTAAAAAAAAAAACAATTTATTCCTGAAAACGTTAGAGCTATTCTATTTTCTGATCTTTCTAAGAAAATGGTATTTTATTCGTTATTACTACCTACTCTACGCTTAGTCAAATAACCAATGTAACCATCCACACAACAATATTATGAATATGTTCATTGTGAAATTTATGAATGAAAAATAAAAGTATGCAAAAGTGAATAAATCTAATTGTTTTTTTTTTTTGTGAATTTAGTAGGGCCTTTCTATTTTCTATTTATATTTGCAAAGCAGGTTACAAAATTATAAATTCAGTCTATGGCCTCAACCTGCCCGAAGGAAACCAGGTCTGTTGGCCATCTCAGTGCATGAAAAGCAAACCAAAATTGGAATAATTTCATTCGTCTATGACCGTCATGAGCTATCTGTTCTAGATCATACTTATCTACATGTTGAAAATAAAAACTATGTTCATTCAAAACTGTAAATTTCATAAAACAACATTATAAAAGGAACCACTAGCTATCAGAAGAAGAGACTGGAGCTGGGTCTTTCACTGTAGACCCTGGCATATTCACTTGCTGTAGTTGCTGGAGCTATTTTTCCATACGACCCACGCGATCATCAATTCTGCTAATGCGGTCAGTTCCCTGATACTGGGTGATTTTAATATGATGCAACTAGTTTTGCATATCCTATAGCATGTCCAGGAGGCGGTTTTCTATCTTTGGAGAGTCTTTCTGAGCCTGGCCAGGGGGAAAACTCTGCATAGCCTTTGCAAGAAGGCACTTAAGTATCCAGTATGTGTGGATAGTCTGCTGGAATAACGTGAGGCAGCCTCAGGTATTGCCTGGGTTGGTTATGAAATCCAAGATTTCAGCTTCAGCTTCGTTGTCTTCAGGATCTGTCTGAATGTCCCGTTCCCAACCATGAATTTCCTGGCGAACCGTGGATGAATTTCCCATGACATAATTTGCAGCAAGATTCTCTAGAATCTCCAAATTTGATTTTCTGCCGCGCTTCTTTGGGGCTGGCTCAAACTGAACCTGCTGTTTCCCTTTTGCAAGATGGGAAGAGGACCAACGCTTCCCCATAGCGAACAAAAGCCTAAATATCAACACAGACATGCAACAATACATAGTAAGGGAGTAATCAACATAAAGGGACCACCAAGTTTTCACCCCGTAAGCATTGATGGTGCTTTTACTGAACAAGCATAGCACTACTAACCACAGGAACATAGAATTACCACAGTACATGAGGGCGGTTTGACTACCTATGGCACAGAAGGCTAAGGGCCCTGTTTCCCAACTCGTCATCCGAAACCTCTGAGCAGAGGTAACCGGGAGGGAATGGAGCGGAACGGACCACATAGGGGTGGTTAAGGTAGGGCTCCCGAAATGAACATTCGCAATAAAACCCCAACCCAGAAAACATAAAAAATTCATCCACAGGAGAGAATGAAAACATAAACGCCATAGTTTGTCCCAATGGGCTTGAGAATTACATCTACTAAAATGAACCATCCAACATCTACTACAGTCTGTAACCCTGCTTACTACCCGAACCCGACGTCTTACCCTTCCCACTAAATGCCACCGCGATACCTTCAAGGTGCAAAACGAAATCGGCTTGACTCTGGTCTCAGAGCTAAAAGGATTGACAACACAGAAATTAGGTTTTGTTATCAAGTTGCAGGGGTCACGGAAGTAAGGTTTAACCGGCTGCAAATCAGGAGCATAACTAAAAACCATTAAGAAAACCAAGTCCACCATATTATTCACCAAGCGACCCGAAACCACAACGACTGCAACCGTGAAAGCAAGAAGAAAACTGTATACATACCACCACCTGGTCGAGTGATCAATGCCCGGCTTCCTCCACTGTTGCCTCCAAAATCTTGCATGTAAGGAGCGATGCGTGCACGAATGAAGGTGGGGAGGTAACCGACTTACCGTTTGTAAAACATTCCTTCGGCAGTCTGACAGCACAAGCTGTCCACCTTGCATACTCATTAAAGAGTGGATTTTCACGTACTGTCGTAAGGTAAAACTCCAATGCGCCATTATGATGCGTGATTGTTTGGAGGACGAACAATCCGCCAGCTTTCAACACTTATTAATTGCTATCGGACATGTGTACACCCCGATCGAGGGTGAATAAATCTAATTGTTGTAATTGGAAACTACCTAAATAAAAATAAAAAGGTGGATCTAATTAGGTATCTACTTGGAACCATTGTTCGGAAAGGCTTTCATAGGCGCAATTTTCCTCACTCAAATCATGTTGTATTTCTTTTTCATCTTCCTCGATCTCTTGTTCGAAGAATTGTTCATCCTCGGATGCATAGGAGTTTCCAGATGTTGAATCTTCATTCTTTTCTCGAAGGGGAATTAAGCTCTTGGTTGCTGTCAAGATCTCCTCTTCGTAGGAAGAGGAGATCCCGACTTTTGCAAGGATCTGAGTGATTTGTTCCAAGCTAATACTCATTGTTAAATTATTTAAAAAAAAAACACTAACAATCACTCTTCACATTTGTAGAAATCAAATGATCTTGCACAAAAATCAAACTTGCAGAAATTAAACACACTTGCAGAAATTGAAATTCACACTTGCAGGAAAAGTAACCTATACCTCAATCCATCGTGCTTTCCTGGAAACGGTGCCAAAATTTTGGGCGAAACTATCGTTATCAAATAGTTTCCCTAACATAAATTATCAATCCGAGGGTTTCATAGACTTACGAAGCACACGCACTAGAAATGCAGGATTGAAGTTAAACTAATTCTTTCGTTTCTGATTCAAGGTGCAGTAAATGACGGAAGAGGCTCCTAACTTAGGAGAACCTGGTCGTCCTTCCTCAGATTACTGTCCTTAAAAAGAGAGACTAAAGGGAAACATTATGTGATGTGTAGAAAGCGAGAGAAGAGGCTCCTAACTTAGGAGAACTTGATTTTCCTTCCTCAACAATTCTACTCCAACAACATTACCACAACATCATATCGAAAACTGGAAATGTGCAATTGTATAAGAGAACAACAACATGTGAAGAATAACCCTATGTCAGCATATATCAATGATGAAGAAAAACAATAAAATATTACAAAACGAAAACTTATTCTAATTCTCCTCTCTATCATATCTCTATTTCTATTTTCCATTACATTACATTCTCCACATTCCCTATATCTTCCTTCTCCAAATGAAGAGAGAGAACTCTCCTTTATACATGAGTGCTTTGAAAGAAAGATAAGTAACTCATAATTACAAATCCACTTTTCTCTCAACCAATATCTCTACAATTACAAGATATGATCCCTTCAAATTTTCACTCATCTCTCACAAATCTTGGATGAGATATGTTATCCAAATCTCCATGATCTTCTCCTTGGAATAAGCTTGAACAATTATCCTTTGAATTCTTGAAATGGTGGAGGAAATATTTGAGAATATTTTTGAATAATCCTTCCAAATAATCCTACACATTACAAAGCTCATCCACATTTGAGATATTAGTGAAATATGTCAATTTTCCAATAATTAATCATACATTATCTTATAATATTTAAAATAAATAAATTGGAAAATAATGAGGTGAACCCATGAAGATGGTATGGTAAATGGTTAAATGAGGTGATGGAATGTGAGAAATGTCGAGGATAAACATGATGAAAATGCGACAATTACAAGGCCCAAAAGTACACTTAGATCAATACATATCTCAGTGAATTGGGCTTCACCAAAAGTGAAGCAGATTCCAATCTCTATCATTTTATGGTAGATAGAAATTTTCTTATATTGGTATTGTATGTTGATGACTTGACACTTACAGGGGATGAGAAGTTGATCTACTCTTATAAAGAGGAAATTTCAAGAGAATTTGAGATGAAAGACATGGGTTTTATGCATTACTTCCTTGGGCTGGAAGTATGGCAAGGTGTTGGTGAGCTGTTTGTGAGTCAGGGGAACTATTTCTATGAAATACTTCAAATATTTCACATGGATAAATCCAAGTATATGGACACACCTCTATCTACAAACTAGAGGAAGGAGAGTGCTTCTTTAGGAGAGGCAGTAGATTCCACCATCTACAAACATCTTGTGGGATCCTTGATGTATCTGTTGAAAACAAGGCCTGCCATATGCTATGATGTTAATCAGTTGAGTTAAGCCATGGTGAAGCCTACCAAATTGAATTGGAAGGAAACAAAGCATGTGCTGAGATACTTTAGAGGCACAACCGATTATGGGTTCTGGTATAGGAGGACAGAGGGAGTGAATATCCAAGGCTTCACTAATTTCAATTAGGCAGGGAGTTCATCAGACATGACAAGTACTTTAAGTGCTATCTTTAGTGTTGGATCTGCAACTATTTCCTAGTATAATAAAAAACAAAGTTATGTGGCACTCAACTTAGTAGAGGCTGAATACATGGCTACAAGTCAAGCAACATGTGAGGCCATATGGATGATGAAAATACTTGTGGGTATTTTCAGTTAGGAGATGGATACGATAGTGATTTATTGTGATAATCAAATTTGTATTAAACTCTCTCATAATATAGTACTTCATGATAGGTCCAAGAACATTGAAATTATGTACCATCACTTGTGGGATTGTGTGTAGAGGAGAATTATGATGCTACAATACATTCAAACTCAGGAGCAAGGTGCAAATATATTTACAAAGGAATTGTTAACATAAAATTCAAATTCCACAAGTGCAAGATAGGGTGGTGCAAAATCCTTTTCTTGCTAAGAGGGAGTGTTGAGAAATTGTAGCAAGAAAGGCTTAATTAGAATTGTGCCTTAGTCAAATTGAGTAATTTGATTTTCCACATCAAAAAGACGACTTGGATTGTAGTTAGCTAAAGTGACATGGCCTTATCTACTAGTTAACCCAGTAAATTCGAATTATAGGCGTGGAGTAGAGTTGTGCATGTAGTGATTGCTAAAATTTAGCAATCTAGTTTAGTTATATTCAGTCGAACTCAATTAATTGGGCTTGTCATTAGTTGAGTTAGTTGAAGGTTCGTTGAGTAGTATAACTATTATTAACTTAGTGATCTCTCAGTTAAACTAGTCAATCAACTAAAAATAGCCCATAAATGTATGAAATTTCCTAGCTGGAGTGGAGGAAAAGGCACATTGTAATTATCAATTGTATACTAGTTGAGTGTACAAGGTTGGAATTGATGCAAGTGATAAATTCCTTGGGATTTTCATAAGGAAATATGGAATTCACCTATTATTTAGGAGCTCATTTTGCAAGGAAATAAGAGGAAGTTGGAGCCTTGAATTGGCTAATTGTTGGCTAGAGAAAGATAGTCAGGAGGAGAATAAGTTTACAATGCAGGGCATGCTTAAGGAATAAAGAAATACATTGTGATAGTTTCTCATTCTCACTTGATTTATAAAAAGAAGTGGATGGGTTTTTACTAGTTGGGTTCCCCTGTAAAATCATTGTGTTCTTGTGGTTTTGATGGTTGCATGTCATCACATGTGTTTCTAATTTTTTATTTCCATTCTGCAAAATTATAGAGGAAATTGTAATCTCTTGTTTTCAGTTTGAATTCATCAACAATAACAATTTTCTATTAATTTTTAATCTAAAACCTCCCATAAAAATTTATAGTGAAAATTCCAAAATGACCTGTTTGAAACTAATTTCTGGAGCATTTAGGAACCCTAACTTCCTTAGAGCATGTCTATGAAAGTGCAGTGAGCCAAGATATGGAATTCAAACTAGATGTTCCCTAATATTTCTCCTTAATATTTTCTAAGTTTCACAATCTAAAACATCACAGGAAAACAATATAGCAAAAAGTCCAAATTGACTTGTTTAAAACTAATTTTAGGAGCTTTTAGGAACCCTAATTTCCTTATAGAATATATCCAAAAATATAGTGAACCAAGATCTAAAATTCGAACAAAATGTTCCCCACAATATCTTCTCAATATGGTTCAATTTTCACCATATGAAACATCCTAGAAAAAACAATTATAACAAAAATTCCAATATGACCTATTTGAAGTAGCAAAACCCCATGATCATGATATCTGATACCAAATGGTATGAAATTTGTGCTTTCAAAATAATAATAAACCAACAATGACAATCCTATTCAAGAGGGAAAATTCCTTTTACAATGAATACAATGTACAAGGCAAGATTTGATGATCTTAATATTAGGTCTCCTTAGTGTACACATGCACACACACACACACACACACACACATGATACCAAGGGCACATTTTCAATAAAATGGGAACATGATAGGTTCTAGCCTACATAAAAATATAACAATATAAATGCAATCACTCACTATATAAGGCTTGATAGGGGTTTTACGGTTAACATGAGGCTTATATAGGACTTAACATTAAACATAGTTTTATGTGCTTTGTTATGATCAATGGAAATAATATATGATTTATTTGGATTTTGAGAAATAAATAGTGATTTAAACTATTTTTGGAGTTGTGTTACCGTAAAAAATGCTTACTTGCATTGCATTAAAGAATTATGAGTGAATCATAAATCATGCCTATGTAATAGAAGTCCATGGTATAATGATTAAACATCGTTATGCATAATATTCAAGTGTTAATTGATCATAACCAAATGTTTGCATTTCTACAAAGGTATTACAACATTACATGTTTCTTTTCTTGAATTAAAAAGATGTAATGAGGCCCTTTGTTCTCTTGTTTGCGTTAAAAAGCTATATATTTTATTATATGAACATTATTATATTCAACAAGTTAGATTGTTGATAATTGAAGCATATATGTTCTCACATCTTCTATTTCCTAGATATCCTTATTTCTATCTTCCCCATTCTCATTACCCTCCTTTACCAATTTTTGCAAGTGAACATGTTTCATGGTAATAATCATATCTGTGCAATGACCGAGCTTAAGCATTGATTTATGTAAGCTAATGATAGGTGGATTTAAACAACATTAGTGAACACCTTTAAACATAGTAGGGTAAATTAATGTTCACGTAATAAGTCTTGATTGAATAATTTAATTACTTTCATATTCCTCTCTACATCTATGCATTGAAATCCTAAGCATGCATGCTTGTGATGCTTCATGTAAATATTGGACTCTTCATTATTGTTTTCAAGATAAATCCCCTCTGCAGAAAGAGGTGATCTCTCTAGCCCTAGAGTGGGTCTAGCAACTTGAGATACTTTCTAATGAAAAGCTTTCTTAGATTCAAAATGCGCCAAGAAAAGAGATAGAAGTACCTTTTTCCTGATGCTATGTTTGAACCCATTGATGATGACCTTGATACACGATCCTTTTAGGCGCACTCCTTTCTACTGGTGGCACACGAATACCCGCAGATGATCAAGAGGAAACAAAAAACGTAATCCAATACATACTAATCATTAAACATTAGCTATCTAGCAGATTAAGGAGTACCAGAATATTTGCATAAAATATTAGAAAAATATAGAAAGAAAACATCAGATGTTTTAGTGATAAATATGAAAGGAAGAGCTTACAAACTAGGCCTTGATGTTGGAGGCCTCCCTTTGGTGAAAATTTGAATCCTTCACCGAAGCTCTAAAGCATTCCTTCTCTCGTACAACTTAGGCATTATCATAGTGAAAGAATGTAAAGGGAACGAGAGTTCAAGCTAGCCCAACAATGACCAACCAGTAGTGGAAGGATGGGGACCAATTTATAAGAAGGGAGAAGAGGTTGGTAGCCCATGAAAGGAGGAGGAAGGTACACTTTCTAAGGGATAAACCCCCATGGATGAGATCAAAGCCCTAAAATCATAGAGCTCGACTCTATCACCACCGTTTAACAACCAAATCGTCACCCTAGAACTTCTAGAGGTCAAAGCTTCTCCTCCATTTGAGGAAACACAGCCAGAAAGGGATCAGTGCGGTTTTCCAAGAAATAAGGGCGCTGGCAGCACTAAGCCAGAACTGACAATCTGACATCAGCATGAGGATGAAACTAGGAAAAACAGTCACCCAGAAAACTAGGGTTTTGATCAAGTTCCTTCAATAATATTCCAAGGAAGTTTTCTTGGAGTCTTCACGGGATGTATTTACATATTTCTTCATGGTGGATACATTACATAGGGTCTGTCACAGGGCACTTCAGGATCAGAGATGGGAAGTGAGCATGGTGATGAATTACTATGTAACAGGCCCCCTAAAGCATGAAGGCGTAGCGAGGAGTGATGGCTGAAAGCTTTATGAACCAAGGAAAAGAACTCAGATCACTGCCAGGAAACCTTCAAAATCAAACATATTACAATATATGACATATTTGGTATGAATATGCCTAACCACATAACTCTACACTAGGCATAAAATAACACATGAACCCATGGCATGGTCGCAACCATCCGTCTAAAAAGATCATAGAAATGGATCTGCGGCATGGACGCAACCATCCGTATAGATAGGATCATGTATACAATCATGAATACTCAATAACTCCCCACAGTCTGGATAAAAAATCAGATGTGACCTAGGGTCTTCACCGTGATCTCAATCAACCCAATGTATGAATCTAGCCATGCAAATAGATGTGTTGGTGTCGAACATGGTAGAAACAACCTGATTACCGATAAATGATGAAAACCGTTAACAGGCATGAGAGAAACCACCAATAATGACAATGTACCTCAAGGTGCAACAACATAATATACAAGTGTGAATGAATGTGTTCAAATCGAATACTTGCAGAATCGTTAGATCGAAGGCTAATGATGTGAACCTGTCGTCGAACACGAAGAAATTGCCATTGAGGCATGCAAGCTCCAAGGTACTGAAAATAAGTTTCTAAACCACCTTCTCGGATAATGAGCTGAAGTCGACAGGAAGTGATTCGTTGAAGGAGGGTCATGATGATTCCCACATCATCGACACAAAACAACATATATCTCAAGATGATAGGAGTGATTCGGGATTGTAATAGATGAGGTCAGATAAGCAAAGGATGTTTGACAAAAAGGAATTCTCTTGAACATATTGGCGACATGACTCTGGAGTGTGGTAGCATTGGACTCAAATGTGATTAGAGGTCATGATGACAAAAAAGGTGATCGAATAGGAGGAAAATGGATTTCCAAAACCCGCAGAGGCAAAATGATGAATGAAGGATATCCTCAACCTGACACGAACTGCAGATGAGTGTCATGTTCAAGAGCGACAAGCTAGCCAAAATAGACATAAGATGTTCACTTTCAATTTGCACCCATTATTGCTAAAGAGTACCTCTTTATTTTTGATAGCCATCATGAAGAGGATAACATATGTTGAGAGTGTAAGTTCATTTTTTGAATGAATCCATTCTAGTAATTTTAGCGAGCCCTAGGAAGGAGAAACTCAATCTCGTCATGGTAACAAATCTTTCACCATTTAATATTTAACGAGTCCAACAAAAGGGTAACTTAGTAACTTTTCATGTTTAAGGAGTTTGAAAAGAAACAAAAATAAAACTCCATCATGTCCCTTTTCTTAAATCGTCTCTCAAATTTGAAAAGGTAGGAAACAATATATGAGAGAAACTCTTGACCATGTTCGATCAAGGTATTCCTTTTTCGTAAATAGTAAATATCGACCTGAAAAAAGGGGTAAATGTATACTGAGATTACCTCAATTCATTTACTTTAACGAATTCAAAATGACATGTACTCGACAATCTTTTCATTTTTCGAGAGTAAAAAAAGAGTTGAAAGTTGACTCCAGGGGGGGTTCCTTTTTCGTTTATGTTTACCGAGTCTGAAAGAGAGATAAAATAAAATTCGTTTGTATCAAAATAATCACCAATAGTGTAAAGGTCCTGTTACTACACAAAAAGTAGGAAACATCACTGGTATCGAGAACAAACAATAAAATAATGGTGAAAATATTTCAAAAACCTAGAAATAGACAAAAAGTAAATTCATTTTCCCCTTTCTATTTTGAGTAAATTGGAGAAGTGCATTTTACCCATTTTCCCTACGAACTTCAGATTAGTGGTGTGGTCGATCTAGGACACCATTCAACCTTCCGTCAACATGATGTAAGAGCTAAAATCATCCTATTCATTTTGATTCCATTCTTTTAACATTTAGCTTTTGAAATAGAGAGATGGGGGGAGGATTTCAAACCTCAAAATCGCCCATGGCCAGTGCGGGTTCGAGATATCAGACCTGCGTTGGTCGCACTTGGCTAGTAAGGGCAGTGCACCACTAGCGCCAAGTTAATTCGGACAATCACGCTAGCTGTGAGGAGGATTTTGAAAGGAGAAATATACCCATTTACAATGGATGATTTCAAAAACTACTCCGATGAAAGCTCCTAAAATGTCTTTTGAACATGTTTTGCACGTGATTTCAACAGAGATGGTCATCAAATGGAAAGAAAAAGGCCACGAGGTGGAAGACCACCAAGAACTTCAAGACCATAGTTGCATAAATGCATTGTGAAATTGCATATAAATGAAATTATTTCAGACATCAGGGTTGAGAGCTTAGCTAGAGCTGCTCCAGTATTTTATTGGACTGTGGGACATAGATCATTATATATTAATCATTGGGGACCAGGAACTAGAATTAGATGTCATGGAAATATATTTCATCATAGGCTTATCGAGGAGAGGGGAGAGAATCCAACTCTCTAGAGCTCGCGCAGGGGGTGAGAGTACTTGTATGCTCATCCAGAGACACTGTCCTAGGGGCTCGAAAGACTGGGAATGGGAAGACAGAGATATCATTTATCAGAGTCCTTCCCTTGCGTACAATCCTTCATTACATGACTCGAGTGGCAAGAGCCCATGCATTGCATGAGTTAATGAAATCCTAATTACAGTACACGGTGGATTGTCTGGCCCCTACTATGTTCAAATAGTGCGAGGGGTTATTAGCCAACATGAAGAGCCAGTTGACCAAGTGAAAAACAGGTCGGTTGAAACAATTTGGGTATTGGTCCATTTTGGTGACTCTTTTCTTAAAGAGAGTACCTATGTTCCAATATCAGCGGTTGGAGATCCATGATTGATCTAGGTGGCTCCAGACACCCTCAGGAGACCAAGAGGGTTTATGATAGGTCAAAATTCAAAGTGGTCGGATGACTCTCGAACCAGGTTCATACTGTAGTACCCGTCGCCCTAATTCCAACAGTGCGAATGGATCTACAATCCAAGCCCGTATGGAGAAGTTAGAGCAAGTCAAAGTTTTGGTCAAAGTTGGGCAGAGGCCAGGTTTAACTGTCCCACAAATTCACTGTCAACCGGCAAGGAACCAACTCCCCAAAATAGGCGAAATTGTGGCTTTGTTAATTTTCCCAATGACCCTTAATTTCGTTTAAAAAAAAATCATTTTATTAGAAAATAACAAAAAAATATAAAATAAGGGTGGTGGGCCACCATCCCCGCCACCCCACTACACGGTTACGTATCATATTACATTTAAAATAATTGTATTAATATTTGGGGGGCGGGTTATCAGCTCCGCCACCCCCGACTGGAGCCACCAATACCACATGGCAGTTATATATCAAACCACAACCCATATCATATATGTAGCCCACGACAATGTCAATGCACCGAAGCACGGGGATAAGAGTTCCAGTGGGTGTCGAACCTGCCCGACTTAACAACCGGCTGGTCCGCTAGCGGAGCCACAATCAAACTCAAACCACAACCCATATTTAAATACATATAACAAACAAAATTCAAAACGCATATATATATATATATATATATATATATATATATATATATATATATGTCAAACTATGTTATGTATTAAATGCGGTTATGTTGTTACAAAATTTAAATGCAGTTTAAAATGTGCCCATTTAACACTATGACATGCTATGTTGAAAGGGGGTGTTATTTGATCCCCCAACCTCCTCTCCAACAACCTCTATACTTACCACTACGCCAACCAACCTCTTATTGTTAACTTTGCCGATGTTTTTATATTTAAACCCCCAAAACTTGTATTTGTTATTCGACCAATGGTGGAGGCAGAACGGAATGAGACGGAGGAGCCTGAGAACAGAACGGAGAATGATGTTCCATATAGTGGAACCAGACACATTTCTAGGAGGCAGAATGATGTCATGTAATTTGAGACAAAGAATATTCCTTTGATGCCCAAAGATTCTTTGGGAGGTAACATTTCTCTTTGTCAAATACATTCAAGTTTACAGTCATTTTTCTCATATTTTCGCAGGGAACACAACGTCGAGGTTGGATTCAAATTTTGAGCAACAGTTTTGCAGATTCCCCACAAAAGAGAATCTTCGAGAATCTTGAGGGAATCTCCCAAATTCCTTAGAGGCTGTAATTCGCCAGAGTTGGAATGAGGTCAACTTTATACTCATTCTTCTTAGAATTTCGCAAGGATCTCAATGGTGAGATCAAATTCCTGTTTTCAGTTGCAGATTTTCCAGTGAGCCCTGGAGCAGCATATTGGAGGAATCTAGGGGAATCTAAAATATTCCCTATGGCCCAAATTTTGACAGTGTCAGAATTCAGAAAATTGATAGTTGATCCTACACCTCTCGGCGACACGAATCCAACAGTGTAGTCAGATTTTCCGTCCGAGCCATATATTTTTCGGCCATTTCCTAGATAAGGGATAATGGTGTCGGATTTCAGAGTGTGGATAGTGGATTTCATGTCATTCGACGCCACGACTTCGATGGTGTATTCAGATCTAGCAACATCATAGTTGAGGTATATGAAGTGTTGTTTCCATGTAATTCATTGATTCTTGTTGAGAGATGTTTTATGTCGTATTGATTCCTACTTGATGTATGATGTAGAATCTTGATGTTTATGTCATGTGATATGTATTATCATGGATGATCATTCATGTTCTGATATCCCTTTGTTGCCTTGATGGCGGGATACTCTTTGTCACCATGTATGAGGTTGTCATGCTAATATGAGGTTTGTTTATGAGTGAGAGTTCCTTTTAGGGAACGTCTCGTGGAGAGAATTTTCCACTCATGTCGAGGGCACATTTCCTTGTATGAAAAGCAAGCAGCGTCCATGTTCATCATCACATTTTCCAGCACCAAATGAAGCGGCCAACACCATCGAGACACCGAGGCCTAGAGACATAGTCCACACTAGATGAACTCCATTATTAAACGTCTTGCATTTTGTTGTTGTGATTGTTAACATGTTTTCCTCTTAATTATATATGCACATGTGTTCATTAATGCTTTGATCAAATGAAATTCTAATACATCAAAAAAGTAAAATATTATGGGTAAATCTAGTTGTTGACGGACCCAGATCAAGTGGTATCAGAGCGGTCTTCTTGCTGATGTGAATTGCAAGCATGAACCATTGAACATGCAGCAATGGAGGATGTCAAAGACATGTATGAAGCCACGCTGAAGGTGTCTGAAAGGATGTACATGTTGTATGAAGATTATAAGGAACAATCAATAGATAACGCTAAGTTGAAAACACTTCTACAAGAGGAGAAGGAGGACAAGCAGCGAGTGAAACTTCAGTTGCAAGCTGCAGAGGAAACCTTGGAAGAACTGAAGTGCAATGAACAGAGCCTTCAAGCAAAGGATGTTGAATTAAGGAGGATTCTCCAAGAAGAGAAAGTAGAGAAGCAAATACTGCAGCTTCAGCTACAAGCAGCGGAAGAGGACTTGAAGGAGTTGAAGTGCAACAAAGGCTTGAAGCAACCATCATCACCTGTTTATGCATCGACAACTGAGGTAAAAAATGTTGAGGTTTCTTCAGTTTCATGTTCACATGCTATCATTTCTATGGGAAAAGAGGAGATACCCATTACAGGAACTCTCATGCGACTCTTCACCAAGATGGGATATAAGGGAGGAGGGCTTGGCGTTAATGGCCAAGGCATGATTCAACCATTGGAGGTCGTGCAAATACCTTGATTAGAAAGTTCAGGGTATACTGAAGGAAGGTTCTCGAAGGTGTCAGAAGCTCCCAATGCATGGTTGAAAACGATGGGGAAAGAGAATGGCAGGAACACTTCACCATCATCCTATGACAGTGCACATTGTAGTGAAAGAGCTGAGGTAAGCTCTCGCCACCATGATCGCACCAGAGACGACCGAGAAAGGTATAACATGTTTCGATATTCTCAAGTTCATTTTGATTATAAGCATGTTTATAATCATGCACATAAGTCATGGTGTAGGAAAACTTGTCATTTTTGTGGTTTACATAACCATGTCATTGTTGAGTGTTGGAAGAGAATTGCAACACAAAAGAGGATGAGGTGTGAAAGGCCTTCTCCATTGAAGGAAAAGAAGGCAAATTGGGTGTGGAGGATGAAGAATCATTGCAGTCATTGTGACAAAAGTGGCCACTAGAGAGCCATGTGTTGGATGCTCCATCCAGAGTAGTGCCTTAAGGACAAAGAATCAGTGCAAGAACTGGTTGAAACGACTATTCGACAAGCAAATGCGCCACAGAGAGATGACCCATTCACTTTGATAAGTGAGAGATGGTTTTTCTAGTTTGGTAGCGTGTCAGGCCTTACTTTGTAAATCATATGTTGCAAGTTAAAATGTAAAAGTGATGATGTGTTTTCCATCGCTTGCTAAGCAACAATGATATTTTTGCCTTGTATTGGCAGTTGGGGCATTGATTCCATTTGATGTGAGTATGTGTTATGAACTCGTGGAAAGTGTGGGGAATGCTTGGGTAATAGATTGGTCGCTTAGTTAAGCATGTAATTTGTAAAATATTGTACTACAGGTTTGCATAGGAGGTAGGTGTCAGCTCATCGCCTATGGCTCCGAAGGACAAAGATGAAGGAGAATGAAGGGTGACCTTTCAAGACACATGTGGTGCAGACAAGGTACAAAGTAGTTGCAGATTATGATTCATGCTTTTGGAGGACCAAAATATCCTCAGTGGGGAGGATTGATCTAGGTGGCTCCAGACACCCTCAGGAGACCAAGAGGGATGATGAAAGGTCAAAATTCAAAGTGGTCAGATGACTCTCGAACCAGGTTCATATTGAAGTACTCGTCACCCTGATTCCAACGGAGTGAATGGATTCCAAATCCGAGCTCGTATGGAGAAGTTAGAGCGAGTCAAAGTTTTGGTAAAAGTTGGGCAGGGGCTAGGTTTAACCGTCCCACAAATTCACTGTCAATCGGAAAGGAACCCAACTCCCGAAAATGGGCTAAATTGTGGACTCGTTAATTTTCCCAATGACCCTTAATTTCATTAAAATTAAAAAAAATCATTTTATTATAAAATAAAATAATAAAATAATAAAATAGGCGTGGCTGGCCACCACCCCCGCCACCCCACCACACGGTTACGTACCATAATACATTTAAAACAAATGTATTAATATTTGGGGGGCGGGCTATCAACCCCGCCACCCCTGGTCTGTGCCACCAATACCACATGGTGGTTATATATCAAACCACAACCAATATCATATATGTAGCCCACGACAATGTCAACACACTGGAGCACAGGGATAAGGGTTCTGATGGGTGTCGAACCCGCCTGGCTTAACAACCGGCTGGTCCACTGGCGGAACCACAATCAAAATCAAACCACAACCTATATTTAAATACATATAACAAAAAACTTTCAAAACACATATATATATGCCATATAATATTTCGAAACTATGTTATGTATTAAATGCGGCTATGTTGTTACAACATTTAAATGTAGTTTAAAACACGCCCATTTAAAACTATGACATGCTATGTTGAGAGGGGGCGAGATGTGATCCCCCGACCTCCTCTCCAATGACCTCTATACTTACCACTACACCAACCAACGTCTTATTATTAACTCCGCCAAAGTTTTTATATTTAAACCCCAAAAGCTTGTATTTGTCGTTCGACCAATGGTGGAGGAAAAACGGAACGGGAAAGAGGAGCCCAAGAACGGGGTTCCGTACAATGGAACCATGACACAGTTCTAGAAGGCAGAATGATGGCACACAGTTTGAGACAAAGAATATTTCTTTGATGCCCAAATATTATTTGGGAGGTAAAATTTCTCTTTGTCAAAATGCATTCAAGTTTACAGACATTTTTCTCAAATTTTCGCAGGGAACACAATGGCAAGGTTAGATTCACCTTTTGAGTAGCGGTTTTGTAGATTCCCCACGGAAGAGAATCTTCGAGAATCTTGAGGGAATATCTTAGATTCCTTAGAGGCTAAAATTATTCGGAGTCCGAATGAGGTCAAATTTATACTCATTCTTCTCATAATTTTGCAAGGATCTTAATGGTGAGATCAGATTCCTGTTTTGAGTTGAAAATTTTCCAGTCAGCCGTGGAGCAACATATTGGAGGAAACTAGGGGGAATCTAAAAGATTCCCTACGGCCCAAATTTTTACAGTGTCAGAATTTAGAAAATTGACAGTCGATCCTACACCTCTCAGCGGCACCAATCTAGTAGTGCAGTCAGATTTTCCATCTGAGCCATATTTTTCGGCCATTTTCCAGATAAGGGATAACGGTGTAGGATTTCAGAGTGTGGACAGTTGATTCATGCCATTCGACGCCACGACTTCGATGGTGTATTCAGATCCAGCAGCTGAGCAGCCTATTTTTCAGCCAACATCATAGTTGAGGTACATGAAGTGTTGTTGCCATGTACTTCATTGATTATTTTTGAGAGATGCTTTATGTCGTATCGATTCCTGCTTGATGTATGATGCAAAATCTTGATGTTTATGTCATGTGATATGTATTATCATGGATGGTCATTCATGTTTTGAGATCCCTTTGTTGCCTTGATGGCGGGATACTCTTTGTCACCATGTGTGATATTGTCATGCTGATAGGAGGCTTGTTTATGAGTGAGAGTTCCTTGTAGGGAACGTCTTGTGGAGATACTTTTCCACTCATGTCGAGGGCATATCTAATTGTATGACAAGCAAGCAACATCCATGTCCATCATCACATTTTCCAGCACCAAATGAAGCGGCCAACACCATCGAGATACTGAGGCCCAGAGACAAACTCCACACTAGACGAACATCGTTATTAAACGTCTTGTGTTTTGTTGTTGTGATTTTTGACATATTTTCCTCTTAATTATATATGCACATGTGTTCATTAATGCTTTGATAATATCAAATTCTAATACATCACAAAAGTAAAAGATTATGGGTAAATCCAGTCGCTTACGGACTCAGATCAATGATCTTGCCTCGAGGGACCCGAGATTGATGAGGTGGTGTGATATCATGCCCCATCAGTGTGGGGGCCAACAGATGCATTTCCCTTCAAAAATTTTTAGCTAGTTTCATCGTCAAATCATCGTGGTTGAGGACTATGCATACACATACATTGATTTCAGGGGAGATCCAGATCTACCCATTCTACTAGGCACATAGTGGAGTGATGTAGGTAAATTTTTTTTTTAACATTTTTTACTTTTTGAATGTTTTTATTATGTATTCAGAGACTTTAACTTATGATGTTTTTACATATATGGGTCCTCCAAGACTACCAGGTATGTCACCGATTGCGAGGAGGGTAGCTCGCCCGGTGGAGGATTTCCCTTACGAGGAGGAAGAAGGACCATTAGCCGAGTTAGAGCGGAACTTGGTAGGCCTTATGAGAGACATCCCAGAATATGCTACCTTTGATGACATTCCTCTTCGCTTTCAGAGGCATACGGTCGGTGTTCCGAGAATATTGCGTCGTCTACTTTGGCAAGTGATCTAAGCAGTCACTTGCTATCACGAGCACAATGTGGGCAGACAGCAGCCATGTTTTTTCATTTTTGAACGGATGTAGGCTCAAAGAGCCATTTTTGTAACATAACACATTTTTTGAGATTTTAGATCTAACAAACTTGTTATAACCAATATATATATATACACGCATGTTTCTATGGCTACTTGTGTATCATAATGATGTGTTGGTTTTTACATGTTGCGCAGATGTCTATCTAATACATGATTTGCTAATGTATTTGTTAATGTGTTTAAATGTATTGGAATATGTTGATATGTGATAAAATAAAAATGCCTTTCCAATAATCGAACACGCAAATACATACACAAAATTTGAGGATTTTTCATAGAATAATGGCCATTTAACTGTAACAAAATGAGTTGTGAGTCTAATTGAGATGCTCGAGGTAAAGAAAAAGTTCCTCTTCTAGTGAAGTACTAGGAAGTAACTCGAAGATTGGCTTCAGAGAAGGAATTTCACACTCGATCGGGAGTGTGGCCTCTAGACCATATACCGTTTGCAATGGTGTGAATCTACTGGTAACCTTAGCGGAAGTTCGGTAAGCCCACATAACTGAGAAGACCACGAGATTCCAATCTTGTTTGTGTTTCCCAATGGTTCGCTAAAGCATGGTCACCAAAAATTTGTTGACAAATTCAGCCTGGCCATTGGCCTATGGATAATAAGGAGTGGAGCTATCGTGATTTAACTCGAACCGAGCAACGAGATCTGTCATCATATGATTTCTAAAATGAGAGCCATGATTAGTGACAATTTCTTTTGGGACACCGAACTGAGCTATGACACGATTGAACATGAATTGCACCACAGTTAGACCTTAATTATTGTATGTAGGCATTGCTTTAGCCCATTTAGTGAAATAATCAACGAAAACAGTGATATAACCATGCCCCCCGACCAAGCGAGGGTTACAGGTCATGAAATCTATGCCCCATTTCACAAAGGGTTCGACGATCGCAACTAGGTGCAAAGGTGAGGGTGGGGCACAATCTTTCCAAGAGTAGATTTGGCAATCATGGAATTTGCGTATCGCAACAATGTAGTCTTTAAAGATAGATGACCAAAAATACCCTGCGCGAAGGATTTTTTGGGTAGTAGAATAACCGGACATGTGACCACCACACGCCCCAGATTGGTAGTCATTGAGAACTTTCACAGCTTCCTCGAGAGTCAAACATCGACAGAGGACAGAGTCAACACAAGTGCGATATACAATGTATCCAACGATACGGTAAGGTTGATACTGGTAATGAATCCGTCATCGCTAAGAGTATGATAGCTCTGGCCGAAAATTTTGGGTTTGGAGATAAATAATGATGTCTCCATACCATGGTTCAATGTTACTGATGAGAAAGAGGGATTCAACTGGAATTAACTCATCAAGAGGAGTGGTATCAACCGCGGTAGGAAGATCACAAATTAACTCAGCAAAGACTAACGATTTCTTAGACTTAGTAGTAGTGAATGCTAAGTCGAAATCTTGAAGGATGAAAATTCATTTCGAGTACTTTACCCCAAGAAACTGGCACGTGAGAACGGAAGTCATGGGGTTACAATAAAAAATCACCAAAGTTTTACATAGGAGAATGTAGTGACGAAAACGCTGAACAACATGGATAGTAGCCAACGCGAGTTTCTCTACATTAGCATAATGGGTCTCAGTATCAAAGAGATTACAGCTCAAGTAGTACACTACATGCTCTTGATCATCGTCATCCTCTTGAACCAACACCATATGAATAGTGTTGTTTGCGGCGGCCAAATATAGGCAGTAATCGCAATGATAATTGGGAGGATGCAGTAGAGGAGCACTAATGAGGGCTTGTTTCAAAGCATCAAAAGATATTTGGGAAATTTCATCCCATATGAATGGGATTCCATTTTTCAATAAACGAGTAAAGCCTTTGTCAAGATCAACATAATTCAATACGAAGCGACGGAGGAAATTGGCTTTCCCCTGCAAGCTTTGTATTTAATGAACATAAGAGGGAGGAGGAAAATTGATGATTACCTCGACTTATTTGGACACAAAAAACCCAAGAGTTGATCATATTTGATGCAAAAGATACACTTATGAGGGTTCAACTTGATATTATAGTGTTGACAACGAAGAAAGATGGCTCTTAGGGGTTTCGGGTGATCTTGACGTTTTGCGGAATGAGCAGGAAGGTCATCAAGATATGTCTGAACTATGTGCTTAATGTCATGAAAATCATACGAAATAGCTCGCTAGAAGGTGGCCCCAACATTCTTCAAGCCAAAAGGGAGATTTTTGTAGGAAAATGTCCCCCACGGACAGATAAATGCGGTTTTGTGCTAATCAACTGCATCAATGTTAATCTGGCTATAGCCAGAAAAACCGTTCATGAAGGAAAAAATATCACTCCCGGCACACTTATCGATGATTTGGTTGAGAAAAGGAGTGGGGTAATTATCCTTAGGACACGCTCAATTGATAGCATGATAATAAACGCAAACCCGAATGGTCCCTTGTTTCTTAGTAATGGGAACGATATTTGAGACCAAATCTATCAACCATATGGGATAAATAAAACTAGCTTTGAGAAGTTTTTCAACTTCACTCTTGATGGCGACATCCTTTCTCAGGTGCACAAGACGAAGCCATTGGCGAACGAGCTTCGAGTCCGGATAGGTAGGAATTTTGTGCACAATAATACTCAGATCAATGCCAAGCATCTCTTCGTATGACCGTGCGAATACATCACAAAATTTCGGGAAAATCTCGGTGTAGATATTGATCTTATCCAGAGAACAAGATGCACCAATGTGAACATTCTCGACAATCCCTGGTTTGAAAAATATGTCGATCGAAATGGTTGGAGTAATATGTCCCATGTTCCCTTCAGACAACATTTAATTAATCAAGATCAGATTCTGAAATGGGCTAGTCGGTACAAACGCATCATGGGATTCTAGATAGGAGGAGATGTCACCTAGGGTTGGGAGAAACGAGGAATGATGATGTCCATCATCCCATGGGGTTTATTTGAGAGACATTACCTCCATGATACTTTTTTTGGTGAGGAAATTCTCATTCAAGGGATCATCAGTTTCCCAAGAACCAAACCAGGGAGACTGCGCATAAGTTTCTAGAGAAGAAACCAATTGGTTGCTGGTTTTGAATGCAGCCTTAGAAGCCATAAGAATACTCTGATACATTTGTTCAGCAGGGCTCAAAGGCATAACGCCACCAAAAATTTCAAGCTGGTCGGGATTGAGAACAATCAATGGATCGTGACTAGACGATATCATAGTGATAATGGTGTCATTCGAAGGCGGGAGTGGAAAAATTCCCATAAGGGACGAGTCTTTGAATAGACCCGGCCCGATGTTCTCATAGATCCGACTTGATGTTTTCATAGGGGGTAGTGGTATTCCCAACATGTGGAATGTTTCCTGTTGAAGAATCAGAGGAAAAGAAAGCTAATTGATCGACAATCACAATTTTTCCTTGATGAGAAAAACAAAGGACACGAAAAATGGTGGAGACCACGCAAACCATGGCATGAATCCAACTGCATCCAAGACGAAGATTATAATTCAATTTTCCGTATACCACCTCAACTTCTAAATTTATCGTTTTTTCCTCCAACAGGATGGGAAATGATTTGAGAATACCATATGGTCAAGAATCTCTACCATCGAAAGCTTCCAAGGTATTCGGGGACTAACTCAATGGAGGAGAGCGAATGGATTTCCAACAAGCGATAGACATGATGCAGGTCGAAGTGCCTTCATCAACAATAGTCCTATGAATGGTTTTCCCCATCACGGTAACTTGAATCAGAAAATCCATCTGAGATGGGAGGCGAGGAACAAAGTTCTCAAGATAGAAAGTAATAATATTGGAATCTACAGATCAATCCCTCAAATAGCGGAAAGTAGTGCCTTCCATTGTGATGGGCACGACTAAAGGACCTCCATTACCAAAATCACTGAAGTTGCTTGATCTAGTTCCTCTATAATATTGTAGTGTTGCACAATTTTCACATTTAGATTATAGGATGATTTCTGAAGAACACCTTTTAGGAGTGGTCAGACGATGGATTCACTACTAGGTCTCTCAATCTGGAGAGAACCAGTAGTAGGAGGCATGGAAGAGGAAGGGTGATTTATGACTTCTGATTCCATAGGAGCCTTGGATGGATTCAGGTAGTCTTTCAATCTCGTGGTAATAGAGATAGGTTTCATGCCAGCCATGAAAACTTGAGAGTTTCCAAATGCTTGTGGTTGATCTACCATTTGCAACTGCTGAGAATAAAAATGTTCTTTCAAGACAACCAGGGTCTCGGGGGCACCTTTCAGAAGACGGGAAATTTCGGCACGCCGAGGAAAATCCTTTGTGTAATGATCATCATCATGATATTAGACAAGGATATTCAGGCTTGCATGTAGAAGAATCGTCAACAAATGATTTTTTTGAATCCTGTTTAGGGTTGTCGGATTTGGATTTTCCTTTACCCTTTTTCTTACCTTTCAAGGATTTGTTTGTTTCGGTAGATTGGACAACATTTACCTCAGAGGTTTTACCAGGATTCTTTTGGTTACTGGAAGGAGTGGAGAGTGCAGCGACAGTAGTGGACTTATACTTAGAATAATATTTAGGTGCACTACTATCAACATGAGCCACTACCCCAATAATGCCATTAATCAGAGGCGTAGCAGGAGACTGAGATGATGCCGAATCAGTTGAAGGTCACGGTGCGTCAGACAAGAGTTCATATAGAGTTCTAGATTGGGAATAAACCAAATCGAGGTATTGGGATCTAGCAATGACTTCCTCTTCCGTGATACATCCACACATGGAAATATCTTTAGCAATCCTAGGAATGAATGATTTTGTAAACCATTCAGTCAACATCTGATTGTGGATCTCGAATTTTATGAGGCGATGACGATGTCGCCATTCGTGAATGTGATCCGAAATGTGAGTAGCCACTGACTGCTTCAACGAGGTGAGGAAGTGGGTATTGGTTTCATACTGGACAGGTAACTGGAAGTGAGCGAGGAAATCCATAGACAAAGAGTTGAAATCAAATAAAATATCTCGAGGGAGCTCAATATACCACTTGGCCACAGTACTGGTCAGAGTACGCTCGAAAAGATGAAGACAAATTGAATCGTTGACCCAAGGGTTAGAATAACACCATAAGTGGTACATCATGACATGGGTTTTGGGGTCTTCCCTAGATTTGCCTTCAAATTTAGGATAGTCTCCTGGGATTTTGGTTGGAACTGGAGGCTAATGCAACTGATGTTGGATGGGGTCATTTGTAAGCTTTGGCACATCCAACAGTTCCAATGTAAAAAAGAATGGAAGGGGAGGGTGATGAGGAGAAAAAAATCGAGGGATCCAACCTGGTTGATACTGATTCTACCTCCAATAAAGTAGATTTTGTCCTCGATATGGATATTAGCCCCATTGCTAGTAAGGACCTTGTTGTAGTTGTTGCTGAACATAGGGACCTTACTCGGGCTATTGATAAAGCCTCTGGTGGATTTGAGGTTGTGGACCTTGCTAGATATAGGGTCCAGGGTGAGGTCCTTGTTGAACATGAGGTCCAGCTTGTGGTCCTTATTGAACATGGGGTCTAGCCTGTGGTCCTTGCTGAATGTAGGGTCCAGCCTAAGGTCCCAATTGAGCCTATTGGTACTGAAGAATCTGCTGATATTGAGCACCAGAATAAGGCCCAGGCTATGGTTGCTGGTACTGACCATGAGGAAGTGCCTCGTATTAAGTATCAGGTTGATCCATAGGGAGATTCAAACCAGTTTGGGCATAAGGACCAAACCGAGGGTTAGTTGCAATAACACTCGTGGGAAGCTGGGGCTGTTGGACATACTACTGAGAGGCGCTTGGTCGAGGAACATACTGATATTGTACGTTCAACTGTTGAACATACTGATGAGGGATGTTAGGTTGCTGAAGAGGCTACTAAACCTAAGAATACTGAGTGTGGGGTTAGTGAAAGACTAATGCAGCTAAAGTAGGTTGACCACTCGAAGGAATGGTGCCTATGACAGTGTTCATCGGTTGTGAAGACCATATCCCACTTAGACTAGCATTAGGCTGTCTCGCCCCAAGAATGGGTCTAGAGTTTAGTGGCCCCCCACCCTAAAGGGGAGGCATGTAAAGAGGATTAGACTACCCCCCAGGCACGAACAAAATCATAGATTGTCCACTCAATGGTGGAACCACAGTAATCATAGATGGCGAAAAGGGGATAGAGAATCCTATCAAAACAATCATTTGGTCAATAATAATTGTAGGTCAAACAACAGGTTGAGATGTGGCAACCACATTCGAAATGAATGGGCTGGAAGACGGGGGAATACCTATTGACCAAAAGGGATCCGAAAATAAGGATGTGGTGTCGGAAGGTCCTGAAGTAAGATTCCCTAAAGAGGTATACCCTTGGGGAAGTGGAGATGAAACTTGACTAAAGATATTTCTGTTCCTGCCTGAATCATGAGGTGTAGAGCCGAAAAATTATCCTTCAGAGGGAAATATAGATGAGGAAGCTTCCAGGATATAGGTGCTGGTGGTTTCCTGTAGAGTACTCCGAGGAGCACTCATGAATGGGACATCATCAACATTGGATGCCATTTCATCGAGAAATAATTGATGGAAAGTATAGCGAGATGCTACCGGAGAAGCAGGAAGGGGAACTCTGGGTTGATAAAAAAAAACATGACTACTATCCAACAAAAATTGCCTTGGAAGAATAGTAGGATTTGCTGCATCTTCCGGCACTGAAGACTAAAAATATGGAGGATAAGTGCAAGCCTCTGCCCGCACTGAATACATAGAAAATTTTAAGAAAATTATTTGATCTACACACTTCAATTGGTTCTTTTTGTTGGAAATACTAAGAGGGGGTGAATCAATATTTCTCAGCAATTAGCACTTTATTAACCTTTTTCAGAGCATTAGTTAATCTTTAGTTATTATTATTATTAAATTAAAATATTAAACAACAATGAAAAATATAGAGACAACAGGCACAATATTTTTAGGTGGAAAGCCCCCTCAAGTCAAAAAACACCGAACACTTTTCTAACAAATTCTTTAATCTTCAGCCCCAATTGAAAGAAAGAAAAAACTTCCTAGAATTCTAGAAAATTATTCTTCTCCATCTCCCACTAGAAGGATGCCCTAATGCCCTAATTTGATCAACAATCGGCTAAAAGAATGTCCCAACACCCTAGCAATCCACAACTCGCCCTAGCACCACCCTACCACCCTATAGAGACAAAGTTAAATACAAAAGTGTGGACTCCTATACTAGGGACAATGATCCATGTTACAATGATATTTCAATGATTTTATTTGAATGACAAATACATTTTGACCTAAAACCTTGTACCGACAAACTAAGAACCCTTGTTCCAACTAAAAACCAAAACCCTCTTCACAAACCAAATTTTCCTTCTTCAACTCTAGGCAACGATACATTTACAATTACATAGATATACATGGTTTGACTTCAATTGACAAAAGGTACTCTCTTTACAAATCTTACAAGACATGACAACTATGGTTCAAACTGTCCTTGTTGGTAATGATGAAATTTGTTGTAGTGGATGGACTATACTACCTACTTATTCTTGATGTTGCTTATTTAGTGGCGGGAGGAATCAATGAACCTTGATATTATGTTCTTGCTACTTTAGTTTTTTTCCCTTGCAATTTTGGAGTTTAATCAATTGAATCTTGCCTCCTATTTCCCTACTTGATGTCACTAGAGGACCTTATGCAATTGTTCCAATATGTTAAACTTGTAATAGAAACAAGCCCAAACGAAATTCAATACCCAAAGCCAAACAAGCATAAGAAACCCTTTAACAAAAGCTCACCTCTGCCTGCAACCAACAATTAGTACAATAATAAAATTTGACTGTAATGATATTACAATAGAAAGAAAATACCTGATATTTTAATAACATTTTTACACTAAATTTTAATGCAAAAGAACAACCATACTTACCTGGACTTGAATTTTATCGAACTCTTTGCAACTACTCTTGCTTCTGTACAAATTGGCCCTAACACAAATCCTAGACATACCTAACGAACTAAACCTAAACAGGCCTATAGTCTTCTAACTACAGTTCAGAATTTATTTAAAATTAATACCTAACCAAACAGAAACAATTTCAAGACATAGCTATTATGATTTGTTTTAAAACATAGGTGTAAATTTTTCCCTAGACAATTTTTTCTTTTACATAAGTTGACATGCATACCTAATCCTTCTTACTATTACAGCAACACTGTAAATGAGTTTAAGATGCATCTTTTCTCTTCACAAATCCAGGTGATTCTAAAGGGCCTTAAAAAAATTTCCTTGATCTGATTTGTTTGATGAATTGGACCTGTCACCTTAGCTTATAACCCATATTTGAGCCCTGAAGAAGATGTCTTTATTTTTCCGCTGTCTGTAGAAAAAACAAGGCTAAAATTCCTAGATTGAAACTCAGGAGAAATCTCCATAATGTCAAATATTTAGGTTAGAACCAAAAGACACACGGTGATTGCAATTAATCCTCAATCAAGAATCCTTAATATAAGCGTCTTCGCAGTGTTGAGGAGGGTAATAGTATGAATTCGCTCTTTCAAAAGTTAATCATGTTTGAATGGTTTCCAAACTAAAGAGTTGGGATGTCATGAATTCAAAACAATAATTCAAAGTAAATCCATGTAAGAAGTAGCCCTCACATCCTTAGGATAAGAGTGGTTTCTTTTTACAAAAATTACTTCAAAAGCATTAGTTTTGTACTCGCTTCATTCTCAAATATGAATCTAATGACCTGCAATTAGACCGAATCTCAAAAGGCCCCATAAACTAAACCCTATATCTATAGTAGTGTTGTGTTAAAATATCAAGGGTAGAAAACTGACGGTTCAATGGTTAAGAACTTGTGATTTCTCTTGGGAGGTCACAGGTTCAAAACCGACGAGGTAGGGTTGTCTATTGCATGTCATGACAAAGCTAGAGGGATAGACACCCCCAATGTTTGACGCCTCGGTCCTTGCAAAAGTCATGAGTTTCTGGTATATGTGACTTACAGGCTATTACATATACCCGAGGAAGTTGTTGTTCCCTGTCTAAAAAAAAGATCAAGGGTAATGGAATTGCGGAAGCAATATTCTTTCTACGCATTTTATAAGAGGAGTTATATACTTCCCTTTTATAGACACGAAGGCGAATGTTGAGGGGCTTATGAGGTAGATGTTGAAATTAGAAGATTACTTACTTAAATTAAATAATATACTGGCTTAAGCCTTAAGCAAACAAAAATTTAGGTGTTGACTGTGTTTTGAAAATGCTTAGGTCAAACCATCGATGTGTTATAGTGTTTTGGAGAGGTAAGTGAATGTTGGAGAGCTTAGAGGCTTTTAATTATTTTGAAATATTTATTTTTTCTAACCAGCTTTTTCTTGAGTTCTAAGGAAGGAAATCATTGGTGTCTTTTGAATTTTTAAATTAAATTGTGAAACCCTATTTAATATTTTTCTATAAATATTTTCTAGTCCATTAGAAATTTGAAATCAATGCATATACCTGGTTGTGAATTCAATGGTTGTTTTATCGCTTTTGGTTCTTGAAGTTATTCAACTTATACAAAATGAGATTGCGACGAGAATTATTGTCATATATTGAAAACCGTAGGTGAATTAATGATAAGGTGTCATGTTACTACCCCTTGAGGTTTTAACCCACAAACTAGGTATTCAACTTAAAATGAAAAAAATTTCAAACCATAAAGAACTGTGTGGGGTATCACATAACGTCGAAACAATATTTCCAAGGAGAATATAACTAGATTTATTAGGAGACAAAAACACGAATTTCCATGCCAAATGTTCCGACAAAGATCATGGTAGCTCCTAGTGTTGCTTAGGTTCACATCAATGACAACCACCTATCAAAAAAAATTTCTCACCAACTTATCTCTCTCTTCTACATCCGACACTATATTCAATATATGAGTCTACTCAAATAGATGAATTGCAACAGATGACCGAGCTTTAGAATATGGTATTTTAAATATTTTCTTCAAAATATCAGCAAGAGCCGCACCATCTATTTCATCACCATATGTTGTAATACCACTGACAGTAAGGGCCTCACATTTCCTTGCAAAGGATTGGTGTTGGTGAGGTAAATCCCCTCTGCGGACAGAGGCGATCCCACTAGCCGTAGAGTGGGTCTAGCCACAAACAAGACACTCTATGACATTAATTCCTAATTAATGGATGGACGGAGATTCGATAGATAACTTACTGTATATCCTGCGTTGTTTTTTATTGTTGAAAAGAGTGGCTGCCTCTCGCTCCTAGTTTGACAGATCACCATCTGCTCGTTCTCATGCTTGGATACCTGCACATACACAAGAAACAAAGACGATATACAACATACTATTTCGCATCTGTAAATATCAGTCAGTCAAAGAAGACTAAATCAATGCATCAATAAATACAACACAAAGATGGAACCAATATCATAGTCAAGTATATTATTAAAAGGAAGGCAGAGTACAACCAAGCTTTGACGTTGTGGTCTCCTCCAATAGGGTTCCAGCGGAGCATGTCTCACAAAGGCTCGTTGGGAATTCGGACGGGGCTCTCTCTACAGAATTCTCCTTGGCTCTACCTTCTCGATAGTGATTACTCAGCTATAGTATCTCTTCTCAAAGTTCAACTTCTTGGCTATATGTTCAGTTAGCTTTCATAAAGGGAGAAGGCTTGTTTATATAGAGGAGGGAGGAGAGGTTAGGATCCCTATAATCATGGAATGGAGACCTATCTTCAAGGAGTGTTCTAAAAGCCACTACCTAAAGGAAGAGATTCGTGGCTTATCAAGTTTAACCACTTCCTGTGACTCATCCCTGAGGTGGTTAAAGGAAACCTCTGCCTCCAATTTGTTAAAAATCATTCCCAAAAAGGCTGACACAGGCACAACAAAGAGACAGAGCGCCAGGTGGCGCGGTCTCTAGTGTACATCCTCCACATTGGCACGAGGGATGAATAGGCTACCCGCGCCAAGGCCAAAACATAGGTTTTTGTGGGCTTTTTGAGGAAATGTTCAACAGGAGAAATGATGTCCTTATGCAGAAGGATGCAAAGAAGGTGTTTTTAGAGTATGAAACTGCTTACAGGTCACAGGAAAGACCCTGCAATATGTGAGGTGAGGGATTGCAGGGACAGTGACAAAATGTTGTGTAACAGATGCCCCCTAAAGCATGAGGTCCGAGAGAGAGGGAGGGGTGAAATGCTTTATGAAAATACATTTGACCCAAACATTTCTGTCAGAAAACTTGCAAGTACGAATACAACTGATACATCTAATACATGACATGTGGCATGGTCGCAACCATCCATAATAGAGTACATGAACAGCGAGATCCGAGGTATGGACACAGCCATCCAGAAGTAGGGATCAACAAAAGAGACTCAAGTATGGTCACAGCCATCCAGTGAGAAGAGTCATGTGATAAGTCATAGTAATCCACAAAGAACCCACAACTTGGATTTTATCAGACAAAACCCAGGGTCTTGCGCTCCATCTTGACCCAAACAAAGTACAAGTTCGAGCATGCAAATATGTGAGATGAAGTCGAACATGCAAGAAAATCGTCTGATTACCAGCCAATGATGAAAGTTGTTAACAGACACGAGAGAAACCACCAATAATGACAATGACTCTCAAAATACTAAAGTTACAATCAATGGAATGTGAACAGTGATCTGACGTTGAACACAAGCAGAGTCAGTCGATCGAAGGTCAATGATGTGGACCTTGCGTCGAAGGTAGTCTCTAGATCAACTTCCTGGATAATGAGCTGGAGTCGACAGGAAGGGACCTTGATCGAAGGTGGGCCATAATGTTTCCCACATCATCGACACGAGACAGAGGAATATGATGTTTGTGAATCAAGACCAACAGAGAATCAGAGGGAGGTTGACAACTTCAGAGGCAAACTTCTCTTGAACATATCGGCAACACGACACTGGATTTGGCATTATTTTAACATCAAGGGATCTGAGGTCGTGGTGACGTGGCAAAGAGCAGATGAGCGGTCAAAAGAGATTACCCAAACCCATGGAGGCAAACAAATAACGAGCTGAGATGTCCCCAACCCGACACAAATGCATACAAGTGTGATGTTCAAGAGTGACATACTGCCAACATGACTACAATCTGGTCCCATTTTCCCCCACCATTTCTGGCAAGTACCCCAATTATTTTTGAAAACAAGCTTGAAGGGATAGCATATGCTTGCGATGTAAGTTTTTCCTTCGGAAAAATCCAATTTAGTACATTTTACGAGCCCTAGGAAGGAGGAACTCGAGTAACATCATGATGACGGAGTCCGATGTCATCAGGTTTTAACAAGTCTGACAAAGGGAGAACTCAACATATTTTCATGTTTAGAGAGTTTGAAAAGAAGGCAGAAAATAAAACTCCAACAGTCCCTTTTCATAAATAGTCTCTTAGATCTGAAAAGGTAGAAAACAATATCTGAAAGAACCTCTTAGTCGCGATCGACTAAGATATTCCTTTTTCGTAAACAATCTATCCCATCCCGAAAAAAGGGTAAACATATACTGGGTAGATATCGTTTCGCAACCAATTTAATGAGTTCAAAACAACAAGCGACTCGACAATATTTTCAGTTTTTAGAGAGTCAGAAAAGAGCTGAAAGTTGACTCCTCCTGGAGGAACGAGTGATATTAAGGGTAGATACTAGTTCCGGTAATGGCAGAACTGCTCAGAACAAGTAAAGGTCAAGAGGCTGGCTAAAAAGACACTCATTGCAGCGATTCCTCAGGAACAGGTAAAACAACCAAGTGAAGGCATATGATCGTCTGAGTAGATAGGGATGATGTAATGAGAAAAACAAGGTTCATCTGGAAAAACAAGCTGATAAAATGGAAATCATGAGAGGTAAAATAATAATGGTTTCATTTTTACACAAGCTTGAAATCTAGAAACTCTGCTTGAAACTAGTTTCATTTTTACACAAGCTTTAAACGGAAACAAACTATGCTTGAAATGATTTGCATGCCCCCAGTATGGTGACTCAATTCGAGGTACATGGCCCCCAAGCTTCAGTCCATGCACCTGAGTAAATAGATGGAGGGAGTGAAGGTTCAGTTACGAGATAAAGATAAAGACTCGATTGGGATTTTACGAGATCTTGTCAAAGACTCGAATTGAACAGGAAAGTGTTTCATTGTTTTAACGAGGTTGACACATTAAAAGAGCTATCCTCATGACATAATTAATTTTTTAACGAGGTTGACATAGAAGATGAACTATCCTCGAGAGAGCTTGCTTCATTTTTTAAGGAGCTTGACATAAGAAAATGAACCATGCTTCGAAGACCTTTCATTATGATGAATAAGAGGTCATAGATTCCAAGAGGTTCGCCTCTGGTGGGAGAAAAATATCTTGAAAATCATGACCCAATGCCCCCAACACACGATGCACAATGGCACTACCGCTGACTGCGGGCACAGGACAGGTAGCCACATAATTAACATGTGGAAACAAAGATAAAACCGACGGATAAAGACCCGGAAGGGATGATGGTGGACCAGATGTCACGTCAGGACCAAAGAATGAAAGCTGATCAATGGTCACCATATGACCTTTGTGTGGAAACTAGATCACACGAAAGAGAGAAGAGAAAACCGCTCCCATGACATAAGTATAGTCACGCCCCAAGAGTAAATTGAAATCTAAGGGGCCTGGAACAACCATCATGTCTATATGGACAATTTTCTTTCCCAAAGTAATAGGTAGTCTGGGAAGGATCCCTAACGGTTGACTGATTCCTCTATTAAAAGCTAACAGATTCTGGGTAACGGGCATAAGCGGTGGAGAACCAAAATCTTGCCAAGTAGTGGAAGACAGAATACTAATAGACGTGCCTTCATCTATAATGGTGCTAGGTACAACCAGGTCAAAGTTCTGTACCGTTATCTCAAAAGGAACATAAGACGGAAGGTGGTATCCTGCAAATAGACTCCAATCAAAGGAAGCGACCAAACTACTTGGAGGGGATACCATCGAACTGAGATGATACTCTCCTAGACTTCCATCATGGGAGTAGGAGGAGTAACTTCTTGAACTACAGGGATGGATGAGTCTTTCTCTAAGTCCGAAGAATATGATGAAACAAGAAGAACACGGGGGGAATGAGATCCACTCTCAACGGAAAAAACCTAATGGACTGGAGTGTAAAAACTCTGGTAAACTTTATAGGTATATATTATTATTGATAAAAGATAAGATGATTACAAGTGAGGATCACCAAGGCTTTAAATACAACCCTATGGTGTCCCTTGGTGAAGAGGCATGATCGTTGATCATGCCCTTCCACATTAATAAACCTAAGATAACTATATCTAACTAATAATTAATAAAATATACATAACATTGCCCCTCTCTTAAAGCTGCTTTGTCCTCAAAGCATATGTAATGATGGACAATGTTGACGAATGCCTAGGTTTCTCGAGCAACAGGCTCTAGCTTCCCACATTTTTAAAAGATCGTGGAGCATCTTCTCGAGCTCAATTTGTTGGTGATGTGGATAGCGACAAGATTTGATACTGACAAGTTCGGGTCTTTTCTTGACTTCTATTGGATGTTCATGTTCCCTATTAGGAGGTATTTTTATTGGCAGGTCTTGGAAGACTTTTTCGTGTTTCTGAACTATTCCTTGTTCTTCTAGTGACTCTTCGTGGTTCCTTTTTGTAGATAACATTTCTAACTGATGACATTGTAATGTAGATGCTGGCACTCCTTTTCGAATCATCTTCATCATCGGAGATGAAGATACGACGTGATTTTCTGGGGCTTGGAATCCATACAACTTGTGTTTCTGCCCTTAAACTGCTTCTGATGGTTGGCAGAATAAGTACCTAAAGTTTGTAGCCATTGAATTCCTAAGACCACATCTACTGCTCATAATGGAACGGTGTAGAATGGAGATTCTAAATTAAAGTGTTTTATCTGTAGTTTGACCTTATGGCATTTCCCTACTTGTTGAATCTGCTTACCATCGGCCACCATTACCTTCATATTAGGCATGGGGAAGGTAAAGATGTTGAGTCTTTTCGCCATGGTTGAATCTAGAAAATTGTGGGTACTACCAGTGTCGATGAGAACCATTACGTTGTTGTTCTTGATATGTCCTCTTAATTTTAGTGTCTGAGGTTGTGATATACCTGTCATAGCTGATAGTGACACTTGCAGAATGGTTTCATCATCTACTTCCGGGGAGAACTCGATGGTGTCTTCTAATCCTTGTATATATGAATCATTATTGTTAGCGTCATTAGTTGCTTCACAACTGTATAGATTTTTTGCTTTTCCATTAGCACATATGTGCTTA
Organism: Pinus albicaulis; assembly: GCA_034641835.2. NCBI lineage: Eukaryota > Viridiplantae > Streptophyta > Pinopsida > Pinales > Pinaceae > Pinus > Pinus albicaulis. The sequence continues at coordinate 430,960,227 of CM076577.1, read as the reverse complement.
GGGTTCCATTTTTCACCACAACGTTTGCACTTGCCCTCTCTCATTCTTTTTTTTTCCACATTAGATTTTTCTTCTTCACGAAGATGGGGTGGGACATATTTTGTTTCATCTATATTTTCAGATTGAGGAAATCTGTGTCTTGAATATACTCTTTCTGATTTTGACCACGATAACCTTTCAAATTTCTTTTCAGCAACTTTTTCTTTTTGCCTCGCTAGTTCTATTGATGTAATGTCGTGAAGTTCGAGCTCTTCTTGTATATGGATTTTAAGTCCTGGGATGAAAGACTGGATTAGATGAGATTCTGACAATCCCGGTACTCGTGTTGCCAAGGTATCCCACTCTCGAGTGTACTCATCCACATCTCCTTTTTGGCGTAATTTAATGAATGTTGAAAAAAAAATTTCCTCTTTTATACCTTGGAATCTTTTAAAGAATGCATCCTTAAATTTCCTCCAATTGATAGCAAGTGTCGTCTTTTTCCACCACATATACCAATTATATGTTTCTCCTTCCATTTTCATGGAAGCATGCTTTATTTTTTCATCATCACTATCAATGTCATAAATCTCAAAATATTCTTCGACTTTATTAAGCCATGCAATGCTATTTTTTTCATTACCGTCAAACTTAGGTAGCTCGATTTTTTCTCTTCGATGATATGCTAACGATGGGACGAGAAGGGGATATTTTTTAGCAAATGCATCCCAGAGTTTCTTATTTTGAGAATCAACATTACTATCTTCGTGATGATGTGGGGAATTGGTTTTTTCAAGATGCTCTTCTGAATTCCTTGAATCTGCTGAATTGTTCTGTTGATTTTGTTCCATGTTGGGAGATATTGGTCGTTGTGTTTGACTTATCTTATCACAGAGCTTTGCCATCTTTTGATTAAGATTTTCAGTGGCCTCGTGATGATTTAGCCAAATTTGTCTTTCGATCCGATTTGTCGTATCTTCAATCTTTCTAATGTCATTGGAGTGTCCTGCAACTGTACCTTCAAGATCGACTAATATTTTGCTAAAGTCTTCAAAATCCTTATTGATCTGTTTATCGAGATCCAGCAATTTCTTCTAGAACTCGGCCATCGACATTGATGAAGACATTGAACGCGTATGCGGTGGTGAATATTTTTCTGCCAGTTTTTTTTTTCCTCTTTTTTTTTTAATAATAATAATAATAATAATAATAATTATTATTATATATATATATATATAATAATTATTTTTATTATTTTATTATTTGAATTATATATATATAATTATGGGAAAAAAATAATTTTAACTTTAAAAAGTCATGTTGTTTTGAAAAGTCACGTTGTTTTGAAAAGGGGGAATGGGTTTTAATACCATGGGCAATTACCATGGGCTTCCAAAACCATGAGCTTGTAAACCATGAGCAATTACTCTTCCTTATTTATTTTTCCTTTTTAATTTTAATTTGTCTTGGTATGTACGTATATGTACTTCTTTATATATATCTCTTTTTTCTTTTTCTCTCTTTTTTTTTTTTTTGGAACTATTTTCTTTTAAATATTTTTTTCCTTTTAATTTATTCCCCCCTTTATGTTAATTTTTCTTCTCTCTTAAAGAGGGCAAGTGTGGGAAAAATCTGCAATTTTTTTTAAAAACAAATGTTGCTGCCCACAAGCACTTGGTTTTAAAAAAAATCTGCAATTATAGA